>JAMZEH010000091.1:540000-842500 GCA_024699665.1 Ostrea denselamellosa
ACACACACACCATAACAACATACACACACACACACACACACACACACACACACACACACACACACACACACACACACACACACACACACACACACACACACACACACACACACACCATAACAACATACACACACACACACACACACCATAACAACAAACACACGCACACCATAACAACAAACACACACACACACACCCTAACAACAAACACACACACCATAACAACAAACACACACACCATAACAACAAACACACACACACACACACACACACCATAACAATAAACACACACACACACCATAACAACAAACACACACACACCATAACAACAAACACATACACACCATAACAAGAAACAAACACACACACACCATAACAACATACACACACACACACACACACACACACACACACACACCATAACAACAAACAGACACACACCATAACAACATACACACACACACACACACCATAACAACAAACACACACACCATAACAACAAACAAACATACCCGCACATTTAAAACAAATGTTCCTATACTAGAATTCTTATGCCTCCGAGATGAAGATTACAGACTTCTTAACTTGGTTCTTGTACCGATATGGATCCATAAGGAGGGGTGCAGTCAATTTTCAAAATGGCCACCAATTGATTTTTTTTTCTAGAAAGTTAAATAATCAAGGTTATCAGATCCGCAGCCGTTCTCAGTAATCCATTGGTGAATGTAGTATATATTCAAGAATATGATGGGGAATTGTATCTAGATGTGCAGAAAAGTTTTAGTTTGTAGATTAGTTAAGGGTAAGGTACATATTTTTGTCGCGGATGGGGGATGATATGGGGGTGGAGTCTAACATAGGATTTTATGAGGGAATTCCAACATTCAACAGATAGAACTAATGATGTAATAGATAGAGTCCTGGGATTTGGAAATGAGAAAGGAATGACGGGGGCTAAAAATAGCATCAAGGTCAAGTGACTCCATTGATCTTGCCCTCTGACCTTGAGAATAAAACTAAATTAACCTTAGAACTGGTAATTATAGAGACATGGGTTCTTCAGAGATGTTATGAGGATGATAGATATACATTTTATTAAGGTCAAGTAATTCCAGTGACCTTGACATCTGACCTTCGATAATAAAATTGGTTTTACTGAAGAACCAGGTCTTATACAGGGATTTTCAGAAATGAGAAGATGGTGGGATCTATAAATTAAGTAAAGGTTAAATGACTCCAATGACCTTGACCTTAATCATAAAATTTATAAAACTTTAGAACCGAGCTGGTAGAGATATGGAATCTTCAGACATGATGAGAGAATGTTAGAACCTACAAACTAGGATGAAGGTCAAGTGATGCCAGTTTTACTGATGTAAACAAAGCATTTTTTGTTAATCTAAATGTTTTGAATGAAATTAAAATTGGCGTGGACATTGTGCAAGGGAGCTATTAATGTGTGTGTGTGTGTGTGTGTGTGTGTGTGTGTGTGTGTGTGTGTGTGTGTGTGTGCGTAGTACTTTGAAAAAAGTTCACTTTTATACAGCCACCACTTTGTTTGGGAAACTTTCTAATCGACGGATTATAATCATATCTTGTTTCTTTGTCTTATATCTAATTAAAATAAACTTTTTTTTGACATGTATTGAAATGTCGCCAGGTGTAGGTGAAGTACCACAAATGTAGAATCTTTGCTTCGCGCTCAGGGCTGTAGCAGTGAGAGTTCTTTAACGTGCAAACGTCTACAGCGACACGGGACCTCCATTTTTAAGGTCATATCCGAAAGACTCACAATTCTCTCGTCTAAATGCCGAGCGTTTGGGGAAGGATGAAAAGGCTAAGACAACTAACAATATTCAATCTCGTAATTCCGAGAGCAAAACACAAATCAGAGAGATGGGCAAACGCGGACCACTGGACATACAGAAGGTGGCATCAGGTACCTAGGAGGAGTAAGCATCCCCTGTTACTAAATTTGTGTTTATATTATGGCACATCCAGGATTTATTTAAAAAAAGGGGGGGGTTAGACTGGGGCTTCGGTGCACTGAGGCTTTTAATGTTATTTTTATGGGTATTCTACTTTAACTTTTTACATATCAATAGATAGAGACAAATACAGTCAAACTCGTTTACACTGAAATTTAAGGGACCTTGAGATTTATTTCAAATTAACAGAATTTCAATGTATCCGAATGTCATGATTTACATGTAAAATATACCTACGATAGAAAAATAATGCAATACGTGTATACCTGCAAGAATATTTTTTAATATAACATCACATGCGGTGTTTAAGAAATGCACGTACATGGACTTTTAACTTTGAAAGAAGTCCGTAATTTTTGATGGGTTTGTTTTATTTCTACCTTTGATAGAAATCTATCAAGAGTATTGACACACATAAATAGTTCGACTGGAACATTGAAGGTAATTCTAATTTGTTTTCAAGGGCGCATGGGCCTCGTCAGTCGAAAACATCACATGTTTAACAGCTTCGTCTGTCTCATCATCACTTTCACCGGTGTCGCTGTCAACATTTGATTTTTTTTCTGACTACAGAATGTCATTGTCAGTCAGTACTTCACGTGAGCACACTTTACGGTCAACATCGTCCTCCATTGTTGTGTCACTCAATACACGGCGAAGTTCACTAAAAGACAGACATTGGAACACTTCTATCACTAATAATCCATTTGTAGAATGCATTTTCGACATATTCGTGCACACCCAACCTTATTCGCCTTTGTTGGTGAAAAGTCTCCCGACTGGTTAGCTGTGATTATCGAATCTTCCCGTTGCAATATTTCCGTCAAAGTACTCGGGTTAATTCCGTAATCCTTTGCGATTTGTTTTAGATTTTGTTCTTTTTTCCACCGTCTGTATTATATCTGATTGTCAGTTGCTTTCGTTTGTTAGTAGACATATGTTCTGGTGAAAAATGTTCAATTCTTTGATTTATACAAAACATAGATTAATTTTTACAAGACAATTAACATGAACTCACCCGTGTACAAAATTTTACCTGTGCCAGAAAGTGTGACACAGGTATATAATTAGTTACCCGTGCCAATGCATCGCAATGGGGAACTTCAATGGGACCGTTATCAAAACAACCTACTTTGTGTTCAGCGGACCTCAAAATCACTTCAAATGAACACAGTTCGTCAATTCAACTGATTTCAATCTAAACGAGTATTTTTAGAAACGAAACTGTGTTCCTTTTGTAGGAGAATCGAAATTTATTTCAAACTAAAGAAATAAATGCACAGTACATATAAACATATAAATGAGTTCGAGTGAATTTCATTTGTTTGTTTATTACCAAAAACAAAAAACAACCACGAAAGTGAAAATTTGAAATGATTTGAAATAACAAATATAATTGCTTAAATTTATAACTTATACTTTTCTGGTTGTTCTACAAATGGGTGGGTTTTTTTTTTTTTTTTTTTTGGTTTTTTTTGTTTTTGTTTTTGTTTTTTTTTTTTTGTTTTTTTTTTTTGCTTTTTTGTTCTTTTTTTTTTTTTTTTTGGTCTCAAAGGGGATCGAGGGAAAGCTCCGCCACTGATGACGTGCTTGTGCTACAAATATTTCATTCATCAATAATTCTCAGAGATGAATTCATTCGGGCAAGGAACAAAACAACATACGAGTATCTAATGGAGCTTGGCGCATTAGTTCAAGCTAAATTTATTTAAAAAAAGAAAGAACACGATTGTACTGAGATTGGAAATCACGTGCATATCATTTCCTCTGTCACAGAGCTTAGCGCATTAAATCGAGGTGCATATGAGGGTTGACTTGTGCTGCTTTACTCCTAATGTTGTATAATTCTTTAACGTAGGTCCCGAGTATACATCCCACCACCACCACATTTTTGTTTTGCTCGATAACTCCACCTGAAAATTTGACAAATACATCTTGACAATGTATACATTACTGTAAGATAATTGTTTACTTTTCTTTCTTGGTTCTTTTTTTTTTTTAAATTGAACAGTACAGTTCGTTTTTAGCTATGCCGTCTTAAACATACCATTGTTTTATCAGCAGAGGAACAATTTTCCGTTGAATTATATAGAAAGTGATAGTGATGAATTTCGCTCAGTCCATATTCAACTTAAAATAGACAGAATTTGGTCGATCTTGATGACATTGGTATCAAAACCACACAAACACAATATGAAAAATACTAAAATAATAATAATAAAAAAATATGGGGTAATCGAGCTGAAGCCTCGGGATAAACGCACTTCGTGGGTAAATATGGATTAAGCGATAATCTTGACTTTATACGGTAATTTTTACTGAATAATTCTGCGGAAATATTAACTTTTAAACAAAGAATACGACTTTGCAACTGCGTTGCTATTTTTTGAGGTAACGATCCTATTGAATTGACTTCGTACATTGCGGTAATCTTCTCTGAAAATCTTCGGCAAAATACACGGGTAATTATCGTGTTAATTTCAGCAAAGCCCGAGATATTTGTGACAGTAAAACTGCATGGTCCGATGTTTTAACATACTCGATATTTCCTTTGTTGAAATTGAAAATCAGTTAAATTGACGATGTTATAAAAGTTTAATCAAAATATTAAACTTGCATTAAATTTGATGTAATCAACATAATCTCTCTCTCTCTCTCTCTCTCTCTCTCTCACACACACACACACACACACACACACACTTTTAAAGTGGCCGTCGCATTTTCTCCATGAGGTTCTGGAAATGTTTCAAAAGACATTTCCATCAGGATGCATTGAACATTCGCGTTATAACGCATCCCTACCCAACGCGTCAATTTTCAAGGTTGACCGATCTCCATGAATTTGTATGATGAGGTAGCTGAAGATGGGGTTTAAAATTATCAAATGACCGCCAAAACGGGTCATATCTGTCTCCCAAGTTGTCCGCTGCTAAACGTTAGTAAATAAAATAAAACTAATAAAAATTTTACTTTGAATTTTTCATTGAAAAGGACAGGAGGACTTGAGACTTGAACCACCTCGATGTAATAACTGTTGTTAATATCTATATGATATTGGTGCAGCATTCATCGCTAATATTTATATGATTTCACAAGTATCTGAATTTTAATCAATAAATAGAAAAACGGGTCTATCTATCTATCTATCTATCTATCCAACAAGCGGGTAGGTAAAAGTTTAAAGAAGAGTTCCATCTTGGTGTGTTAGTACTTGAAACGTCTTCACTTCCACTGGTAATAATATCCCGTGAAGGTGATACAAGGTTTTCAGTGCTGATTTAAAATTGCCCATGCCCCCACCCCTTCCGCTGTGAGCCCTATAGCTTGACCTGGTAAACGTAAAATTAATGTGAAAAAATAAAACTAAATACTTGATACCATATCGTTAGAATTCACTCATTTGATCAAAACTTAAATAAGATACAGAGTACATACTGTGTGTGTTGTTCTCGTGTACCTTCCAATCTCTACTCAGAGTTATCTTTCCTGACACCTGCTCATACCTCTGTCAACGTCTCAAAATTATCAGTGTTATTCCACGTGTACAAGCGCGCGGATCTAGAAGAGGGAGGGGGGGGGGGTTGGAATTTCCAACAGAAAGAAAATATAGTCTTCCATGCACTATATTTTTGGGGGGGGGTCTTAAATGCCCCACATATGTCTTTATTTTCGTTGAACACATTATACATCAATTTTGGGTGCAGATTTCGCGTACTCTACTATCTGCAAAAAAACATGGAAATGTCGGAGGCTTCGCTTTGATTATTTGGGGCTAGGTTGGGTTCACAATATGGGGTCAACATTTTTCATGGTTGAAGAACCCTCACTGCTACATGCGTAGCGCTGACCATTAAACTAAAATTACAACTCTCAGTGAGTATAAAATTCTCAACGAGACGTAAATTAAACAAACTAGTTCTATATTACAGAAAAAAAAAGATGTTGTATCAGTCACACCCGCCGGAGTGTTCCGTGCCGGAACCCGGGGGAGAAGAAAATTTCTGAGCTAAAAGGTGCCAGTACATAGGTTTATTTCGGCGAATTTGATAATAGAATCCGATTGTAATTGAGGAGGTCAAAATGTCATTGATTAAAATTCAGATGCCCGTGCTTCAATGTACATAATATATACCGATACATGTACATAATATACACCGATACATGTACATGATATATACCGATACATGTACAGAATATACGCCGATACATGTACATAATATATACCGATACATGTACATAATATACACCGATAGATGTAAATAATATACACCGATACATGTACATAATATATACCGATATATGTACATGATATACACCGATACATGTACATGATATACACCGATACATGTACATGATATATACCGATACATGTACATAATATATACCGATACATGTACATGATATATACCGATACATGTACATGATATACACCGATATATGTACATAATATACACCGATACATTTGCATAATATACACCGATACATTAACATGATATACACCGATACATGTACATAATATACACCGATACATGTACATAACATATACCGATACATTGTACATGATATATACTGATACATTAACATAATATACGCCGATACATGTACATAATATATACACTGTGAGAAAAGCTAGATCCGCGTATGATGTAAATCCACTTTTCACGGTTAATAAAAATAAAACCAAATTCATGAAATATCAGGAAAATGTAGGGCAAGCAACAAGTACTGTAATTTTTTATTTCCCATCACCATGGATATCTACCTATAAAATGTAATCAAACAATATATGGGATTCAATACAATTCGATGCTTCTTGTGTCAAAGAGAGACTTGATGTCTGTTTAGTATCATGTTATTTACATATACGCTTGCACTGAATTCAAAAATATTTTAATTGAGCATTTTGACCATTTCACAAGTATATGCAAATATAAGGAACAATAACTCTGGGTAGATATCGCATTTAAGTATTTGTATCAAGGGTCGACAAAGAACTCTAGCAGGCCTGTTTTCTTTTGTGTATTTTTGTTAATTCCATATTAATTGCTATATGGTTTTTCCCAATCCTGGAAAGAATAGAGAAAATTCACAATAATATTTACAGAACAGAAAGATCAAGACACTATATTGCAAGCAAAATGAAGTTACAATTCAACGTGTACTAGGGCCATATATGTTTCAGTTACATATTCACTTTGTATTCACCTAATGATGGATGTTTAAATTCAGAACGCCCTAGTGAGGAACTGCATATTGTCCTTTATTATCTCGTTGAACGAGACTACACTTAATTGTGACGTAACAATTGATTTAATAAAGGAGTACGTGGTTGAATGAAACTACTTCACCGATATCATCTAAATATTAACAACAGTTTTTATAAATATTACATTGAGGTAGATCAGGTTTCGTTTAATTTTGTTAAAGTTCCGGTGCAAAATTTCGACTGACGGTTTAGCTCACCTGAGCTGATAGGTCAAGTTTCTGAACCCTGTTGTCCATCTTCCGTCTGTCTGTAAACATTTGACATTTTCGACTTCTTCTCCAGAACCATTGGTCCAAATTCATCCAAACTCACGCAGTAAGTATCATTAGGTGATGGAGATTCAAGTTTGTTCAAATTAAGGACAAGGTTGACAAATTCTAAAAATCCTCCTCTCCAGAAGGAGTAGATACATATAAAAACACACACTTTAGTTTCCATTTTCATCATTTTTGAAAAAAAGTTTGATACAAGTGTCATTAACATGGATAATCATATTGAATAATTGTACATGTGCAGCGGGTGTGATCGGTCGACAGGGGACGCTTACTCCTCCTAGGCTTATGATCCCACCTCTAGTGTGTCCAGGGTTCCGTGTTTGCCCTCGCGTCGTTAACATGGGTAATAATATTGAAAAATTGTACATCTATGTGTTCATTGATGTACTTGACTTTCAGGTTTGATAGAGATATAAAAATCATAATTGTTTTATTCTACGCCAGAAGCATTTACATGTTTCTCCTTATCTTCGCCTGACATAGCAGGATACTTTAGACAGAATTCTAAAGGTGGGTTCTTGCATCTTTGCTTTATTTTCCGCCTTGATTCCTCTCGATATGTAACATTATTGTTCTTGTGAAAAGTGAGCTGGTAGTTTACCAAATATTTGCTGTAAACAGTTCGCCATATCTATGTTAAAAGTAAAACTTCTCGAAACTTGCTGCCTGGAATAAATGAAGCTATTTTTTAATTAATTTTTTTTTGCTCAAACAGAACACAAGTTTGTGTTACATATGATTGTAATTTCATGAAAATGACGTAATAAGAGTATACTTATGAAAACGCGGAGGCCAATCAGAATACAAATTATACAGAGCTGGCAAACATATTTCATAACTATAGCATAAATATTGCTCAAGAATTTTGTGTGACTGACATATTTCATGCGAACTGATGCCGTTCTTTCCATACTGATTTTGACAACGGATTACTCTGTTCACCCAATCAAGATAATCAAACTAGAGGGCTCATGACGGGTGTGATCGGTTGACAGGTGACGCTTACTCCTTCTGGGCACTTGAACCCACCTCGTTTTGTCTCAACGCTCCGTGCTTGCCCTATTCTAAATTTTGTGTCCTTTATAATAGTTATTGGAGTAATCATTGTTAGTTATCTTCCCCTTTTGTTTTGACAAACTTAACGCATAGAGTTTGTCATGAAACTATCTAAACATCCTGCTATTGTGCGTTAGAAATTTATATCTTAGTAAGGGTAGATCTCATTCCATGGCCGAGTTATTTTAACATTAGATATATGTATTGCTGATACTCGCAAATAAAGTTGATATCCAGATCACAATCAAAGTCGTACCAAAAACCATTCTCCAAAATCTAGGCGCCGTCTTGCCACGAGAAATAACTGTCAGGGTGACCACTAAGCCAGTTCGTAAAAGTCATGTCAGTTTATACATTCCATGTGAATCTGCCCTCAACATTACGGCCAGTACCACCGATCCAAGCGTCTACTGCACAAGTATTAACATCTTTGTATTCATCTGGAAACGAAGAGGCCATTAATTCATTTCACTCGGTGTCTTCAGTGTTACTGCTAGAAATGGGGAGGGCGGTTGTTTATGCCCTATTCGAGAATTTTTAACCCAGAAAGAAAGATCACCTTTATTAAAAGAGGTGGTAAAACTTTGATCTATGCATGGCGTTAAGGACGTAATAATGAAGGCTCTTTATCGAATCAACTCCAGTCGTGATGTGGGACGGGAGATCCATTGCTATGGCCAAATCCGAAAGACCAGTGATTTTCACGCTATCCAAGTGATCACTTCCGCATTATTGTAAACACTCGTGAACAAATAACGTCATAATGTCGATAGCTGAACATTGAGTTAAATAAGATCACATAGCAATGCCAAATGATAGATTCGACACAATTATAAACCTGAATTTCAAAATATACATTAAAACCACTAAGACATTCCAATATTTGGATCGCAAGCGTGCTCACAATCTTGTTGTTAAAGGATTCAGTAACGTTAGGTGACACCGCTCGTCTTTAAGACACACAACTGAAGGGACATAGCTTGCCTTTGAGAACAAATGAGGCACAACTAGATCTCCAAGAGTGTCTGGGGACTGCCATAGTTTGTTCACAACGTAACTCACAGGTTCAACATGGAGTCACAAGTTTGTTCACAACATAACTCACAGGTTCAACATGGAGTCACAAGTTTGTTCACAACATAACTCACAGGTTCAACATGGAGTCACAAGTTTGTTCACAACATAACTCACAGGTTCAACATGGAGTCACAAGTTTGTTCACAACATAACTCACAGGTTCAACATGGAGTCACAAGTTTGTTCACAACATAACTCACAGGTTCAACATGGAGTCACAGGTTTGTTCACAACATAACTCACAGGTTCAACATGGAGTCACAAGTTTGTTCACAACATAACTCACAGGTTCAACATGGAGTCACAAGTTTGTTCACAATATAACTCACAGGTTCAACATGGAGTCACAAGTTTGTTCACAACATAACTCACAGGTTCAACATGGAGTCACAAGTTTGTTCACAATATAACTCACAGGTTCAACATGGAGTCACAAGTTTGTTCACAACATAACTCACAGGTTCAACATGGAGTCACAAGTTTGTTCACAATATAACTCACAGGTTCAACATGGAGTCACAAGTTTGTTCACAACATAACTCACAGGTTCAACATGGAGTCACAAGTTTGTTCACAATATAACTCACAGGTTCAACATGGAGTCACAAGTTTGTTCACAACATAACTCACAGGTTCAACATGGAGTCACAAGTTTGTTCACAACATAACTCACAGGTTCAACATGGAGTCACAAGTTTGTTCACAATATAACTCACAGGTTCAACATGGAGTCACAAGTTTGTTCACAACATAACTCACAGGTTCAACATGGAGTCACAAGTTTGTTCACAACATAACTCACAGGTTCAACATGGAGTCACAAGTTTGTTCACAACATAACTCACAGGTTTAATGTGGGGTCACGAGTTAGTTCTCGATTTCAATTGGCAGTCACAAGGACACAGAATTGAGATAAAATCTGTTTTAATAAATTAATGTTATAAGCTGTTTGTCAGATTAGTATTTTAATTTTCACTCATTGAAAAATTCATTAATTCTAAGATAACCTTTAGGGTTAGGATAGATTCACAAGTGTATTCTAATAATGAAACATTTTCTTTCGAAAATATTTAAAAGTATAAAATGAATGAAGGTTTTTAAATTGTGTACTATTCTTATCTTGTAGATTCATGGTTTGTTTACATTGTGACCCCGACCTTCAAGATGGAGAATTGCACTATTTCCACTCGCAAGATTTTATTGTGGTGTACACCAGCAAAAGTGCATCTTTTTGTGTCATGATTCAACAAAACTAATACCAAGAATAATTGAAAAGCTATTGATCTGGATTTGAACAATTTCAATAATGCTTGGGATGTCTACCTTTTAGCTTTTCTGATCACGTGTTGTCCGTTGTCAGTTCGTCTATCTGTAAACATTTCATATTTTCGACTTCTCCAGAACCACTGGGCCAATTTCAACCAAACTTGGCACAAATCATCCTTTGGTCATTGGGATCAAGTTTGATCAGATGAAGGGCTATACCCCCTTCAATGGGGAGATAATCACAAAAATGCAAAAATATTATGAGGTCATTTAAAAATCTTCTGAAGATCCATTGGGCGAGAAAAGTTCAAATTTACAATGACGATTCCTGACATAGTGGAGATCTAAGTTTGTTAAAAGCATATCTCCCATAGGTAGGGTGGAGTTGCAATAGGGGATAAAAATTTTCCATGCTCAATACAGGAACAAATCTTAAGAAATCTTCTCAAGAACCACTGAGCAAGAAAAGTTCAAGTTTACATGACAGCTTTCTGACATAGTACAGTATCAGGTTTGATAAACTCATGGCCTCCAGGGGTAGGATGGAGCCACAATAGGGGATCAAAGTTTTACATGCAAATATAAGTAAAATCTTTAAATATGGTCCAAGGTGACTCATGTGAGCGATGTGACCCATGGGCCACTTGTTTTATTTTTGTCTACTAATTCTGTCTTTCTCTTGCCTTTTCATTAAGAAAATATAGCCAAGTATTTTTTTTTCTAAAACCAGTACTGTTTTTAGGTTTATAACGCAGGTTCGGAAAAATGTTACGAACCCATAGCACAAGTTAAAATAACAATGCAGATTATGCAGGGTCAAGTGAGGTCAGTGTGTACTGACTTAGATACAAAACTTGATACAAACGTTCTTCAAGTCTATCATATTTATTCCTCTTATATTTGTTGTTGTTATATCAAGACATATTGAAAAATTAAAATCCTAAAATTAAAATTGCAATTTATCTATCATGTTGACATGTTTATCGTTGGATCTTATTTCTTTTCAGATGATGCAAAGAGGCCGAAAATCACTTCCTTATACAAAAACGTGATATGGAAAGTAAATAAAATATGTGTTATTGATAGTTGTGTGATCAATAGAATC
Source organism: Ostrea denselamellosa (assembly GCA_024699665.1). Classification (NCBI taxonomy): domain Eukaryota; kingdom Metazoa; phylum Mollusca; class Bivalvia; order Ostreida; family Ostreidae; genus Ostrea; species Ostrea denselamellosa. The sequence goes on from JAMZEH010000091.1 coordinate 552,034, forward strand.
TTACACTTGTGCTTATGCATATGAAATTTATGACATCCATTACCAGATTTCAGTGTTTCCTGAGCCAAGGCTTAGGAAATATTAAATCTGGCAACTCATTTCATAAATTTCATATGCCATAAGCATTCGTTCAAGATCCTATATTTTGATCAATATTTGTTTTCTTGGCCTTTTCACGTGTTTTACTGAGTTCATCATCTATCTGTATTGTTTCTAGGATGGCGTCCCCTTAACCATTGGAGAGCATAGCACTGCCACTGCATTCAGTGACACAGACGTTGAATGGAGCTGCCTGGTCCATTAATATCACAGTGACACAGACGTTGAATGGAGCTGCCTGGTCCATTAATATCACAGTGACACAGACGTTGAATGGAGCTGCCTGGTCCATTAATATCACAGTGACACAGATGTTGAATGGAGCTGTGTGGTCCATTACTATCTCGGTGTCACAGATGTTGAATGGAGTGCCTGGTCCATATCATAGATTTTTATTTCCGTGACTCATGATATTAACTTTTTACACGTATAATTTACTTCGAAGTATTAAAAGTGAGAACTGCATATACGTGTAAACAGTGGCAAGATCACAAGTTCAACGTCTCACACCAACACCTCCGCATAGCAATATTAGAGTTTTAAATTTACGAAGCATGTAGAATCTCTTGCCCCCCCCCCCCCCCATTCCACCCCAAATTTAGTAACACTGATCACTGTCATTTTCATATGCAAATTCATACACGTATATATTGCGACTCACAACCACATCTACTATATATATATATATATATATATATATATATATATATATATATCATGCACTTTCCTTTGGCCGTTTAAGTTGATGAGGTCTCGAACACCTAGGATTTGGAAGGTAGGTTGGGCTAGGTTTTTTTTATTATTATTTTGCTTGACAAGAATTCTAGAGAATTACCAAATCATCTCCCAACTTTCCTTCCGACAGTGCCTCCCCCCCCCCCCCCCGTCAATTTGATAAATCGATGTTAATGTTTAATGGCTTTCAACGTTTTTGTAATTTTAAACGCAACAAATTAAACCCCACCATATCGCACAATTTTTATCAGTATACATTTTGCTGGTAAGTGTATATGATATCGTCTCATTAAGCAAGCGTTACTTACCTGTTATGCATTTATTGTTCATTGCTCACCTGAGAAAATACAAGTTGTTAAATAAACTTGGAGAGGGGTGTTTTCCCGTCTTAGAAGTGAGTTCCACCATATAATATTCCCATAAATGGCTTGATGAGAAAATCAAGACAGCATCTTGTCTATGACGTTATCTCAGAAAAGGCATTGTAACATGTAAATAGCATGCATATTATTTTACATTTTCAACTGCTTTCTCTGCGATAACCCTCTTGAAACTCCAAGTATTAATTTTCCTGACAATTTGCAACTGGATGCAAGCTTTTAATTCAAGCAAAATGAAAGGTCATGTCGGCGGGGACTGTGGAAATTCACATGAAATGCCACGAGTATTGCAATTTCTGTCAGGTTTGTTTGCTTGTTTGTTTTACGTCCCGTGGGGAATATTTTGACATATATTGAAATGTCGCCAGGTGTAGGTGAAGTACCACAAATGTAGAATCTTTGCTTCGCGCTCAGGGCTGTAGCAGTGAGAGTTCTTTAACGTGCAAACATCTACAGCGACACGGGGCCTCCATTTTAAAGGTCATATCCCAACTTTCCCTCCGACTGTGCCATATCCGACAGACTCTTAATTCTCACGTCTAAATTCCGAGCGTTTGGCGAAGGATGAATAGGCTAAGACAACTAACAGTATTCAATCTCGTAATTCCGATAGAAAATACAAATCAGAGAGATGGGCAAACACGGACCTCTGGACATACCAGAGGTGGGATCAGGTGCCTAGGAAGAGTAAGCATCCCCTGTCGACCGGTTACACCCGCCGTGAGCGCTATATCTTGATCAGGTAAACGGTGTAATCCGCAGTCAGAATCAGTGTGCCAAAAACGGCCTAAGAATTGGTATGAAACACGTCAAACAGCATTTGACCTAATGGAAGGTTGTACTGGCAAACTAGATCATTATAACGAGCATACAATTAGAGAAATGCTGACATTAGATGAGGCTGTGCAAACCCTGTAACATCAACTTCTTTTCTTGCTGCTGCTAACTGTCACTTTTTAAGTTTTTCAGAATCCTGACCTGAGCACTCACGCCATACTTCAGAGGCATATTCCAGAGAAGGTCTATTGAAAGTAGTATATAAAATAGCTAACATTTTAGAACTAACCTTAAACTGAAATTTTTTAAGTAGTCCTAATTTCTTATAAGCATTGAATAACAGCGAATCAATGTAAGTTGACCATGATACCCAAATGTTTGTGTGCTGTCTCAAAATCTAAGGTGCAATTTTAAAAATTTAGACAAGGGAAATATATAATTTTTCTTTGCATTAAAGAAGACAGCTTTTGTTTTTGAAGGATTAAAATTTAACACCCATTGTTTAGATCATCGTTCAAATCGATATAAATCGTTATTCAGTTCGAATTGGATTTCAGAAATTTTGGTAGAATAATTTTGCAAAAACTTATCATCAGCATAAAGTCTACATAGGCTTGACATGTTTTGAGCACATCATTGACATATATTAAAAAACAAAAGAGGACCTAACACAGACCCTTGAGGGACTCCAACATGTAAAGATTTGGAATTAGACATAATAACCTTGAAATCATTGTACTAAGTTACCACTCACTCTATAAGTTTGTAGCTTAAGAAGTCCCTTGTGCCATATACCATCAAAGTCTTTTGACAAAATACCATACAACAGAGTTTGCCTTCATCTATGGATTTCGCTATGTAATCGTATGTTTCAATAAGCTGATAGACAGTTGAATGGCCAGATAAAAAAAACCAGCCTGATATTTGTAAAAGAGATCATTAGAGTGAAAATACTAATAAACATATTTAAAAATAACACGCCCCATAATTTTACCAACACAACTCAACAATGATACTGGTCTATAATTTGACATTACAGATGGATCACCTTTTTTAAATAGAGGAAAAGACAATAAGCAAAAAAAAAAAAAAAAACACAAAAAAAACCAAAAAAAAAAAAAAAACAAAACAAAAAAAAACAAAAAAACAAAAATTCAACTGAAATATTACACCAGATACACCAATGTTCAAAACAATTAACTGTTCTGTTTATTGGCATCTGATGTATATTTAGCGTTAGGTTTTCCCAATGTGAAATGACAAGGTTTATAATGATGTACATGCGTTGGTTTGCTCGAATAATATCGGGCATAAATGAATATGCTTTAATTCCGAGCTGAATAATATCGGGCATAAATAAATATGCTTCAATTCCGAGCTGAATTCGCAAAGTTATAAAATCAAAGGGACATGCTACAAAACACTAGCTATAGGAAGGCAAGAACCTGATATTTTATTAATTTTGTAGTTTTTAATTTCACGTTTACGTTTTTTCACATCACGTGACGTCTACTAATTTGAGGACTGACTTATGGCCAGATATTGTATACCACAGTCTCATAATGGCTTACTTCCTTTTAAAACATGAATGAAAATATAAATATCAGTACTATTTGTCTCTTCCTTTAAGATTCAATTGCCTAGCGCTAAGTAGCACGGAAACCGGTTTGCAAATGGCAAGGTGAGCACGGTGTATTTTGACTGTCCGAATACAACCGATAGTTTTTGCTGTTTATAGTGAACCACTTGACTGTGTCTTCCCCGGGAAGACTATATATGTATATACTTTGGTGTATTTTGCTTGTTTTGTGTATATAGTGTTGAAATAAGACAGTGTAAATAGTAATACGAAAACGAGTGTGGATGGCTGCCACGTCAGGTGGTCGCCATTTTGGCGGATCAAAAAATTTGTTTCCTGACAGAAAATACTGTCGAGAAAATACTCTGTTTGTGAATGTCAATGATAACGCTTCTGTCAAACCTGAAGAAATTATCAAATTCATCCATGACAACTGTGGAGTTGGTAGTCTACTAGCATGTGTTCCAAAATCAGGGAATTTGTATGAAATAACATTAGAAGGGAAAGCCCCCTTACAGTACCTCTTAGAAGGGATAAACATAGGAGAAAACACATTCGAATGTCATGAAGTAGTACCTAGCTCGATTGTGGTTAGTTTCATGCACCTCCCTGCTTATATCGATGACCATGAAATTGAGATTACATTAAGATCTATGGGAGTTGAACTTTTATCACCGATCAACAGACGGTTTTAACCAGGCACGACAATAGCAGACGGCACGCGTTATGCAAAAGTCAGATTGCCAGACAACATGATCTCGTTTCCGTACACAATAAAATTCCAGAAAGAGTACTACAGGTGTATCCATAATGGGCAATTAAAAGTGTGTTCGTTGTGCTATTCGAGTGAACATCTCTTTAGGGCATGTCCAGATTTCACCTGTTTTAGATGCAAACGTCAGGAACACTATGCAAAAGCATGTAAATCTACCCGATGTAAACAGTGTGAGGAATGGGAACACAGCTGTTCGTGCCGGGTGAGTGATCATGGAGACGACGAAATGAGTGAAGGTGAAATTGATGAATGGGAGGTGAATAACGGGGACGACGATCATGCACACAACGACGGAGACGCGGAGGCACCAGAAGGGGACCAGGAAATCGGAGACCAGGCAAAACAAACCAGTGAAGATGAACGCGATGTGGAGAAAGCAGAGGTAGCTGAAGCAGAAACCAAGGATCAAAATGAAAAAAGTGATAACAAAGAAACGGAAGAAACAACAGCCGAAAATGAACCGCCTGATATTACAGATACTGAGATGTGCGATTGTGAAGGGTCATCAACTGTAGAATCGGACCTTGATACGGAACTGACCGTTAAAAACGCCAAGAAGAGGAAAAGTAAAGTAAAAAATAAGAGCAAAGCTAAAAAGAACAAATGAAATGGAAAGAATATCAATTACTTTTTTCATTTTCATCATGGTTTTTATAACCTCGTGGAATTGTAACAGAATGTGTGATGTTGATAAAATAAAAATGGTATTCAGCGTATTTCAGGATAGAAGATATGACATTGTAGCTTTACAGGAAACTCATTGGAGAGATTGTTTTATTGACAATTATAAACATTTATGGAATGGTGTTATATATTATGATAGTACAAATACGTCATCCAAAGGTGTAGCATTTTTAGTGAAGAATAATATTAAAACAAAAATAGAAAAGGTACATGGGTTTGATGGAAGGTATCTACATATCAAATACAAAGAAAATGACAATACATACGACCTTATAAATATATATGCGCCAAATGATGTAAAAGAAAGGGCATTGTTTCTTAAGAATATTATGGACGTAATGCCAAGTTCTACAAATGTACTTATTATGGGAGATTTTAATACTACTCTTGCAGACATAGATAGGTGTGGAAAAACTGCCCACAGGTATGATCAGAGTTACAAAGCGTTAACAGATATGATGAATAAATACCATGTAGTTGATGTTTGGAGAAAAAGAAATGAAAGGAAAAAAGTTTTTTCAAGAAAAGTTATTAGAGAAAATATGCTTGTACAAAGTAGAATTGACTTTATATTGATTATGAAAAGTCTATGTGGTTATGTTAGAAATATTTTTTACGTGGAAACAACAATGAGTGATCACTCAATGATTGTTATGAATTTCAATACAGATGTTTCTGAAAGAGGTCCAGGTGTTTGGATACATAACAATTTACTTTTGAATGATGAATATTATATAAACAAAGTTCATGAATTAATTGAAAGAGAAAAACAATGCATCCTATTTGAACAATCAATTTTGGTCTGGTGGGATAATTTAAAGTACAAAATCAAAAAATTATCACAAAATTATAGTCAGAATAGAGCAAGAGAAAGAAATAAGGAGTATTACAGAATTCAAAATAGTTTACAAAGATTATCAGAAAGAATTGCTAATGGTGAAAGTATACACGTTGAAAATTATGAAAAGCTTAAAACAGATCTTAGTGAATTTGAAAATGAAAAATGTAGAGGTGCTATTCTAAGATCTAAAGCGCAATGGGCCAATGAATCAGATAAGTGTACGAAATTTTTCTTGAATTTAGAAAAAAGTAAACAAGAATCAAATAGTATAAAAGAGTTAGTGGATGAGAATGGTGAAGTTACGGGAAATACAGATTCCATTTTAAATCTGCAATATGATTTTTATTCTAAGCTGTATTCATGTGTAGAAATTGATTGTAATAGTAAAAACCAGTTATTATCATTAGTTAATACAAAGCTTGATGAAAATGATGCAGAGTTGTGTGATAAATATATTGATGTTAATGAAATAGAACAAGCCGTGAAGGAAATGGCCAGCAACAAGAGTCCTGGTCCTGATGGATTGACTGTTGAATTTTTTAGAAAGTTTTTACCTCATTTGAAAATCATATTGTATAAACTATTTTTAGAAATAGAAAGGCTAGAAACGTTGTCACATTCTATGAAGATGGGTAATATAACATTATTATATAAGAAGAAAGGTGATAAGAGGTTGTTAAAAAATTGGCGACCAATTAGTCTTTTAAACGTTGATTACAAAATAATAGCAAGAATAATGTCAAATAGACTCAAACAGGTGTTACCAAATATTATTTCTAATGATCAAACATGTTGTATTGTTGGAAGAGATATTGCAGACACTTTAGTAAGCATAAGAGATATCATAGAAATGGTTGAAATAGATCAAATGGAAGGTTATATCGTAAAAATTGATCAAGAAAAAGCGTTTGACAGAGTTAGTCATGAATATCTATTAGATGTGTTACAGGTATATGGATTTGGAGATTATTTTAGAAAATGGATCAAGATATTTTATACAGATATCTATAGCAGTGTTAAAAGCAATGGCCATTTAACAAAATATTTCCCAGTTAGAAACTCTGTTAGACAAGGTTGTCCAATATCTGCATTACTATATGTGTTATGTTCAGAACCTTTGAATTGTGCAGTTAAAAGTAACAAATTTATTAAAGGAATAGATATTCCTATGTGTGATGAAAATGCATTAGTTTTTCAGCATGCAGATGATACAACGATATCAGTATGTGACAAAAAGTCTATTTTTGAAATAATGAATGTTTTTGAATTATATGGAAAAGCATCTGGTGCCACAATCAATGTACAAAAATCAGAAGTTATGTGTATAGGGACAGGGGAATTGTTACTAGAAGATAAAAAACTTATCAATATTACAGAAACAAATGGCATGAAGGTTCTTGGAGTTTATTTTGGAAAAAACAAATTGGAATGTGAAAATTTGAACTGGAGAAACAAAGTTCAAAATATAAATCAAATTCTTAATATGTGGAGACAAAGAGTGTTGACAATACACGGACGAGTTAATGTTATCAATACTTTACTTGTGTCTCAATTATGGTATTCTTTGTCTGTAATTTCTATTCCATTTTGGGCTAGAGATGCAATTCAGAAAGAATGTATTAATTTTTTATGGAATTATGGTACACACTTAGTGTCATATAAGACAATTGTCGGAGAAAAAGAAAACGGTGGTTTAAATATAGATGATATTTACTTGAAAATGCTTTCTTTTCGATTAAAATTTTTAGCTAAGTATTTTTGCACAAGAAAGCATCTTGTATGGAAATACACTTTTTGTTATTTTTTATCTAAAATATGTGATATGAAAGGAGGAGTGGAAATGTTTTTTCTACAGTTGAATAAAAAAGATTTACAATGTTTACCTATGTTTTATACAGAAATGTTTAGTGCTTGGTATGCAGTGAAGGATAATGTTGAGTATAATGAAAGTACAAATGATGTGTTTAATCACTGTTTGTTTTTTAATCCCAAAATTGTCAGCCAAAACAAGACATTATTGTGGAAATATCTTATAAAAGCAGGGATCACACATATCAGAGACATTTCATATGAAGTGATACCTGGATTTTTACCTGCGTCTTTTATTGTAGAAATGATACATGAATGTGATAATGAAATTAGTACAAAGCGTATCAAAGATGATTATTCAACATTATTATCGATTATTCCAAAAGAATGGGAAAATGTTATTCAAAATAATGTTTATAAAAAAGAAGCTTGTCTACCAATTTTTTCACTTTGTGTCGAAAATACAAATTATGATTTTTCTTCATGCACTGTAAAAATATTTTACAAATTGCTGATTCAAAAAGTATTTATTCCTCCTAAGTCAAACCAATATTGGTCAGAGAAATTTAAAATAAAAGATACGAAGATGCTTGATAATAGGTGGAATGTACTAAAAGAAAGTGGAAAACCTCCAGATGTTGTGGAGCTTGATTTTAAAATTTTTCACAATGTAATCTTTACCTACGAAAAACTGTTTAAAATTGGTAAGATTGATTCAAACATATGTCCGCTTTGTTTGACAGAAAGTGAAGATTTATTACATATGTTTGTAAATTGCACAGAAATACAAGATTTTAGAAGCAATTTTATTATATATCATTTGGAAACATTGTTGAAAGATTGTGAAAATAGTGTATACAATGTTTTAGATTTTAATGAAATATTTATGACAGCTTTTCCAAATGCTTTGAAAAATGTTAACACTTTTTTTGTTAATTTTTTTCTGTCATTATGTAGATTCACTATCTATAGAAAGACAATTATTGTTGCAAACTAATAAAAAAATAAATTTAACAAGTTTTTCCAAATATTTGCTCAGACATTATATTTATTACAATTATCATTATATGTGTATTGAGAAAAACAACAGGAAAATGTTTTTTACAAAGTTTTTGAAGAACAATCCGCTTTTGAAAGAAACAGAGGGGATACTACTGTTTATCTTTTAATGTGTTTTTATTGAAAAAATTTAAACAATATTAGGATGTGATATTCAATGTGATATTCAATGTGATGACTGTTGTTGTATATATTGTATGTTGATCAATAAAAGATAAAAATAAAAAAAAAAAAGTAGCACGGAAGGTTAGCACGTCGACTACTGAACTGTTGGATTCGAGTCCAGCAGGCGGTATTTTTTTTTTTTTTTTGTTATTTTTTTTTTTTTTTTGTTATTTTTTGGGTTTGTCTGTTTTTTGGGGTTTTTTTTTTTTTTTTTTTTTTTGGTTTTTTTTTTCCCCAGATTACTTTTACGAAAACTGCTTTTTTGACTAGTAAATCTAAAAGTTTTCAATGTCGAAGTATTGCTGTACATATATCCTCCACTTTTCATTCACACCACTCAGGAGTAGCGCTCCTTCTTACTTATTTAAATGGCATAGAAATGGGGATCAACCGCATTCTCATTTGGGATGATAAAAAACACAAGACTTTAACAACTCTGCTGAAGGGCTCAGAGTTCACCATTACCCTGAATAAGGACAATGTTTGTTCAGTATGGCCGAAATTTTGTTCATGAAGCATGTTCATTGTTCTGTCAAGAGGAGAGATGCCTGATCACTTCTCTAACGAGAATAACTTGTTTATATGTCAATAAATAAGTCCATGTTACTGATAGCAATTCTTGATGTCATGTTTTACACACACACACACACACGCACACACACACACACACACACACACACACACACACACATATATATATATATATATATATATATATATATCTGTGTGTGTGTGGACGAACCCTTTATCTCTCCATAATGTCCTTTTCACATACACCTGTACATATTTAACAGCGGTATATTCTTTCGCCTAAAGAAGACATCTTAAATTATCAACACAAAGATAAACAAATCTTTATAATGTCCAATAGAACGATATAATATATTTATCCACTGTGTAAATACTTTTAATTTAAATCAATTGTTAAAGAAGTCGTGAATTATTTCATATTCCTTAAATTTTCTTATTGATTTTAAATTATAGAGATTTACGAATTTGTCAATTCACATTTTAGAATTTATTGTCAGCTGGAATAGCTCTGTTGGGAGAGCGTTAGACTGAAAATAAAAGAGAAAAAAAAAAAAGAGAGCGTTAGACTGAAGATCTAAAGGCCCCCGGTTCAATCCCGGGTTCCGGCACGGAACATTCCGGAGGCTGACAGGTAAATTTTTACTTTTTTCCCTTTCATCATCTTCCAGTATCAAGTTTATTCGTTTGTTTGTATAATGTTTAACGTCCCGCTCGAGAATCATTCACTCATATGGAAACATTGCCATTGCCGGTGAAGGGCTGCAAAATTTAGGCCTATGCTCGGCGCTTATGGCCTTTGAGTAGGGAGGGATCTTTATTGTGCCACACCTGCTGTGACACGGGGCCTCGGTTTTTACGGTCTCATCCGAAGGACCGCCCTATTTAGTTGCCTCTTACGACAAGCAATGGGGTACTGTGGACCTAATCTAGCCCGGATCCCCACGGGACGCAAGAAATATTCATAGATGTAGCTTACTTTGGTGACACCCCTCCCTTTTTTCTCTCATATTTAATGACTTTATTATACTTTGGATATGAAAAAAAGTTTATTCCCTGAATATCAGGTATTAAAATATTATTTACTTTGCATTTTTAGTTTAATACCAAACGAAGCAAGACACTAAAGGTAACGCGTATGTAAAAAGAAAAAAAGTCAAAATCAGCAAAAGGAAAAGAGAGATAATCTCGACATACGTTCACTGAAATTTTCGTGATCCATTGTGGGCGCCTTCATTTTTTTTCTTTACTGATTAGTTGCTTCAACATTTATTCGTGCTTTTACTTGAAATGCCCAAAATAAAAATATCTGGACTGTATTTCGTAAATTTAAATGCTTAACTTATTCAAAATGAATGGTATTATTATCATTGTGGTAGTTTTTTGCAAATCATTAAATAGAAAACAGCAATACGACTAAATAAATGAACGATCTATTGAATTTCTTTAAAGAGATAATAATGATGTACGACATATTTACGCTTACGTTTTTACTAATTCAATTTCTTGGATTAATTTTGTTTATTTCCAGCTGTCTTTTAAAGTGATACAAGCTGTTGGCCTAAGTGTACTAACTGTATTGCTTTAAATTGCAAAGGATTTATTGTTTGTTGTGGGATTGAAAGGAAACACATAGCGGATAAATGTGACGTCACAATACACTGTTTACGTCGGCAGGCGTTATATTCTAGCTTGTAAGTTATAATTATGGTCATTCTAGCTTGTAAGTTATAATGATGGTGATTCTAGCTTGTAAGTTATAATCATGGTCATTCTAGCTTGTAAGTTATAATCATGGTAATTCTAGCTTGTAAGTTATAATCATGGTCATTCTAGCTTGTAAGTTATAATCATGGTCATTCTAGCTTGTAAGTTATAATTATGGTCATTCTAGCTTATAATTATGGTAATTCTAGCTTGTAAGTTATAATTATGGTCATTCTAGCTTGTAAGTTATAATCATGGTGATTCTAGCTTGTAAGTTATAATTATGGTCATTCTAGCTTGTAAGTTATAATTATGGTAATTCTAGCTTGTAACTTATAATTATGGTAATTCTAGCTTGTAAGTTATAATTATGGTCATTCTAGCTTGATACGAAATTCAATTTTGTGGATGATTTACTCATATCTGATATAGCAAAGTTTTATCGGTGCCAGATAGAACATTGTATTGCAGAATGCAATAGTAATAATATTTCTAAATTAGAATTTTTACAGACTGCACTGATGATGGACTCAATATTTGCTAGGCAAATTTAATTTAGAATTTCCCGTTTGTAGTGAAAGTTTCCTTGGTCAGATTTTGAGAACAAGAAGTTTACACGTACATAGGTACAGACTAAGAGAGAGCTTACATCGTGTTCATAACCAAGGTATAAGCGAGCGGAAGATATGTCTGAAGAGGCGAGTGTATAACGTCCAGGCGAGTGTACAATGTCCAGGCGAGTGTACAATGTCCAGGCGAGTGTACAATGTCCAGGCTAGTGTACAATGTCCAGGCGAGTGTATAATGTCCAGGCGAGTGTATAACGTCCAGGCGAGTGTACAACGTCCAGGGCGAGTGTACAACGTCCAAGCCGAGTGTACAATGTCCAGGCTAGTGTACAATGTCCAGGCGAGTGTACAATGTCCAGGCGAGTTTACAATGTCCAGGCGAGTGTACAACGTCCAGGCGAGTGTACAATGTCCAGGCGATTGTACAATGTCCAGGCGGGTTTACAACGTCCAGGCGAGTGTACAACGTCCAGGGCGAGTGTACAACATCCAGGGCGAGTGTACAATATCCAGGCGAGTTTACAATGTCCAGGGCGAGTGAACAATGTCCAGGCGAGTGTACAACGTCCAGGCGAGTGTACAATGTCCAGGCGAGTGTACAATGTCCAGGCGAGTTTACAATGTCCAGGGCGAGTGTACAATGTCCAGGCGAGTTTACAACGTCCAGGCGAGTGTACAATGTCCAGGCGAGTGTACAATGTCCAGGCGAGTTTACAATGTCCAGGCGAGTGTATAATGTCCAGGGCGAGTGTACAATGTCCAGGGCGAGTGTACAACGTCCAGGGATCAAATCACCTGTGGCACATTGACACGAACCATGAATTAAGAAGATGGAATTAAATAATTGCCGGAAATAGTGATGGTTTTAGCTGTCTTTTACATTTTAAGAATGTCTACACTACAACAAAGCCGATTCACTGATTCAAGGAAGGAGTCAACTAACTTGGAGATCCTTTGAGAACAGGGTCCGATAAAGGCTTAGAAAATGTGGCCATTGGTGTGTGGAGGGACGTGTACATAGGTGTGTGGAGGGACGTGTACACTGGTGTGTGGAGGGACGTGTACACTGGTGTGTGGAGGGATGTGTACACTGGTGTGTGGAGGGACGTGTATAGTGGTGTGTGGAGGGACGTGTACACTGGTGTGTGGAGGGACGTGTACACTGGTGTGTGGAGGGACGTGTACACTGGTGTGTGGAGGGACGTGTACACTGGTGTGTGGAGGGACGTGTACACTGGTGTGTGGAGGGACGTGTACACTGGTGTGTGTGGAGGAACGTGTACACTGGTGTGTGTGGAGGGATGTGTACACTGGTGTGTGTGGAGGGACGTGTACACTGGTGTGTGGAGGGACGTGTACACTGGTGTGTGTGGAGGGACGTGTACACTGGTGTGTGGAGGGACGTGTACACTGGTGTAGTGTAGTGTTTTATTACCATGGAGGATGTTGGAATCCTGGATCCTTTAAATGACTGTCACATTGCCTGTCTTCAGTATATATTCATCTGTCATATTAGCATCAAACTACAAGTATGGAGAGACGCGTAGGTACAGCTGTACTTCACGGGATTGGAAAAATATAAAACAAACAAAATCGACTGAATTAAATGAATTATAGAGTGGTAATTTGGTACGTTCTTTCACGGAATATTCTATGTAGACCAAATCAGTCCGTGCTATTTCATGTGATGTCTTTCGTGGTGTATAAGTTACATATATAGTCACAGATATTTCAAATCATATTCAATCATTTATCAACAGGTGCTAGACAATGTTTGTTTATGAAAGTATAAAACTCTCGGTTGTAATGCATGAAATGGAATCAGTTAGACTCGTTTGTAAATAAAATTTTCCGTCTTCCTGACACGTTCAAATACATCTTTCCCAAATTTCATCTGCCTACATAAGACATGTTTTTTTTTTACATGGATAGGGGTAGATCTAATTTAATTCATACCAAACAGTTTTCACATTGTGTGTTCAAAGCTCAAGTAAGACATAAAAAAATTAATCTTATCTGGTGAGCATCTAGTAAAGTGTTACTGACGGTTACAAAGATATATGACGATCAAATGATCACCCTATAACACAGTTTGGGTGACGATCGTTGTAGTAATTATCAGAGCTCTATTTTTATTTCACATGTGCGGGGTTAGGTCTTTCTACATGGGTATTTCACATGGCCAGGGATAGTCCTGTTTTTAATTCATCAAGGGGTGGATGGGATGTAGTGATGATAAAGGGGGTAGGTGTAACAAGAACTACAGAACGAAAAACATAACTCAAAATCCTTAATCTTAATAGTACATAAAATTTTATATATTTATATATATTAATCCAGAAATCAGTATAGGAAATCTACACAAGTAGTAGTATAATAAAAATATCAAAAGCCGATTGAGTACATACTCTGGACTAGTTTATGGAGTGTACTCCTGAAGAATTAAAGAAACTAGTCGAGTATATACTCAGTCGGCTTTGTGATATATATATATATATATATATCAGCTTATTGAGAAAATCCCAATGATTCGAAACATTATATGCGTTTCGGGGGGGGGGGGGGGGGGGTCAATTTTTTTAAATTTTCATGTTGATCTCCTTCTTTAATTTGTTCATTAAAATATTCTTAAATGCACTATTTAATAATAATAAATAATGTATGTAATTCGTGTTTTTAAATATCTCTCTCTCTCTCTCTCTCTCTCTCTCTCTCTCTCTCTCTGAAAAAAAACTGTATTTAGGGTACAGTATTCATTATATTATTTTAATAAGCATCTAATCAAATTAATTTGATCCAATGTAAAAATCAGAGTAATGTTGATGATTAATATTGGAATTAATTTATTGCATATATCAAGAGAAGCAAAAAATTCAAACCACCAAATTATTACAAAAAAGAAATCATGAATCAATCATATTTGACCGAAACGTAAAATCTTTGATAGAGATTTTCATGCGGAGTGTCTGGATAATACAATGATCTATGTGCAAGTTGTATTTTCCATGCGAATTCCGAGAATCTTTGCCACCATAGAACTAAATTACACTATTTGAAATTAACAAAAGTGTTCGACTTCTTGCGTAAAGTGTGAAATTCGGTTGGCGCAAGACACGCATGGACTAGATCAATATAGTTCACATATTCCGCTAGAAGTCAAACACTGGTGTTAATTTCAAATACCCAGATTAGCGGACTCGCCACTAGTTTTAATGTGACGAAAAAGCCTTTGAATGTGCACAGAATACACAAAGTTAAATACATAAATTATTGTATTATTTAGACGGTCAACATTTTTGGTCGGGTTCCACAACGTGCATCAGGTGTAACGATGAAAAGTGACCCTCGAAGAATATCGACCGGAGGTCACTTTTCTACATACAAATTTGACCCTCCTGGTCAATTTTCTACGTAGAAAAATGGCCCACCTGGAGTCCTTTTTTTTCGGTGTGGATGGTAGAAAAGTGACCCCGTAGAATAATGACTGTGTCAATTTTGCGATACAAGTAAACTGGTTTTGGTAGGAATATTCTTGTTAGGCAATACAGAGGGTTAAAGTCACGCAGCCGTTTCATATGAAGCTTTTCTTTACCATTGTTATCTGACATTTTTATTATGTCTTCCAACTTCAACATTCAATTTATGGGATGATGTTCTAAAGCAAGTACTATAAGATTTGTAAAAGAGCCAATAGGTTTCATTAAGTACATTGTAAGTATTGTTATTTACATTGTAAGTATTGTTATTTACATTGTAAGCATTGTTATTTACATTGCAAGCATTATTATTTACATTGTAAGCATTGTTATTTACATTGTAAGTATTATTATTTACATTGCAAGCATTGTTATTTACATTGTAAGCATTGTTATTTATATTGTAAGTATAATTATTTACATTGTAAGTATAATTATTTACATTGTAAATATTATTATTTACATTGTAATTATTATTATTTACGTTGCAAGCATTGTTATTTACATTGTAAGTATAATTATTTACATTGTAAGCATTATTATTTACATTGCAAGCATTGTTATTTACATTGTAAGTATAATTATTTACATTGTAAGTATAATTATTTACATTGTAAGTATAATTATTTACATTGTAAGTATAATTATTTACATTGTAAGTATAATTATTTACATTGTAAGTATTATTATTTACATTGTAAGTATAATTATTTACATTGTAAGTATAATTATTTACATTGCAAGCATTATTATTTACATTGTAAGTATAATTATTTACATTGCAAGCATTATTATTTACATTGTAAGTATTATTATTTACATTGCAAGCATTATTATTTATATTGTAAGTATTATTATTTACATTGTAAGCATTATTATCTACATTGTAAGCATTGTTATTTACATTGTAAGTATAATTATTTACATTTAAATGAGTGATACCACTGTCTTCATCACATATGACATATTTTAAAGAAACTCGGTCATTTCTATTCTTGAATCGATTCTTTTTATATAGAAAACGTTATTGATTGAAGGAACTTGACCAAACATCAGACAGAACTTTTTAGAGCCCCGTGCTAACATTGCTTATATTTTTCAATGTATCGGGGGAGTGGGAAGGGTATGTTGCTGATGAACTAGCCTAAAGCAAAAAGACAAACAAAAATACAAAAAAAAAAATGAAAACAAAAAACCAACAGATAACAATAAAAAATAGCACTCAAATTGTCCGATTTTCAAAACCCTAAATCGTGTACCCTCTCCCGACTTAAATTTCTTATATCGTACAATAAATAGGAGGGGCATCTAATATACGCTGTAATGATGGTATATATATATATATATATATATATATATATATATATAAACACGCACACACATGAAAGTTTAAAACGCAATCGAACCCGCGCCGACTAGAGGTGAGAGGCCTTGTGATTTTGAGCGCGATGCTGTAAACACTCGGTCACGGAGGCCCGAGATGAAGAGGGAGAGTTTATATATATATATATATATATATATATATATATATATATACATGAAAGTTTAAAACGCACTGTGTAAATCTTGAAAAGTACAATTTCCTTTAGAATAATCATCCATTTCCTCTCATCTGTATACTTTTTTTTTTACATCCCAATTTTTAAATTTATCTTGTTAAATTTTTTCGGCTGGTTAGGGTTATGCCTGCCCCCCTCCCCCCTTGTTATATGCCTTACTGTCTAACTCCCTCTCATTCAGAAGTAAATACTAAAGTTACTACAACTTCACTGTATTTATTAGATAATTTTTCTGTTTACCCATCTAATACATGTTTATGCTAGCGGACGATCTAGACACTAGGAAAGGGTATTCAGAAAGATTCTTTTTTTCAACTTTCATTCAGAAGGCTGTTTCTGAATAAAAGAAAACAAAATCTGCAATTTTATTTCGCTCTTTCATTAACTGACAACCACAGTGAATTGTCAACTGTACACTTGTGATAATCAACACCACATGTATAGATGTATGTAGCGGGTCTGACGCATCACTGGAGGAGAAAACTTTCCGATTTGCAGCGCTGTTCACTCTATTTCTGGGGTTGTGTTTATTCTTACCTGATCTGCTTAAAACATACATTTACTATTCACACACACACACACAGACAGATAGACAGATAGATACACACAGATAGACAGACGGACAGATAGATAGATAGAATGATAGATAGATAGATAGATAAACGACATAAGGATAATTGAGATAAAAATTAAGATTAAAACATACGTTACGATTTGCACCCACTTATAACAATTCGCCTACCGTATTAATAGCCTCTGTACGGACACTAAGAAGATATTTTGCATTTTCTGAGAAATGATAATTATAACACACACATATATATATATATACTGAGGAAAAGAAAACGCATGGAGTCCGTCCTCATATTAATTTGTTTGATTTGTAACAGTCATAATTTCATACGGAATCGGAGGCTCATAGAATTCGCGGAAACACCGAAAACAACCGGTAATTACCGGAAATACCAAGGTTGATTAATTATATTGCTTTACGTCCCGCTTGAGAATTTTTCATTCATATGGAGACATCACCATTGCCGGTGAAGGGCTGCAAAAATTAGGCCTATGTTCGGCGCTTGTGGCCTTTGAGCAGGAAGGTATCTTTATAGTGCCACACCTGTGACACGGGGCCTCGATTTTTGCGGTCTCATCCGAAAGACCGTCCCATTTAGTCGTCTTGTACGACAAGCAGGGGTACTGAGGACCTGTTCTATCCCGGATCCCCATGGGGCGGAAACACCAAGACATGTCACACCACAGAAACTCCACGGTATCTTATTATTTGTTTAAGTTGTAGCCTACGGACTCGGACGTTCATGAAATTAGCGGAAACACGGAAAACATCAAGCATTCACTGGAAACACCAAGGCATGTACAGAAAACACCACTGTATCATTAAAAACATTTATAAGATACTACATGTAGTTCATACGTATATACATGTACTTCCAAAGAACGGAATGAGTCATGGCTAAATTTCTCTTTGCTTTGTCAAATAAATCAGTTTTTATGAAAATTCATATAAATATCTATATTGACCAAAAAAAAAAAATCATTTCAAAATGACAATTTCTAAACATTGATCAGAAAGGTAGGCGACGAAACAATGCTACTGTTCGCAGTCCTTACACCTGGGCTATCATCTAATCTAATGTACCTGAGGTGTGTGTGCACCCCTGAATAACAGCGTGACTGAATAAATAAACAGGTGAAAAATTAAAACACAAGACATATTTTGACATATAATCTATTGCAAAAAACTACTATTCGTCGCTTTTGATATTTTTGTTTTCGTCACGTTTGGGAAGGAAAAAAAAGAAAGATAAAAAGAAAGAAAGAAAAATCGCCACTAGTGAAAATGGATAGAGTTACGTATGTCATTCGTCATTTACAAAATTAAATGGGGAGAATAATATTCTGCTTAGCTTCCCTTTGTTTATTTTCTATCTGAATAATTGCAAGAATTTTTTTTTTTCAAATCTGTGGCGGAGAAGGAGACTCGATCTAAGCTATTCTGACAAGTGAGTGGAATGGGATGTGTGCATTATAACTGTACGCCAGCGCTTTGAAATAGATAATTGACTTTGGCGGATCTAGCCCCCACACCATGTTTAAACATTTGTCAAAAACTGTCATTATTTGCTATTCTGTGGTCTTCAATTTCCCACATCATCGCAAACCTGTTTGGTCGCACTTCCCCTTTGAGATTTTCTGGATCCGCCACTCATTTTAATGTAAAATTCTGTTATTTGCTCTGAATAAAATTGTTTGGCCTGTTGCACTGTAGGCGCTTGGCGTTCCTGCCCAAAAAAAAAAAAAAAAAAAATGTCTGTTTACAGGAAGACAGTTTTTTTAAATTATATAGATATATAAAACGCCGAGCGCCTGTGGTCTATTTGTTTGTTAATTTCATAGAAAAGATTGAAATGTGCACAATGTTATGGATTTCACACAGGGCAGGGCACTACGTGTTATCAAGAAATACAACTCTTCCATGTTCATTTCATTCCACAAAAAAAAAAAGAAAAAGAAAAAAAGTGATCTTTCTTGATAGAGCAGAAGACACTTGCCGTTTGGTGAAAAATGAAAGTGGATGCCGAATCTGAAAGGATGTTCAATTTGGGTACATTTGCTGGTACTTAGCAGACGTGACTATCAGGTATACAGTACTAGTCCTGTGGAGTAATTTTGAATTGTCTGGTTATCTATATATGAGTTGCAAAACCTTTATATTCAGTTGGATGACAGGATAATCAAATTCATTTCATTTCATTTTATTCAGGTAAAAAGTAAAAATATCACAGAATGTCATGATTATAAAACAATACAATTTTGAAAAACAGACATTATCTCAGCATTATGCAATATTGAAATGTGTACATGCAAATATATATTTTAACATGAAGCATGACATACAGTTGATAATTAATACCTAAGGATAGCCCATAAAAGCTACAAAAAAGCTTATTTCCAATGGGGTCCTTAATTATTATTAGTTTAGTTTTAACTCCAAAATTATTCACATCTAGGAATTTAGGCAGGGTATAGTGATGAAAATTGCTTAATGCTTGAAGAAATGACATAATTTAGCTGTTTACATTTTATATACTAAAAATCACTATAATTTGATAAAAATAATAATAAATTGTACAAGCATTTACAAATTGCCTCTTGCATTGGTAGCTAAAAATGATTGAACAGCTTTTTTAAACCTTTGTTATATGTAATATGAGTTGCATAAAAGATTTATTTAGTTTTATATTCAGGCTGGTGAAGTTGATTGATTGATTATTTATTTCTTTCCGCCACACTCAACAATATTTCAGTTATCTGGTGGCGTCCAGTTTTTGTTGGTGGAGGAGAGAACCCAGATTGTGATTTTGAGCCCGATGCTCTAACCACTTGGCCACGGAGGCCCCTAACTCTGGTGATATTAATAATATGTACTAGGCTAATCTCAGCTGAGATTCAGCTCGGTTGGATATTTGGACTGTGCCTTCACCAGTGAAGTCGTCAGGGGGGAGGGGTAAAACTCAAAATGACTCTTTTTAAAAAGCAATCAAAAGGGGGGGGGGTGTAACCCCTTCTTCTGGGCACAAAGATGGGGTAACAAATAGGGTTCAAACTATTAAACGTTAGATTAGGTTCAAGTTGTTTATTGTTGGGGTCATTGTGGTTGGGATCATAAGCACCTTAAGTGTGGATAGGTCCTACATAGGTCCTACGCACATCCCCTCTTCTTTTCTACCGAATGAAACAATATAGACCCAATAATTTTTCTTAAATGTGTAATTTTCCCACCGATCACCTTCATAAGTCATTCTGCATAGCCATCTTTTACTTTCTGTAAGGTTGTGAGATGACCACTTGTCAGTTGTGAGATACTTATATATATATGAGCTGTCCCATGCAAAAAGGGCCCTTATGGTAAAAAATTTCAAAAATCTTTTTTTGACGGATTATGATAGGTAATGACATAATTAAGCAACATATGAAGTTTCGTTCAAATATTCAGCATATTTACTGAAATATAGGCTATCGAAGATAAGGAACATATTTAAATGCTGTTACAAAAATAACCTTACAAATATGATGTTATCACACACAGTTTAATCATTCTTCAGGAAATTCCAGACATGTTGTGTCTCTAAAACATTCCTGGACATGAGGCCTGGTGTGCCTGTAGAGGTATTCTTGCCTCTCTTGACTTAACCCGCCAGGCAATATCTCTGGTGGTAGATTCGCATTGATCTAGTCATCTTTGGTTAAAACAACAAGGGCCTTGTCGCCATCTGCATCTGTGCTGCATAAGACAAGTCCAGGTTGCAGCGCAGAAAAAGAGAAATGATGAAACTTTCTTATTCATCTAAATGGCTGATATGTGGTACTTATAAAACCTTTCCACTCATAGTATTTCACAATTCCATCCTTGATGATTACAACCTCATTACTTTTGGAGGACTAAGAAACTACATATCAGTATCTCGCAAGCTTAAAGAAAACTTGCAGAAAGTATAACCTGACTATGCAGAATGACTTCGGGGTGATAGGAGGGAAATCACGTTTGAGATAAATTACTCATTTTATATTTTTCATTCAGTCTAGAAGGGGGGATATGCACATATGATCTACACACTATCCACACTTCAGGTGCCTGCTGGTCAGGATAGGCTTTAGGAGATTTGTATTTACGCTATAATGTTTTTTTGTACATCCAATTTAGGTCTGATCACAGGTCCCTTCTCTCTCTCTCAAACTACATATTTTTCTCTTTTGAAGTTGCCCTTTTTTCTCTAATTTACATTGTTGTTTTTGTTCAATTTAAATTTTTTACAAACAGCATACTTAATGTGCGTTTGTCACATAAACAAACAAAACCTGTCATATGAAAAATGAGAGAAAATAACCATCAATTTCAATGTGTTAAGAAAGTGAAGGTTACAAATATGTGATTGGTATTTTTATAGGAAATCAATTAAATGGTGTTCAAATTCCTTATATATTGTACTCTACATGTCAGTTAAGGCTAATTACAATGCTACTGAATTTTCCCAATTTGATAAAAATGTCAATGAATTTTCCCAATCATAAAGACTTGGGCCCTTTATGAAAAAAAGGTATAAAAGGTACTGATTTGTGCACGACATCATCCTTATGTAGTATAGCTTCCAGTTTGTGAATGCAGTGATGTGAGACGGAGGTTACAAAACTATGGACATACACTGGCTGATGTGAGCAGTAAGTTCTATCTAGCCTCTGCCATACATCTTCTTAAGAACCACACTGATAATTGGTATATATAGTTAAATTACTATGCACACATCCTCATGAAGTGTACATTCAAGTTTGTTAATACCATGAATACTGAGGTCAGGGTGTGGTCACAAGAGGGTTACAGGGGGAAAAGTGTTTTCTTCTAAGATACATTTTCTTCACGGAAACCACAAATTTTATTTCATTCTTCAAATCAATATGCAAGCATCTTCATGTACATTCAAATTTGTTCACAACGTGGAGTCACAAGTTTGTTCACAACATAACTCACAGGTTCAACATGGAATCACAAGTTTGTTCACAACATAACTCACAGGTTCAACATGGAGTCACAAGTTTGTTCACAACATAACTCACAGGTTCAACGTGGAGTCACAAGTGTGTTCACAACATAACTCACAGGTTCAACGTGGGGTCATGAGTTAGTTCTCAGTTTCAAGTGACAGTCACAAGGACACAAAATTGAGATAAAATCTGTTTTAATAAATTAATGTTATAAGCTGTTCCTCAGATAAGCATTTTCATACAATTTTTGTTGACTCATTGAAAAGTTTATTCACTCTAAGATGAGGATAGAGTCACAAGAGGATTCTAATAATGAGACATTCTCTAATGAAAATATTTTAAAAGATCAAATAAATGAAAGTTTTTAAAATTGTGTACTATTCTTATCTTGTAGATTCATGGTTTGTAAACATTGTGACCTCGACTTTCAAGATGGAGAATTGCACTATTTCCACTCGCAAGGTTTTATTGTGTTGTATACCAGCAAAAGTACATCTTTTTGTGTCATGATTAAACAAAACTAATACCAAGAATAATTGAAAAGCTATTGATCTGGATTTGAACAATTTGAATAATGCTTGGGATGTCTACCTTTTAGCTTTTCTGATCACGTGTTGTCCGTTGTCAGTTCGTCCATCTGTAAACTTTTCATATTTTCGACTTCTTCTCCAGAACCACTGGACCAATTTCAACCAAACTTGGCACAAATCATCCTTTGGCCATTGGGATCAAGTTTGATCAGATGAAGGGCTATACCCCCTTCAATGGGGAGATAATCACAAAAATGCAAAAATATTATAAGGCATTTAAATATCTTCTCAAGTTCAAGTTTATATGGCGGCTTTCTGACATAGTGCAGTATCAGGTTCGTTAAACTCATGGCCTTCAGGGGAAGGATGGGGCCACATTAGGGGATCAAAGTTTTACATGCAAATATAAGGAAATCTTTAAATATGGGCCAAGGTGACTCATGTGAGCAATGTTGCCCATGAACAACTTGTTTTATTTTTGTCTACTAATTCTGTCTTTCTTATGTCTTTTTATTAAGAAAACATAACTGATTTTTTTTTTCTATCACACAACAGTACTGTTTTGGGGTTTATAAAGCAGGTTTGGAAAAATGATATGATGAACTCATAGTAAAAGTTAATAACGATGCATATTATGCAGGGTCAAGTGAGGTCAGCATGTACTGACATAGATACAAAACTTGTTATAAACGTTCTTCAAGCCTATCATATTTATTCCTGTTTTATTTGTTGTTATATAACGACATAACAAAAAATTAGAATCCTGAAATTAAAATTTCAATTTATCTATCATGTTGACATGTTTATTGTTGGATCTTATTTCTTTTGCTCAAGGACATTTTCAGATGATGCAAAGAGGCTGAAAATGACTTATACAGAAACGTGAAATGAAAAGTAAATAAAATATATGTTATTGATAGTTGTGTGATCAATAGAATCTTACACTTGTGCTTATGCATATGAAATTTATGACATCCATTACCAGATTTCAGTATTTCCTGAGCCAAGGCTTAGGAAATATTAAATCCGGCAACTCATTTCATAAATTTCATATGCCATAAGCATTCGTTCAAGATCCTATATTTTGATCAATGTTTGTTTTCTTGGCCTTTTCACGTGTTTTACTGAGTTCATCATCTGTCTGTATTATTTCTAGGATGGCGTCCCCTTAACCATTGGTGAGGTTAATACTGCCACTGCATTCAGTGACACAGACGTTGAATGGAGCTGTCTGGTCCATTAATATCACTGTGACACAGACGTTGAATGGAGCTGTCTGGTCCATTAATATCACGGTGACACAGACGTTGAATGGAGCTGCCTGATCCATTAATATCACGGTGACACAGACGTTGAATGGAGCTGTCTGGTCCATTAATATCACAGTGACGCAGACATTGAATGGAGCTGTCTGGTCCATTAATATCACGGCGACACAGATTGCTGTCCTGGTGGAGGCCTTGGTTTTTCCAAAATTGTCCTGTGAAAGTTTGATTTTCTCTTTTAATTTTATTCTCTCTGATAAATAGTGATGAATGTCAGTGTCCCCCCCCCCCTCCCCCAGACTGCTGTCCAGGTGGAGGCAATCAGTGCTTGACAAACTTAATTCTTTGTACTACTTTAATGATTTCGTACTTTGAGGTAATAGTCTCATCAAATGAATAGATAGTTTGTGTTGCTGACTGCAAGAATGTCTCACGCACCCCCAAATACAGGGGATTATGAGCTCACCTGAGCTGAAAGCTCATATTAGCTTTTCTGATCACTTGTCATCTGTCCGTCTGTTTGTAAACTTTCATAATTTTGAATTCTTTTCCAGAACCACTGGGCCAATTTCAACCAATCTTGGCAACAAGCATTCTTGAGGCAAGCGGATTCAAGTTTGTTCAAATGAAGGACTATACCTTTCTCAAAGGGGAGATAATATTGAAATAGCAAAAATAGACTCCTCCTCCAGGACAACTAAGCCAATTTCAATCAAATTTGGTACAAATCATCCTTGGCTGAAGGAAATTCAAATTTATTCAAACGAAGGTCCATGCTTCCTTCAAAGGGGAGATAATAACAAAAATGCAAAAATAGTTTGGGGTTATTTCAAAATCTTCTCAAGAACCACTGGACCATAGAGTTCTAAGTTATATAAGAGCTCCCAGACCTAGTTCAGATTCAAGAGTTTTTTTAAATCATGGCCCCAGGGATAGAGTGGGTCTACATCAGGGGATCAAAGTTTTGTATGAAAAAATATCTAGGGAAAATCTTTAATATGGGACATGGTGATTCAGGTGAGTGATGTGGCCCATTGGCCTCTTGTAGGTGTCATTCACTCTAATTAGGGATTACAAATGGGGACTGAATTCTCCTGACTGTATTGACATTCAACATCCTTACCTCAATTTTAGCGTCATTTACATTTTCAATTTAGCCTTAACTTACTACGGGTATTTTAGGGACTCATGTGAAAGAGGAGTGTTAATGGGTAGACGAGTCTTTCACAGTCCATCATTACCTGCTGCTGTTGGTGGAACACTTTAAGCATCGCTGTGGTCTAGCTGAGGTGTAATGTTAAATTAGTGGGAATCCTCATTTCCTTAAGAAGAGTCGGAGAAGTATTCATTTTGCTCATAATAAGTTCAAACTGTAAAAAGCATGCAGACAGATATTACAGTTACCTCCCTTAAACGTGGTATGCCATAGAATGAAACACCTGCTAATGATGTGATTTAAGATAATGCAGTTTCAATGTGGTCATTAGTCAAAGACATTAATTATTATTGCATGTTTTGCCTCAGATTACATAATTAACTTCATGATAGAATTACACATTTAACAGTAGATTTTATGTCTGATTCCAGAAATGCATTTTTAGGTTACCTGAGTCATTCGGGTGACCTATTGCTATTCGTCTGTGTCCGTCGTTGTGCATTGTCTGTCAACAATTGAACATTGAATGGGGCATGTCATGGTATAGCAATGTCAGTACATTTGTCCGTCTATTTTAAAGTTTCCAGTTTCTATTTTCATTTCTCTATCATGTGCCAAGCTGAAAGTTTGTTGTGGGTCGCTTTAGGTTATAAAAAAAAAATGGCCAATTTAAAAATCCTCTCTACAGCTGCACATCTGTAAGAAAACCTAGATGCAATGTACATAATCATGTAGAGAAGGAAGATCTCAATCAAACTTGTATATTTCGGGATCCCTGGGGCAGAGGTTCTGACTGCAGAGCAAGGCCAAACTTGGTATATAATAATTTTGTGTAAAACATTTAAATAACATCTTTTTAGTGGTGTTGATAATGTAATAAATTGTCTAGAAGGAGCAGGTAGCCCTTTGCCAAAATTGTAAACGTCATGATTCGGGGTAGGGATTTTGGTACCAGGGTAGAGCTTTCATGGTATTTCTGAGTCATTGTTTTTAACATTTGAAAGATTCTGTAATTGTCCTAATGCTACTAGTATATAAACTACCAATAAATGCAAATGTAGGAAAAGCAAAAAGGGATGTTCCAAATTTGTGTTAAAAAAAAAATTGCAACCCCAGGGGATTAGGCTACTAGTGTAGGTGGAGGTCAATATGTTCATACTCTGTTATATTCTATTACATTTAATAAACTTCTATAATTTTACTGACACTAGCTAAAATCAATATTTAGAAGAAGCAGAAAATGGTAACCTCATCTGAATGCTTTATTATCATGTATTTAAAAAATAAAAACTCTCTAATTTAAATTGTAAAACCTTTGCCCCTCTGTCAAAGTTAGGCTCTAGGGAAAGGCCAGCATGGGAAAATTATTATAAATTTTGTAGCCCTAGTGATACCTTTAACTGATACTGTGGTAGTGTTAGATACATGGCCTTCCTACTAGTTCGGGCTAGTGGGTTAACTCTTTAGCTCAATCGATAGAGCACTGGACTGTTTAGCCAGAGGTTCCGGGTTCGATTCTCAGCAGAAACTCAAACCAGTCTCTGTTACATTTTGGCACCCACTTAGAGACTTGGGTAATCTCTGGCAGGTGAAAATGATTGCCCCCAGAACTTCGCCCCATAGGTGTGTGTTGGCCCTCTGGGAGAGTCGGGACGCCTCTCTCTCTGGAGGGGGACAATGTGGTAGTGTCAGATACATGGCTTTCCTACTAGCTCAGGCTAGTGGGTTAACCCTTTAGCTCGATCGGTAGAGCATTGGACTGTTGTGCCAGAGGTCCTTGGTTCGATTCTCAGCAGATACACAAACAAGTCTCTGTTACAATACTCAGGTGCCCAGTAAGACCCGTGAGTCTCATTTATATTCTGAAATGAAACAGATGACAAGCTGGTTCACTTGCTTAGACTGTCTTGAAAAAATAACTTTGGATTTAAAACTTGCATAAAATATTGCTTAGTACCTGTCTTATTTCTGGTCATTCCAGCATTCATTGCCACTTTGGTTTTACAGTTTTCTGGGCCTCAAAAGACATGGAACCATGACTGCAGGAGCATTTTTGCCTCTTAAAAGTAGAAGTAGCCAACGTTACCTTACCATCCGATCCATTTCTGAAGACAGTGTTTTTGTATCGAGCTGGTAAAATTTTAGCTCACCTTAGCTGTAAGATCATGTGTACTTTTCTGATCATCCCTTGTCTGTTGTGCATCTCTTTGTCCGCCTGTCTGTCTGTATACTTTTACACTCTCAATAAGTGTAAATGTGACGCATTCTCAACTTTTTCTGTAGAACAGCTTAGTTCAATTTCAACCAAAGTTAGCACAAAGCATCTTGGGTAAAAAGTTCAAAACTGATCAAATGAAGACCTCATCCCTTTCCAAGGGAGGTAATAAAGAAAAGGCAAAAGATAGGATGGAGTCACTTGAAAATCTTGTACTTAAGAACCACTGAGGTAGAAAAGATGAAACCAATATAACTTTTGAGAAAACTTCCTGACATCGAGTAGATTCTACATTGTTTAAATTATGGCTTTAGGGGATCATTTTTTCTTTGCACATGAATATATAAGAAATGCTATTTTGTCATCATCAGTTGTAATAATATACAAGTATCCTCAGGTAATGTAGATTCGTGTTGATTTAAATGTCTGCAGGGGATAGTGTGAAGCAACAATGAAAAATCATTGAGGAAGAAAAAAATATATGAGAATAGATATGAATAAGCATTCTGAGTGTATTGCAGGGAATGCAAAGTCCCCTACCAGTAGGATAGTGCAGTCAAAACGTAGGTCAAGCGTAATGATACTCAAAGTCGATTTGCAACTATCCAAGACAAAGCCATGTATAAAATTTCAAATGCAGAGAAAAATCCAGAATACCTCAAGTGGAATGACAGATGGACAGACAGACAGACCAAGGGTAAACTAATAGTCCCTTTGGCAAAGCTAGTAGGGGGCTAAAAAAATCCTTTAAAAATATTCCTGTGAAAACTATTGGGCTTGATTAGTCTTTCATATACGGGCATTTCAGTGTAGTGAAGATTTATTTTTGATTCAATCATGGCCCCTTGGGTTAGGATGGAGGGAAAGTAAGGGATTCAAAGTTTTACGTGATAATATGTAGAAAATTTTAAAACAAGGAAGAACCATATTCTACTCCAGAACAACAAGGCCATTTAGTTATAATTTTAAATCTGATTGTTGTATTGATTCTGCTAAATTATGATCCTTTGGGACAAGGCTGGGGTGAACATTTTTCATGGGAATGAAGAGTATAGATTTAAAAAAAAAACCAAACATATTCTGAAAAACAGTGTGAAAGTGTAAAATGGCATTCAAACACTTCTCCTCCTATATGGCTTATCAGATAGCCTTGAAATTTTGAACAATATTCATTATCATTTAATGATTTTTACATTTTTCTGACCCAGGGATCCAATATTTTGCTATTAATTGCAGAGGATCAAAGAAAAGTGTAAGGTATAAAACAGTTTGCGATGCTTTTCCTTTATTGTGCGTTGGATAAATCTTAATTTGTTTGATAGAGCTTCATTACAGTTTAATGCTGTGCATATTATTGGGACCATATGATCTACTTATTGTTTTTGTAGTTTTGTAGTTTCTGTCAGTCTGTCCACCTCTGTGTTACAAAATCCTGTGAACGCTTCTCTTCCTGTATGGCTTATCAGATATCAGCAATATGCTTCATTGCATTTTGTAAATATGCATGTTATTGGGTCATGAAGATTCAATTATTTTCCTAAAAGTGAAAGTGGATCTAAGAGAGGTGGAGTAATCTAGCAATCGAACACTTCACCTCCTGCATGGCTTTTCTGATGGACTTGAAACTTTGTACAATGCTTCACTTTCATTTGTAGATATGTATATTGTCAGAACATAAGGATCCAATTGATATCCATGAAGTTATAGTGGATCTAAGAGGGGTGGAGGGTGTAAATTAGCTTGTTTGTTTGGTTATTTTACGTCCTGTTGAGAATTGTTCACTCATACTGAGACGTCACCAGCTGTATGTGAAGTACCCAAATTTAGATCTATAATTAGAGCTTATGGCTGAAGCAGTGAGTGTTCTTTAACGTGCCAATGGCTGCCATGACTCTAGACCTCTGTTTTTTTTAGGTCATATTCGAAAGACCTGTGATTCTCACTACTAAATGCTGAGCATTTGGTAAAGGAGCAATCATTTCTTACATTTACGTTTGAGGTTTGACGCAGCCATGGCACAAGCTGGGCTTGAACTCACAACCTCCTGGTTATAAAGCAAATACTCTAACCACTGAGCTACTGCAAGCAGTTAAAATAGCTTGTGAACACTTCTCCCATGTAACTTATCCAATAGACTTGAAGGTTTGCACAATACTTCATTATCATTTAATGATGTTCACCCTGTTCTGACTCAGGGATCTAATATTTTCCTGCAATTTACAGTGGATCAAAGGGAGTGTGTCATAGTTTATTTTTCATGTACAAAGGTATGTTCATTTTCCTACTGGTACTTCAACATAAATGTCATTTTTTGTATCATATACAACAATGGCATTGCCTTGATGTTGAATCCTTTCTTCATCGTTTTCCCCAATGTACATCATGCAGTTCATAACGTCTATGTTCCTGCGCATGCTTTCACCTCCATACCGTGCTGTACATTAAGGGTAAGGGGTGTAATTTGCAGCATTTCAATTTCAGAGCTGGGGGATGTTTGGTTTTGACATGAACAGATTATATTCTCATAGATGTCTGCTACTTGGTCCATTTCAGAATCACACATTTTACAGTTTCTTATAGCCCCCTGTGATTAAACTGGGTTCGTATTGTATTTTCTTTAACCTTTAACCTTGCTTAGGATTTTTGAATGGTTAGTGATGGAGTTCTCTTACTAAATGTGTACCTTCCTTGTACAAAACCTTTCTTTTTGTGTAACCGGTCTTGTAATAATAATCCGCAAGATGGTTCTGGTCGTAGATTTATTTAATGAAGCGAAACAATGAACAACCCTAAAACAACAATAAAAACTCATCAGGACAAATACAAAGACAAATACATCGACGTCGGACGTATGCGACATATATGCAGCGGTACAAATACTGGTCATCATATCTTCAAAACAAACAATTCATTGAACCAAAAATTACATGTAGGTAATTTATATTATGAAAAGTAAATATAGCTGTAGTTAATTACTGTGGTACATACTAGTTTATGGAACTGGGCTACAGCTTCCCAAAAAGTGAAATTGCCTTATAACTCCCTTATGATGACCTATTTAAACAATTTTACTAAAATACTAAATTTTGTACACATAATCACTGTGCATTTTTATTATTTAAAACTCAATAAACATTTACTTAAAAAATAGAACTAATTATTTCTATTTTTTAGTAAATCTTTCAACTTGCACACAACCTATATAAATAAAGTTTAAATGCATTATTTGATTTTAACCATACAATATAAAATACTTACAGCTATGGATGTAATTAGCAATTCTCTATCAAATCAAATTGTACAAGTTTTACAGACAAGTTTAGTTCATATCCACACCCTTTTTGAATATTTTCCAAAACTTGTTTTACCTCTATTATCTCATAAAAAGAACTCAGGAACTCCCGCCAGGAATTCCTATTGACTAGAACAAATTGATACAACCAATAAAATAACAGAACAAGTATAACCCCTTAGAGATACATGAACTAATCCGAGTTATGTTTTAACTGGACCTATACAGATTAAACCATTATATCTAAAAGGGGTACTTAGGTTTCTCTAAAAAAATTAGTAGGTAGCGCAGCGCAATATGTATTGAAGTGAATGAATGGAATGACAATCTAAAATATATAAAACTGTTGGAGTTCAACATACTTTTAAGACAATTTAACATAGGCGGTATCCTCCAAACTGGGTAGTTAAGGGCTTTAAAATTCATTGACCTATTGATTGATTGGCCTTGTGTAATTAATTCTAAAACTCTGTACAATAAATGTGGACGCAAGTCACATTTCATTAACATACCAAGAGGATTCTTCTAAAAATGAAGTGAAGAATTTAAAGTGATCGATTGTATAGAACTTTTTAAAGTTTTCTAGATTTCAGGCAAAGTGAGGTTAGTCTGCTGGGCTGAAACCGACAACTGAAGAATGTTCTAACTATCTGGCCAAACATCAATATTTTGGGGAAGGGGAGGCAATTTTAGTTTTACTTTGATAAAGTACTGGTCAGTCTTACTGTGTGTCAGACAAGTGGGGGTATTTGTAGGACAGCTCATTTTCCATAGATGTTTCCTATGTCACGAGTTATTCAACAGTCCAGATTGAACTTGGAGTCCAGGGTCCCAGTCAGGTGCTCTACTACATGTAACTGAACAACCCGGAACCTCTCTCACCACCACGTTGCTAATTCTTGAAGATAATTCATATTTGGATATTTTACTGAACATAGATGTCAACAGCAAATTCACTACACAACTTAATGACAAATGAGATGAATCCAGCTTCACTGTTGTCAGCTTCTCATTTTTGTGTAGGTATATTCATTCATCATCTGCATATGGTGCTTAGGTCTCTCGGCTGATTGATCTTCAAGAGCACACATTCTGTGTTCAAATTTCAAATGGGAGCAGGCTACTGGTGTTACAGGAGTTTCAATACTCTCATTTAAAGTCGGCATTTAACAAATTTTATGGTCGTTATAATGATCTTCTTTGCAATTACAATCTGTACTGAGTCGAATGCTGTCTTGACGTATTTCATACCAATTGTTAGGCCATTCTTACCATATTGATACTGACTACAGACTACTCCATTTAACTGATCAAGATACAAGTATAGAGCTTTGACTGGTGTGACCGGTCAACAGGGGATCTCACTCCTTTTAAGCACCTGATTACACGTCTGGTACATCAAGGGGTCTGTGTTTCTCTGCTCTTAATTTTGTTAACTTTATGGGATTTATGGCTTGATCACTCTTCATTATCGTCACTTGTTCATCAGTCAGAAATACAATAGGCTCATGGGCAACATTGCTGACCTGAGTCACCTGGTCCCGCAGCTATTGTAATATTTAAAAAAAATTATTTTTCTTTATTCCTTTATAAAAAAAATTTAAACACTTATATATTGTGGACCCAAGATATCCCAAAGGGTCACAATATAATCATGATGCAAGGTCACAAGGTCAAAGATCATGGTATGAAATGTAAAGTCTTGCTATAAGAAATCTATATACAAAATATGAAAGCCCTACCTGGAACAGTTCAAGAGATATTACTGGGGTTGATTTTTCTTAAAAGTAGGTCAAAATCCAAGGTCATGGTTACAAGGTAAAAAACTAGATAGCAAAAGAAAGGCTACAGCACAAGGAATACATACGTAAATATATGAGATATATATATATCACTTGCTTTTCAATAGTTATGAGAAAGGTCGAGTTTTAAAATGTTGATATTAAGTAAAAATCTAAGGTCAAGGTCACTAGGTCAAACATCATGGTTTCAAACAAAACGTCTTGACATCAAGAATATACATATATATATATATATATATATATATATATATATATATATATATAAATGACACTTATGAATGCTCTACCTTAAATAATTCAGGAGATCTTGCTTAGGTTAGTTTTTGTTAAAGCAAGTCAATAACTCTGGTACCACTAAACCTTTTTGTGACAAGAAATGCACATATGGATTATGAGAGCCCTCTCAATCACCATTCAGATGTTAGGAGTAAGGTTAAAGGTTTTGGTAGAGTTTTGAAATTTAGATCGAACTCCAAGGTGAAGATCACAAAGTCTAAAATAATGGTATGATATGTAAGGCCTGATTATCGGGAATTTAGATACAAAATATAAAAGTCCAACTTTGAATAGTTAGGAGCTTTTACCTAGGTTAGTGTTTTTTTAAACTATGTCTAACACCAAGGTCACAACATTGAAAACTTTGATACCAAAAGTAATGTTTTATAACACAAAATGCTCTCATACAAAATGAGAACCCTATCAGTTACTATTCCATATTGCTGGGCAAGGTTGATGTTTTGGACAGACATAGGAATATAGGACAAATACAATACGCCCCCTCTCCGACTGTAGTTGCAGGGAAATAAAATAACCAGAGGCCCACAGGCTTTATTGATCACCTACATATTACCATAGTTAAAAGTATTGATCACTAGGCCCAAGGGCTCTAGAAAAAAACCCTCCCTATTCCACACATCGAAGCTCAATTCTAATATCCAGCAAAAGTATTCAAACAAGATGTGTTCTTAAATGCCCTTAGTGCAATATAAATAATTTGGACTTGTCGTAGAGTCTAAACACTTGGGTTGTGAAATTCAAAATTCTGGTATATGCTTTGCTGCTTTAGTTTTTGATCCCCTACCTGCTTTGCTGGAGGGGAGTATTAGTTTACCCTATGTCTGTGTGTCTGTCTCTCTTGTCTGTGTGTCTGTCTCTCTTGTCCATCTGTCATGCTGCTGGAGGTTTTCCAGACTTTTCCCTGCATTGGATGAAGATATTCAACTGAAATTTCATACATGGCTTTGTCTTGGATAGTTACAGAACAAGTTTAGTTTTGTTACACTTGGCCTATTTTTGTCTGAATTATGTCCCTTGATGAATTGTAAGAATCAGTTTTCCGGACTTTTCTCTGTATTGAATGAAAATATTCAATTGACAGTTGATATGTGGCTTTGTCTTGGATAGTTACAGATCAGGTTTCAGTATGTTTGACCTACTTTTGACTGAATTATCCTACAGGTAGGGGACTTTGTATTGCGTGCAATGCAACCAAAATGCTTGTTATTTTTATAACACGTCAGCAAACATAAAGAAGTCTTTCAAAAGAAAAAGACATTATCACTGCAATAAGTTAGGCCCCATCCATTAACTAAAACCTTTACACCTTGGATCATGAAAATTAGTTGTGGTAAAGGGCTGGCTACTCCTTCTAAATACATTTTTACTTTCAATTTATTATCAGTTGCATTCATTAAAGAATATATTATTTAAATGCTTCACACATGCAGGTATACACTACATATACCAAGTTTGGCCCCGCCCTGGAGTCAGACCTCTACACCAGAAATCATGAAATTCATAATTTTGGTAGAGGCCATCCTGCACTACATTACTATCTATTAAATTTTTCTTACAGATGTGCAGCTGTAGAGAAGATGTTTTAATATTTGTTGTTATACAGATGAAGCTAAAAATGTTCAATTGTTAACACATTTAATCACTGACCATTTTGGCCCCACCCTGGTACCAAAACCCCTACCCCTGGGATCATCAAATTTACAATTTTAGTAAATGACTACTTACTCTTTCCATTTAGTATTAGCAGCACTAAAGAAAATGTTATTTAAATGTATTGCACATGAACACTGTATACCAAGTTTGGCCCCACCCAGAAGTCAGAACCTCTACCCCAGGGATCATGAAATTTACAATTTCTGTCCCTCTTCTTACACTTTCCATTTAGTATTAGCAGCACTAAAGAAAATGTTATTTAAATGTATTGCACATGAACACTGTATACCAAGTTTGGCCCCACCCAGAAGTCAGAACCTCTACCCCAGGGATCATGAAATTTACAATTTCTGTCCCTCTTCTTACACTTTCCATTTAGTATTAGCAGCACTAAAGAAAATGTTATTTAAATGTATTGCACATGAACACTGTATACCAAGTTTGGCCCCACCCAGAAGTCAGAACCTCTACCCCAGGGATCATGAAATTTACAATTGCTGTCCCTCTTATCCCAAAGATGCTTCATACCAAATTTGAAAAGAATTGGAATACTAGTTATATGAAAAAGTTCAAAATGATTAATTTTTAATGGATGACGATGGACACTGACCTATTGCAGTAGGTCAGCCAAGTTTACTCAGGTGATCTAAAAACTTGATTCAGTACAACTTGGCCTTGCTACTTTTGTAAAAAGTTTATTTATATTAATTTTCTTTATATTCTCTAATAAAACTTCCGTTTCCTATTGTGGTCCCACCGCAAGGGCCCCTTAATTAAACAAACTTGAATTTGCATAACTTGCAGGTGATTTCATATTAGTATGACTGACCGTGGTCCTTCTGTTGATGTGAAGATTTTTACAGATGTTTCCCTGTCTTTTCCCCATGTAATACTTTGATCCCCATTGTGGCCCCACCCTACCGCCAGGGACCATGATTTAAACAAGCCTGAATCGGAACTACCTGGGGATGCTTGCATACCGATATAATTAGCCAACGACAAGAAACAAATTTTGACTTAAATAGCTTACTTGAGCGTTTGTCTCAGGTGAGCTTATAAAATACACCTTTCGAAATCAGAATGTCCTTAGTATGAAAATAAGTGCAGCATATCAGTACAGAATTATCAGTAAAAGTTTTGGTCATTTGTACCATGGATAGCTCAGTGGTCCAAGAGTCTAACTAGTAATACACGGGTCTCAGGTTTGATTCCTGTTCCAGCCAAACCATGGATATCAGTCTGGATAGCTAAATTGTTAGCATACCTGATCTGGAATAAAGGAGTCTCGGCTTATTCCTGGTTAAACCATTAATTTTCTCCATCTGATGACATTTTCATATATATAAACATGTAAATATACCACAGATATTCTTGAGAATTCCGTTTGATATGATAACACTTTGTCTGTGTTGATTTTGTAGGACTGTGGAGATTTAGATACATGGTTTGACATTGATGATGGTAAACAGAAGACTGTGACCTTGAATCTGAAGATCTGTGATTAACATCAGATGTACTACAAATCTAAGTAAGTACTCAGTAATAATGTAAGACTGTACTCCAAATCATGTTTATCTATATGATATATACAGTGAAAAATAAAGTACAAATTGAGATCTATAACTAACAGAATAATGTTCAATTTGTAGTCTATCACACAAAAACAAGTACATGCATCCAAGAAAGTACTCAGTCGTGAAGGTACTGTGATCCAAGGCTACACACAAAGTACTGACACCGTGAAATTCCTAAGTACTTCACAATAATTGACTTATATTTATCATATTGTGTTCAGTGACTCACATGTGTTGACAAGAATATATTTACATTCTCTAGTAACACAGTCAAATTAGCAATTAGTCTGTTAACATTAATGATGTTCAATTAATTATAATACATCAGATATTGTAAGATATAATGACTAAACAACAGTGAGAGACTAATGTTCAATCAGTTAAACACAGAAACATTTAGTTACAGATCACAAACACAGGGCTGTAATTAACACAGGACTGTAATTAACAAGCAGATGTGATTAACACACTGTAAATAGCACTCTGTTTAGACAAGTAATTAACACTGTGTAGAGGTGTAATTAACACTGTGTTTAGGTATGTAATTAACACTGTGTAGAGGTGTAATTAACACTGTGTTTAGGTGTAATTAACACTGTGTAGATAGATATTGGATTTTCTTCACTTTAGCAGTGCGACACTCAGCCACAAAGAGGTTGTCTCTGATGTCCACACATAAACCCCATGGCTCGCGTAAATCATCAATGTAACGGAGGAACTGTCCGTCCTGATCTAGGATGTGGATACAGCCATTGTAACAGTCTGCTGTCAGGATGTGACTCTGGCTGTCTGTAGTGATGCCGTATGGATAAAATGATGACTCGGTATTAGAGGGATGACCCGTGTATCTAAATCGGAGTTTTCCTGACGGATTGACCACCACTACTGCACTAGCGTAACAGTCAGCCACACAGATATCCAGGTTCCTGTTCTCACTGATGTATTTAATGTAAGGACCAGATGAATAGAGAGGACGACGCTGATCATCAAACTGAATGCTTTGTGTCTCTGTGGAGCCAGAGTAACGCACGACTTTGGATTGTTTGTCATCATCACTGTTCATGGTAACCAGGAGATCACCAGAGGCGGTACAGCAGACACAGAGAGGTCTCCACCCCTGTAGTGTGATCACGGTCTGTGTCTGTTTATTCTTCACTATGTTTACAGTGTTATTATAATAGTCAGTATAAATAAGATCTCCGTCCCGTGTCACTGCTATGTCCCATGGTTCGTTCCCTGACTTGGTTTTTATTGATGTCAGTCGTTCACTCTGGAGGTTGAGGAGCTTCATGATTTTGTTTTCCCCGCGTGTCCAGACTTGTTCTTCACTGAGACAGCTAACACCGTATAGTGTGTTATACTCAGTGTTTATGGTGGCGGTGAGGCGCGGTTCATCAAGCAGTGCTTTGACTGGAGGAGACGATACAGCTTCTGCTGACTTCTTTGTGTCGCCATGTTCTTTTGTAATGGATAATGGCGACAGAGAACCAAACATTTCACGGAGCTGCTCTGTGTTTATTTTCTGAGGTGAGAAACTTGGTACTGTAACTCGGACTTTAGGCGGTAATGTTCTAAACTCGGCATTCCTAGATTTGTAAGTGGAGGTTAAGGAGACGTCATTTGATTTTAGTATTGATTTCAAGTCCGAAATGATTTGTTTGAGTTCAATAATTTTCTTTGAGATTTCGTCTGTGTGTTTATCTAAGGCAGCCATATGTTTAGTTTTCATCTCCGCGATGTCAGATTTCCGTTGGTTGACAATGGCGGTGATCTCTCGGTATAAAATTTCTCCTTGCTGGTCGGCAGCAGTGGTCATTTTCCCGTAATTCTTTTGTAACTGGGCTTTCTCACTTTCCACATCGGACGCCATTTTTTCATATCGGGGACAAATTCTGGTCTCGAGTTCTTCCAAATCTTTTTGTAAATTTTTTGTTTTAGAGCTGAGTTTTTCCAAAAATTCTGATAACTTGTGGCCTTCGTGTTTACCAGAGGAGACGCAGGTAGAACAGACAGGAATGTCACACTTTTCACAGTGAAGTTCGCAGTGTTTTTCGGCGTGCTTCAAACATTTCGGGTAGTTAGGAGTAGATTTTCTTTGTGAATAGGGCACGACATTGTGATCTTTAGAGGAATCGGAGAGATGTTTACCGACACAGTTAACACAGAGATTTATATTACAAAGTTTACAGTGACTTTGTAGGGGGACAGTTTTACAGGAGTCACACAGCAGGACTTCCTGAGCACTGCGCCGGGGGTGCAGCATTTCTGATGCCGAGATGACACGGGTAGTTTACTGTCAATAAAAGAGGGAAATCTTAATTAAACATTTTAACAGGCTAAAACAAAATGACAAGCTAGAATTACAGAGTGAAATAAAACACTGTTGTGGCTAATTTAAATATTTCAAATGAAATGATATGCTCGATGCATCGATATAATCCCCCTCTCCATCGAATTTTATGAAATTAGTATCAAACTGAGCAGATATATCAAATTGATCACCTAAATACCGATGTTAATGACACTACAATGTCAGAATGTGTCTGTACAATTCTGTCTCACCTGAAAATCCAACATGGCCTCCCCGTTATTTCGACCTTCAGTCTAGTCCCATGATTAAATACCAGTGCGGTGCGCCAGCGTATGCAGTCTTTTAAAGTTTGTTTTGACCCAGTTCATATTGGGTAGCTATGTCAACATTTACGTCACCAGATAGAAGATCAGATATCTGTATACAATGAACAAATGATTACTTTGGTTATACACCCTGTGTATTGAAATTCAACTGCGTGTACAAAAGTAATCTAGCGTAGCAGGTGCAAACAAAAATTGCATTGTCTATATGGCAAGGGCCGGGCAGCATTCATAGCCAAAAAAAAAAAAAAATCCAGAACCACGTCCATAAATTTACGAGGCATGTAGAATCTCTCTCTCTCTCTCCCCCCCCCCCCCCCCCCCCCCCCAATTTAGTAACACTGATCACTGTCATTTTCATATGCAAATTAATACACGTATATATTGCGACTCACAACCACATCTATTTTATATATATATATATATATATATATATCATGCACTTTCCTCTGGCCGTTTAAGTTGATGAGGTCTCGAACACCTAGGATTTGGAAGGTAGGTTGGGCTAGGTTTTTTTTTATTTTTTATTATTTTGCTTGACAAGTATTTTAGAGAATTACCCAATCATCTTCCAACTTTCCTTCCGACTGTGCCTCCCTCCCTGTCAATTTGATAAAACGATGTTACGATCCTGTTTAATGACATTCAACATTTTTCTGATTTTAAACGCTACAAATTACGTCTCACCTGAAAATCCAACATGGCCTCCCCGTTATTTCGACCTTCAGTCTAGTCCCATGATTAAATACCAGTGCGGTGCGCCAGCGTATGCAGTCTTTTAAAGTTTGTTTTGACCCAGTTTATGTTGGGTAGCTATGTCAACATTTACGTCACCAGATAGAAGATCAGATATCTGTATACAATGAACAAATGATTACTTTGGTTATACCCCCTGTGTATTGAAATTCAACCGCGTGTACAAAAGTAATCTAGCGTAGCAGGTGCAAACAAAAATTGCATTGTCTATATGGCAAGGGCCGGGCAACATTCATAGCCAAAAAGAAAAAAAAATCCAGAACCACGTCCATAAATTTACGAGGCATGTAGAATCTCTTGTCCCCCCCCCCCCCTCCCCCCAATTTAGTAACACTGATCACTCATTTTCATATTTAAATTAATACACGTATATATTGCGACACCCACCCACACCTATTTTATATATATATATATATATATATATATATATATATATATATATCATGCACTTTCCTTTGGCCGTTTAAGTTGATGAGGTCTCGAACACCTAGGATTTGGAAGGTATGTTGGGCTAGGTGTTTTTATATTTATTATTATTTTGCTTGACAAGAATTTTAGAGAATTACCAAATCATCTCCCAACTTTCCTTCCGACTGTGCCCCCCCCACCCCCCCACCCCCGTCAATTTGATAAAAGGATGTTACGGTCCTGTTTAATGACATTCAACGTTTTTCTGATTTTAAACGCTTCAAATTAAACCCCACCATATCGCACAATTTTTATCAGTATACATTTTGCTGGTAAGTGTATAGGATATCGTCTCATTAAGCAAGCGTTACTTACCTGTTATGCATATATTGTTCATTGCTCACCTGTGCACAGGTAAACAAATCAAATAACCTTTACAATGTAGCATTAGATGTAAAGAACTATATACCGACAAAGTTGTGACGTGTTCGTCAAGCTCTCTGGTATGATCTGACGTCACATATGATATGTAAATCAATATAGTTAACATTTTTTTTTCTGTTGTAGATTGAGTTGAGTGGAATGATGAACCTCCAGATATCTATGTACATGTGCGTGATTAAATTTCTACTGCACTCCCATATGCGAGCTTGTTCAAGTTCTCTTTGATGAATATTGTAGGTTTTGGTACAAAATTTGTTTGCGCATGGTATATGCATCACGCCCTTCTCTCGGAAATAAAGTAAAAATACTTTACAAACCTGAACTGGACATATTTACGAAGCACAACTCCGTGCGCTTTGTTGTCGAGTTCGTCTTGCAGCCCTATATAATATATAGTGAAAATAATTAGCGGTGTGATACCTGTAAATGCCACCTATAGCTGTCATCAAGACGAGTATCACGCATCATAAAAGGTGTACAACGGGTATACATATTTCTGTATGTCTGTCTGTTAAATTTGTACATTAAGAACCACAGAGTCAGTTACAAGCAAACTTTGTATAAAGCATCTTTGGGTAAAGCAGATTAAAAATTACTCCAATGAAGGTCAAACCCATTTTAAAGGGGAGATAATTAAGAAAGTGTGAAAATATTTTGGCATAATGATAATCCTAGTAGATACATTGTAGAACACTGAGCACGACATATGATAATCCTAGTAGATACATTGTAGAAAACTGAGCACGACATGATAATCCTAGTAGATACATTGTAGAACACTGAGCACGACATGATAATCCTAGTAGATACATTGTAGAACACTGAGCACGACATATGATAATTCTAGTAGATACATTGTAGAACACTGAGCACGACATATGATAATTCTAGTAGATACATTGTAGAACACTGAGCACGACATATGATAATTCTAGTAGATACATTGTAGAACACTGAGCACGACATGATAATCCTAGTAGATACATTGTAGAACACTGAGCACGACATGATAATCCTAGTAGATACATTGTAGAACACTGAGCACGACATATGATAATTCTAGTTGATACGTTGTAGAACATTGAGTATGACATAATGATGCTAGTAGATACATTGTAGAACACTGAGCACGACATATGATAATTCTAGTAGATACATTGTAGAACACTGAGCACGACATGATAATCCTAGTAGATACATTGTAGAACACTGAGCACGACATATGATAATTCTAGTAGATACATTGTAGAACACTGAGCACGACATATGATAATTCTAGTAGATACATTGTAGAACACTGAGCAC
Organism: Ostrea denselamellosa; assembly: GCA_024699665.1. Classification (NCBI taxonomy): domain Eukaryota; kingdom Metazoa; phylum Mollusca; class Bivalvia; order Ostreida; family Ostreidae; genus Ostrea; species Ostrea denselamellosa. The sequence goes on from JAMZEH010000091.1 coordinate 593,666, forward strand.
GACATATGATAATTCTAGTAGATACATTGTAGAACACTGAGCACGACATGATAATCCTAGTAGATACATTGTAGAACACTGAGCACGACATGATAATCCTAGTAGATACATTGTAGAACACTGAGCACGACATATGATAATTCTAGTTGATACGTTGTAGAACATTGAGTATGACAATGATCCTAGTAGATACATTGTAGAACACTGAACACGACATAGGATAATCCTAGTAGATACATTGTAGAACACTGAACACGACATAGGATAATCCTAGTAGATACATTGTAGAACACTGAGTATGATATACGATAATCATGGAATCTGTCGCAAAATTACATGTAAAGGAGCAATGAAGATGACGGACACTGATTAATCTCGAAAAATACCATGAAGAATACAAAATTATGAGAAGGGCAAAGATGAACCCCTATACATACTACAGGTGGGATCGCTTGCCTAAGAGGAGTAATCATCCCCCGAGGACCGGCCACGCCGCCGTGAGCCTTAAAATCGGGTAAATGGAATAATCCGTATTCAAATTTAGTTTGTGTAGACCAGCCTAACAACTGTCATAAAGCACGTACATGTGATATGGCATTCAACCCAGTGATATCTTGTAGGTGAAGAAACTGAAGTCATTTCGTTTGTTTTATCAAGCTGTGTTGTTAGTTAAAAATATGAAGCAGATATGGAAGACACTGTGGTGTCTTTTATTTTGAGTTCTCTGTGATTATCAGCAGTTTACGAAATCCGTCTATTATATGTGTAAAAGTATGTGCGATACGTAAGAGAGTTCGGATTATAATGCATTTGAGCCGTCCCATGCGAAAAGGGCCCTTAAGTATTTCGACGTCATAATGAAAAAAACGCTGGTAAAGTTAACGTTATCATTTGCAAGTTGCGTCTGTTACATGTGTTTGTAACGTTGCTGATATTTACACGAATTTTGAAACCTGAAACATGTAAAACAACACAGAAAGATATATGAAATTGAGAAGAAGAAAATATGGACTTTTTAGAGGTGAGTTCAATTGTTTTTGTTCTAATTTGAACACTTAAAAACCGAGATTTAGATCTAAGCCTATTGGATAGATTTTGGATCCGCCTAGATGATATCCACTAGTTATGTGACGTATGCCATAAAAAAGAACTTCATGAAATTTAAGTTATACAATTGAGAGATTTATCATAAGTGAAAGGTTGTATCCGTTATTGATTTTCATGCAAACACGTATTGACAAGTTTGTAGCAATATCAATATGACATACGTATGAACAGCTCGTTTGTTTACATTCGTATCGCTCAGTTCTACGCTCTTCAATCTACAATGTGCATATCCTATGAGTAATCCTAATAATTTGTTTTAACAAAATTTGAAAAGATAGGTGAATAGTTTTACCTACAGCAAATAGGGTAATATTGTTTGCATTTCTAATCTTCATATAACATTGTCAAAATTTGCTGGTTATTATCGCTGCTATTTATAGGTCGATGCGTGAATATCAGAGTTACGTCCCGCTGTTTTCATGCCTAATGGGCGGATTCATCGGTGGCTGATCAAACAATGCATCTAACTTATAAATATGTATTTAGTTTGAAAATTAAAGAATATGAATTAAGTTTAATGTTTACTTTTGTATTATTAAACACACACATCAGAAAGTGAAAAAAAAAAATAAACAGATAAAAATGATTGAATAAAAAATGATAAAATACAAAAGAAGAGTGAAAAAAAATAATAATAAAATAAACAGATAAAAATGATTGATTAATAAAATGTAAATAATAAATACAAAAAATAAAGAAATCGAAATGGAATTTAAAAAAAAAAAAATCAATTTAGATTTTTATTCCTCAGATATTGCTAACATACAAGTAGAATTTGCGACACCCCCTATGAATATAAAAAGATTAATGACATCACAATACAAGTTTATATTAACTTTATTGCAAAAATAAAGAATCTTTATTCACAAGTATGCATATTATGTTTTCCACCTGATTCAGTTATGTATTTAAAATGGTGAACAAAATCTACTAATAAATTTAAAAATAAAAAAGCATGTGTGTTCAGGATCTCTATTTATTGAATATCTTACACGGTTAAAGTTACTAGGGAAAAGGGTGGTGGTGGTAATAATCTTGTTTTGGAACAAAAGATAAATATGGTACTACATTGATTTTTTGTTAAATAGAAGTTCATTTATTTGATTTGATATTTAAGCATTCACTTGGTGGATGTATATGTGTGCTAGTATGTAGAATTTAGCAGCGACATTTTGTTACCGATTATTGATGAGTGGCATAGGGAATATTTTCCCCCTTCACAAAATATCGAATCAGATGATGAATATACAAGCGATAGTGACGTTTCATCTGCATTAGAAAATGAGGAATCAAACGAAAACATTTTAGCCAATAGAATTCAAACATTGCAGTTTGATAATGGACAGAATGAAAACCAAAATACAGAGGAGGAGGATCTTGGAAATAACAAGTTTGACTTAACAATTCGTGAAAAAATCAGCAAAGGTTGTTCCTGTAAGATGGAATGTATCTCAAAGATCACTTTTGAAGAAATCAGTCAGCATATTTATTCCATGAGAGAACTTTCTAAAGACGAAAAGGATATGTATATTATGGGGAAGCTAAAAAGCAAAAGCTCTGGTTATGGGTCTTCAAGACACGATGTAAAGCGACAGCAATACGAATACAACTTTGATGATCGTGAAGTATGTAAAGATGCGTTTTTATTTTTACATGACATTGGTGAAAAACATTTGAAAAATCTTGTTAAACACATGAAGACCAACGGAATCAGGCCACGAACACATGGAAACATGGGGAAGAAACCACACAACGCCCTGTCCTTTGAAGAAATTAAGTTTGTGGTGCAGTTTATCAACCGATATTCTGAAGATTATGGACTTCCTATGCCAGCTGCTCCAAAAGGTCGCGATTCCGAGCCACCCATTTTTCTACCCTGCTCAACACCAAAGAGTGAAATTCATCTGTTATATGTTGAAGCTTGTCATGAAATCCAAATCCGTGCTGTCAAGTTGTCGTCCTTCTATTCAATTTGGTCCGCCTGTCTTCCCAACATCCAGATTGCCAATCCCAGATCTGATGTCTGTAATACTTGTGAGCGCCACAGAGAGCACATTTTGAATACAAGGTCTGAAAATGAAAAGCTTACTCCAACAAGGAATTTTACGGATCATATCGAAAAAGCTGAGAGAGAGCACCACCTCTACATTCAGTGCATAAAAGAAGCCAGGGAAGAATACCAGTCCATTCAGCTTCCTGAACCACCTTTTGAACCTTGTTCCACAGATTTCCTTAAGACCCATTACACCTTCGACTTCGCACAATGTGTGTCTATCCCTCATCATTCCAGACAAGTTGGGTCTTTATTCTTTGAGACACCACGGAAAATTCAGATCTTTGGAGTTTGTATGGAGGGAACAGGAGTCCAACGAAATTACTTAATTGATGAAGACCAGATCATTGGGAAAGATGGAAAGAATGCCCATGGACCAAACACAGTCATCAGCATACTTCATCACCATTTCCAGAATTATAGTCTGGGAGAGAAATGTGCTGTTCTTCACTGTGATAACTGTCCAGGTGAGCATATTTTATCATAAATTATGTTTCATACGCAACGCGTCCGATAAATGCTGTTCTTATGTACAAGTATATATTCTTTTTAGTAATATTCTATTACTCACTTCAGGGCAAAACAAAAACAGGTATCTGATTGGATATTTGCTGTGGCGGGTCATGGTTGGTCTACATCGAGCAATTGAGCTTCATATGCAGATTCCAGGTCATACAAAATGCCAAGTGGATGCAGGATTTGCCCATATTAAAAAGAAATACAGGAGGTGAAATTGTGTTAATATCCATTGATATTTAAAAAAAATGACTATTATCTTGTACAGTAGATAATTTCTATAACGGAACATATTTGTTAAAAGAATTACGATGCATTGTGTCTTCTTTTTTCAGATCGGATTGCGACACCCTTCAGCATATTGGCGACTTAGTTTCTAAGTCCTCCAAAAGTAATGAGGTTGTAATCATCAAGGACGGAATTGTGAAATACTATGAGTGGAAAGGTTTTATAAGTACCACATTTAAGCCATTTAGAGGAATAAGAAAGTTTCATCATTTCTCTTTTTCTGCGCTGCAGCCTGGACTTGTCTTATGCAGCACAGATGCAGATGGCGACAAGGTCCCTCTCGTTTTAACCAAAGATGACTATATCAATGTGAATCTACCACCAGCGATATTGCCTGGCGGGTTAAGTCAAGAGAGGCAAGAATACCTCTACAGGCACATCAGGCCTCATGTCCGGGAATGTTTTAAAGACACAACATGTCCGGAATTTCCTGAAGAATGATTAAACTGTGTGTGATAACGTCATATTTATAACGTTATTTTTGTAACGTCATTTAAATATGTTCCTTATCTTTGATAGTCTATATTTCAGTAAATATGCTGAATATTTGAACCAAACTTCATATGTTGCTTTTTTATATCATTACCTATCATAATCCATCAAAAAATGATTTTTGAAATTTTTTACCATAAGGGCCCTTTTTGCATGGGACGGCTCATTTAATGGTTTATTTGAGCAATATCTATCTAGTGTTTTATGAGGTTATCGGTTATTTCCTTTCGTGGTAATTTGTATAAAAACGGCAAAGGTTACCGACTGACAACACCATAACATTAACACACACACACCGTAACAACAAACACACCATAACATTAACACACACACACACACCGTAACAACAAACACACACCATAACATTAACACAAACACACACACACCGAAACAACAAACACACACCATAACATTAACACACACAAACACACACCATAACATTAACACAAACACACACCATAACATTAACACACACACACACACACACCGAAACAACAAACACACACCATAACATGAACACACACACACACCGAAACAACAAACACACACCATAACATTAACACACACACACACACCGTAACAACAAACACACACCATAACATTAACACACACACACACACACGCGTAAGAACTGCCAAGTCAGGTCCTCTAACCCAGCACATGCAAACAGGAACCCTCTTTTCTAGCTGGTATTTTGTAATGTTTTTTTAGCAATAGATTAATTTTAATATTGTCATTAACATGTGCTATTTCAAATTTTGATTTGACAAGTATTTCACAATGTGACACAGCACCTACAAGTGAAGACTTCCGGTACAGATACACCCTGCCAACTTGGGACAACAATATACACACAATCAACTGAAGACACCATATACACACTGACAAATGAGAACATTTAAGAAATGACTGCTCCCTCCCCAACACCACCACCACCATGCTTATCGGAGACTGAAGTGATGTTGCCAATTTGCAAACTATATGATCCGCGTAGCGCATTATATTATGTTTGCAAATTTGTCTCCGATAAAACATTCATTTCTTATGATTAAAATTCTGATGACAATTTTAAATATTTAGATTATAAACTTTATAATACAGTATTCCCTTGAAGAATATTCATATTCTGCGTTCAAAAATAATAATGTCTGTGGCGTGTTGCCTGTGATAATACGAAGATTGGTCCATACAGATATGAATTGGAAAAACTATTAAAGAACAGAAAGGGAGACCGTGTGCAAAATTTAATCATTAAAGAATAGCAATAGTTAATTCATTATCATTAAAAATTTATTCCTGTGAAGATTTTACATAAAAAGGGGGTTCCTCATTAAATCTTTGAGCTAGGAAACCTAACGTATATGGATCCCAAATGAATATGAACATAATTAATTCAAAATATCTTTCAATTGGTTTGATGCGCACAAAAATCCAATCAAAGATGTCTTCAAATAATCAATGTGGATTTTTGCGCACAGTTTAAATTCGATTAATGATCTACTGAATTGATATGTGCTACAAATTCAATTGATACGAGGCCAGGGGAAGGTCGTGAGTTCGACTCCCGGCCGCGTCAAACCTAAGACGTTAAAATAAGTAGTGATTGCTCCTTCGCCAAGAGCTCGGCATTTAGAAGTGATAATCACTGGTCTTTCGGATATGACCTTAAAAACGGAGGTCCCGTGTCACGGCAGGCGTTGGCACGTAAAAGAACCCTCACTGCTAAAAGCCATAAGTGCTAAGCATAGGTCTAAATTTTGAAGAAATAATTGAATTAATGAGAGCATCTATTAATTTCCTATCCGCAAACAATTAAGTTTTGTCCTCTTGAACTGAATATCAAGATCATTATTAGTGCAAACACTAAAATGAATTCTTTTATCTCTCCAACTGAATTAATCATATCAGCAATTCATTTGAAGAGCTCAACAATTCTGTTAGAGAGATCGATAATATAATTATAGAAATCTTCAATTCAACATATCCACAACTGAGTTACAAGTTCTCTTTAACTGAATTGTTGCTCTCTTCAAATGAATTTACATTCGCACAAATAATCGTTAATCATTTAAAATATCTTCATTTGAATTTAAGAGATCATCGAATCACTTCAGCCAAGCTTGTTCTCTTATCAATGGAATTAATGATTCGCACATAACCATTGAAAAGTATGGCAGTTATGTGTGCACGAGACAACTTAAGTAAAGCGGTTCATTACATTAACATTATATTCAATGTCTTATAATAATCACTTCTCTTTCATCATCAAACACGTTAATGCAAGTTCTAATTATACTTTACATTGGCGGATTCAGAAGGGGGGGGGGGTCCGGGGGTCATACACCCACCCACCCCCTTTCGTTAGAAAAATTTGCCAAATAGGGTAAAAATAACACAGTTTGAGCGTGGACCTCCTCTCATCACTTTGAAAACCAAAAATAATAGTGGACCCCCTCCCCTCCCTTTTGAAAACTAAACACCAGCGGAACCAGGGATTTTTAAAGGGGTGGTGTTTATTGATATATTGAAAGAAAGAAACCACGCAAATGCTATATTTTATAGATAAAAATACATGTACATGTAAGTCAAATGTAAAGATCAGAGGGTTAAACACCATGAAAGCAACACAAATGCCATAGCACAAGAAACCATTGCCCGGTATTGTTAAGAGTTAATATTGTTAACAGAACAAATTTACAAATCTTATGTCCCTGGTTTATCAATCTCAGAACATGCTTAAATCTTACTTACGACCTCAAAGTTTATTGTTAAACAAATTGAAGTCTCGCATTTGTATACAAAAACTCGTCTGCAGCAGAAAGGATGTTGGATTGGGGGCATGTACACCCCTCAATGTTTGTAAAGGTGGAGCGGTATAGTTGAACTCCTACTATTAGATGCATAATTTTGTTCAGACTGAATAAGAAAGCGACATTTTTTTTTAAATCAAACAATTCCTAGTACATAGATGTTTGCAGAAGTGTATTTTAGATATTGAACTACATATTCTTGGAATCCGCACGAGTTACACGTACACGTAAACTTAGCTACTTATGATGTAACGTTACATATCATGCTGCATTTATGTGGTCACGACCTCTCGGTTGAGTCGGTGAATTTTAAATCTATGTTTGTATTAAATTAGTTTTAATAGAATATTTTTCAATATTAATGCAAATTATAATTCTTTATAATCTTTAGAAAAGATAAAATGTAAGAGAGGGGGATCGAGGGCTTGCTGTTGGTGTGCTGTGTGTGAACATTAGGCATAAGCCCCTCCCCCTTTTTTTCTTGCTTTCCAATGTTTGTGATATTTGTTGTGCCCACTCCTCACTTTCCCCGAGGCAAGCTACGCTTCAGGGCATTGAAACTTAAGCAACAATGAATAATTTAAAATACTCGATACATAAAATTTGAAATATATTATTTTGGACTCGATGTAACGGACATTTATTCTGTTGCAATATACTTGCATTCTTCGCATAAACTACCCTATACTCCTGATACTATACGACTTGTTTAAGTGTCATTTTGATTTGTTTCGTTTCGTTTCGATCGGTTTCTTTCGTTTCATTTCGTCCTTGATATATACACAGTCAACTGAGGTCCAATTGATACACAACATCAAATAGAAGCATTATACACACAGTCAATTGAGGTCAAATTCATACACACACCATCAAATGGAAACATTGATAAACACACAGTCAACTGAGGTCAAATTCACACACACACCATCAAATGGCGCCATTCAACTGAAGTCAAATTAATACACACACCATCAAATGGAGACATTGATATACACACAGTCAACTGAGGTCAAATTCACACACACACCATCAAATGGCGCCATTCAACTGAAGTCAAATTAATACACACACCATCAAATGGAGACATTGATATACACACAGTCAACTGAGGTCAAATTCATACAAACACCATCAAATGAAGACAATGATATACACACAGTCAACTGAGGTCAAATTCATACACATCAAATGAAGACGTCGATATATACACACCGTCAACCGAGGTCAAATTCATACACATCATCGAAAACTAATAGAATTATTCATTATAGTACTAGTGTAAGATGGGGAAATTCCACCGAGGGGTCAAGAATCACAGTCTAGAACGAGGCTTGCCGAGAATCCTATACTGTGATCTCGACCCCGCATTCAGTGGGGCCAATTGTTTCATTGCTTGGGTCAAACCATAGTCGGATACCCACTGGTGATATCGTCTTCTAATATCAGTGGTAAGTAGAAGACAAGATCACCCGAGGGTATCCGACAATGGGGTCAAAATTGGTCGATATGTCTATCTCTATTTTCTGTTATATCTTTTCCTTGTGCCCGCTCTATATTAATTAGACGATCTAGGTCACTATTTAATCGACCGACCGCTTAGAAACCCCCCCCCCCCCCCCAAGTTGCATAACTGCATCATGAAGTAACCGCCGGACTTGACTGGGGGCGATAAAACAAGTGATTTTGTCATGTGCAACAAAACAACAGATTTCCCGTAGGAACCCGTTGGTAGTATTACACACACACATGGTATTTTCCTTTTCAAAGGTTCTGTAATGTTTCCAGTTGTGTTTCTTTCAGTTTATAATAAATATATAATTTTGCATAGCCAATTCCAACTTATCCTGCATGATGTCGCGCAGTAACTTCCAGCGAACAATTTTTAAGGAGGGTTTGCGGGGTTATTTTCAGTTACGGAAATGGCCGAGTAGGTACGATTGGTTCTTGTGTTATCCGCCGTATTTTTTCCGATGGCATGTTTTATTCAATTTGTATATGTTACAGTAAATTCATCAAACAAGTAAATTTGTAAATTTCATGAAAATTTCAGTAAATTTGTAAAATAACTATTTCAATTATTTAGGTATACCCCTAATGTGATTGTCACACCTGAGTGATTTTCTACCTGGACTCAACCAGTGCACATCTCCGATAGGAATACAAGGGGAAGAGAAACAAATGGAATCGCATTTAAGGCAGTGTGCTTTACAAATCCATATTGTATATTGGCGAAATATTCTGAATTCGAAAATATAAAAAAAAACAACCCCCCCCCCCCCCCCAAAAAAAAACCAAAAAAAAAAACATAGACGAAAAATGTTTAGGAAGGTTTTCTTGAATACTTGCATAAACATGCAACTATTTACATTTTTCATGTCAGTAACATAAGAAAAAAGGGGGGGGGGGGGGTGCAGAAAAATCATTTGCCATTCATATACCGACATAATTACGCAAAGAGCATGAAGTATTATACATGTATCATCCACATTCTATTCATCTAGTAGCCATGCTCATGAAGCTACCGTAAGACTAAGATATGTCTCAGACTACTCTTAGGGCACATCTTAGTCTTAACACAGTTTCTTAAAGCTATCCTAACTTACGATACATCTTAAAAAATAACTTAAGACATCCTAAAAGATGTCTTATCTTAACTGGCCGTTGTTTACCACCGCTTCTTAAGTAGACGGAATCAAAATTTACGTCGTGAACGTGTGTTTAAGGATGTAGACAACCCCATCGCCAAGTACTTCCCCGATAATTTATTAATACTGCGTCAAAATGGCCAGGCAGCACACACGATGCTTTCATTCTTGAAAACAGTGCGTTAAAATATGAGAGTGGTGCTTTGGCAGAGGGGTGAATCCTTGGAGATATATATGGTTACCATGGCTGTTGACAACCCTACAACTCAAGCAGAAGAAAGATACAATAGATCACACAACACAGCAGAACGTAGCGCTTTGGTGTGCTTAAATGCCTTGGCACGAGCGGAGGAACCCTTTCGCCGTCAATGGCATGTTGAATTACTGTGGTCGTGGGGTCTCCATACCCGCCAGGCGCGTAGCTAGGCGTACGCAAGTGCTTCCACATCATTATCAACCCCAAAAATTGAATCAAAAATCAAACTTGAATACTGATTAACTGAAACATTGTTGAAGGAATAAAATGAAATTTAAAGCTGTATGATCCGATGTTTATCAATTATTTTTGTACAGAATTGCTTTAAAGGAGGTTAATTAGTTTGATTAGTTATTAACTTTTCCTTAATTACTTACTTGAAAACATTTGCATGTAAAAGAAAACTGATAATATTTTTTGAAAAGTAAATAACAGGAGAAGTCATATTTACATTAGCCGGCGCAGTGGTTAGAGCGTCGGGCTCAAAGATCTGATGATCCTTGAGTCGGGGGTTCGAATCCCACTGTGGGACGTGGGTGCCGGTCTTTCGGATGAGACCGTATAAACCAAGGTCCCGTGTCGCAGTAGGTGTGGCATGATAAAGATCCCTCCCTGCTTAAAGGCCCTGAGTGCCGAACATAGGCCTAAATTTGCAGCCCTGTCACCGGTAATGGTGACAGCCGCCGGATAGCTGAAAAATTGCTCAGACGGCTATAAACAAACAAACAAACAAACATATTTACATTCGCTGCTCGTGACGCTGGTAAACGTCTAAAAATAGCCCCAATCACGCAAAGGAAATTCCAACACGATTCAGACAAAACTGTCTAAAATCGGTTTGCAAGAGCGTAAAACAACTAATTACAAAAGACAAGTTTAAACTGAACACGTGACTCATATCTAAATTAATGGATTTGAATGGTTGTTTGTAAACATCGATTTAAACCCAATTAATTCTGGTTAAATCGTGTGAAATAATATATGCCCTGTAGTATGACATCATAAATACACTGAGTCAAAAAAGAAACTTCACAAAATTAATTTTGTAAAATATTGAATATTTTCCCCCTAATGATACACCTGTGTAGCCAACATCGGATCCCTATCTGTCGACTCTGGAAAACCGTTAGCCAAACCCACTCATAGCCATCCATTTCTTGTGTAAATTCCTTTCGTGCCAGGTTTTGCACGTGCATTCAATGTTGTGAACTCCACATCGAAGTTGGATTCATTTGCACATGTTTGCCATGGCCTCAAACATTAAAAAAAAACACTTTTAAGCCACATTTGTAACAGTACTTGAAATGCCGCGATTGTCAAATGTGCAACGTGAACGTGCCGTTGGCATGTTGCAAGCGGGGCGATCAGTTATTGACATCGCAACAGCAATGGGATGCAGCCGCCGTACTGTGTATGACTTGCGACATCGTCTACAACAAACTGGCACCACTGCTGATCGCCCAAGGTCGGGTCGTCCACGTGTAACGTCACGAGTTGAAGACCGGGACATCGTCCTACGTCACCTTCGTAACCGATTTCTGCCGGCTGCACGAACCAGAGCTGATATGTTTCAAGGTCGGCTGTCCGCACAGACCATCCGAAATCGGTTGCGGTCTGCCAATCTCCATGCTCGACGTCCGTCTCGTGGGCCAATTTTGACGCCATTTCATCGACGTCAGCGTCTGCTGTGGGCCCAACGTCACCTCCGATGGACCCAGAGAGACTGGAATCGAGTCGTCTTTAGTGATGAATCGTGGTTTACCCTCAGATTTGCGGACGGCAGGCTAAGAGTCTGGAGACGACCTAATGAACGGTATGCCCAGTGTTGTGTGCAGGAAGTGGACAGATTCGGGGGCGGAAGTTGCATGGCATGGGGTGCTTTCTGTGGGAACAACCGTTCCAGACTTCTGGTCATCCATGGAAACCTCACAGCTGCTGCTTATCGCGATCAGGTACTCACCCCTGAACTCATTCCCTTCATGGCGGCTCATAGTCCAGGTCTACAGTTCCAGCATGATAATGCACGGCCGCACACCGCGTTGTTGACACGAAATTTCCTTCAAAATGCTGGCATCAACGTCATGGACTGGTCATCGAGGTCCCCTGACCTTAATCCCATCGAGCACGTTTGGGATGCACTAGGGAGAGGGCTTCGTGAACTTAGGAACCAACCGCATAATTTGCAGGAACTTGGCGCTGCCTTGCAAGATCAATGGCGCCGAATCCCCAACCATGTGTTCACAAACATCAGGCAGTCGATGAGGAGACGGTGCATGGCTGTGGTGAATGCGCGAGGCGGCCATACTCAATATTGAACTGAGACATTTCGACGTTTCATTCTTGTGACTTGATATTCTGTGTACAAATGTTTTGGAACGGCGTGTAGCCTAACTGAACAGATCTGTGGCACTGTCAGTGTATTGATTACATCACACACATCTCAGCAATGAAATAAAATCACTGGCACCATCCTATTATCTCTTGTTCGTTTTAAGTGCCTTGACAAGAGAATGTGAAGTTTCTTTTTTGACTCATTGTACGTACGTTCTATGGTTTAACAGACTGGTATTTTACATGGTGAACAAAAAAAATTTGTCGAAATTTGGACCATACAGCTTTAAAAGAATGATATAAATATACACGATCATATTAATATTCCATCGGTTAGTTTTACAATATTGTCGAAGTCATCAGATGAAAAAAAAATTCCATCATAAATCAGGCAATCCTTCTGAGTAAACTCAGGTGACCTATTGCTATCCGTTTTGTCCGTCGTCGTGCGTCATTCGTCGTCCGTTTACAATTGAACATTTTTAACTTCTTCCTGTGAACCACTTCTCCAATTCTTTTGAGATTGGTATGGAGCATCTATGTGACAAGGCGGACATAAATTATGAATTTCAGGACTTATGCCCCCCCCCCCCGGGGGGGGGGGGGCTCTATAGCTGGGCAAATAGTGCCAAAAATTGACCAATTTTCAAAAATCTTCTCTAGAACCACACATGTGTAAGAAAATCTAAATGCATGGTAATGTAGAGTAGGCAAGCCTCTACCAAAATTGTGAATTTCATGATCCTCGGGATAGAGGTTTTGATCTCAGGGCGGGGCCAAATTTGGTAATACTATTGATAGCAATTTGAATCTAAATGCATATTTACATGTAGGATGAGCAGGTAGCCTTTTACCAAATTTGTTAATTTCATGATCCCGAGGGATGAGGTACTGTCCCCAGGGCAGAGCACATTTGTTATATATTTATGTGTGAAACATTTGTGATACTCAGGTGACCATTAAGGCCTCTGGGCCTCTTGTCTTCTTTATCGTTCATTTCAGCATTTTAAACGTTGGAATTCGGATTATTTAATGTTAATCTCTTTTTCTGGACACTCAGAACTAAATGTCAGAAATGCTAAAAACTCGCCAGCTTCCGGGGGCTTCGCCCCCTGGGCCCCCACCAGGGCTTTGCCCTGGACCCATTGGGGACCTTAAGGCGGCCCCTGAACCCCCTTGCCTTGATTTGCTTCCACATGAATCACCCCTAGCTACGCCCCTGCCCGCGGACTGTGTTCTTGCACGCGACAGGGGAAGACTGGCTATAGACACACTAGTATGATATTGGCGCGAATATGTACCATTTGCGGGACACATCTTGCATAAACATCATAAGTAGACTTTATCATTCATTTCTACAAATAAGAATATTCTTAAGATAGCTTCATGAACATGCCCACAGGGCATTTGATGAATATTTAATGCACATGGCATACTTGCCAAAATAAGCATCGAATTCGGAATACTATTTACCCGGGATGGATATGTGCACTTACCAAATATATTAGAGTATTTTTATTTTGATAAACCCACAAAACAAAACAATAAACTCTATTTGTACATCTCAAAAGAACTTGCACACCATTATCCATACCGCATCACACTTCACCGGTCAGTCTCGTGCCAGTTAGGGAGATATCAGAGTAGACATTTTTCCCGTGTCGAATACTTGATTGGTCAATTTGAGTTTTTGCAGTTTATAAAAATCAGGATTTCAGATGAACTGAACATCTGTTTGTTTGGATATTATGATACATATATATGCATTGTGACTTACAGATGATTACATGCATCTATACATCTGGATGAAAATATAGGTATTTACTTGCGTAATTCCAAATAGAGCAATTGATCACATGAAAAACAATATGCATCGTAGAAGATTTGTTGTCTCGTTGGGTAATTATATGTAAAGTCAGAGAGAGAGAGAGAGAGAGAGAGAGAGAGAGAGAGAGAGAGAGTATGTGTGTTCAATGATGGAAAGAAAGTTTATCATATTCTATAAATAATATGGGCAAGAGAGGGTTACATTGGAAATTGTCACCCCTCGAAAAAGATTGTTGACCTCGGATTCGCCTCGGTCAACAATAGTTTTCTCGGGGTGACAATTTTCATTGTAACCCTTATTTATTAGATTATACTGAATTTCATAAACTACAAATCATATTGACACCCCCTCCCCCCAAATGACAACGATTTTGTTTCAAACTCTGCATTGGCACTTCTTAATGTTTTGGGTGCTTCGCCACGGTTAACAATAGTTTTCTCGGAGTGGCAATTTCCAATGTAACCCTCTCTTGTTTACATTATTCATATAATGTAGCATTCATAAATACAATTAAACTATTTTAAAATTTTCGATTGACAATATACGTTAACACAGAAGAGCTGCACTGGTGCTTATATTTTTCTCATTAGAAGATTGAGAGAGAGAGAGAGAGAGAGAGAGAGAGAGAGAGAGAGAGAGGAGGGGGATATTAGTTTAAAGTGGTATAGCGCACTTGGTATGTATTTTCGCCTACACATATAACTTTTTCTTGATTATCAATTTTCACTAATATTTTGCTATACATTGTTATTTTATACCTTTGTTCATCCAAAATTACTCAATAAAGATATCTTTATGTTGGTAATATATTTATTTGATAAGCACAAACATCACCGTGATTGTATAGAGTATATAGTAAATGTAGCGTAATAGGCCGGAAAATTCCAAACTGTTGCAAAATGTCACCCTAAATCAGAAATTGTTTTTCTTTGACTATGACATTACGTAAGTCAAGTGGAAAAAATTTGGTTTCAGGTGTTCTTGTTGAAAATGACTAAATTTTGATTGTAAAAATCGCTCTCAGGTTTATCCCCAGACGTAGGACCTGTTAAATGAACCTTTGAATTCACAAGAATGTATGACGTTGTGGTGTAGGTGCTATGTAGTCTGATTCTGAAAGCATAGAAGTCTGGATTCGAATCCCATTTGTTACATATCTTTTTCATTTATTTAAATCTATTTATTTTCAACAGATATATATTTTACATATATCTAACTATAACAATAGTAGGTAAAATAATTTCAATATCTGCGACGAATTACGCTTTAAAAAGGCGAGTGATTTATCATTAATTCTGATTAATTTACTCATTCTAAGATCACTGTGTTTATGCATTTTTAAAATAGTTTTTATGCACAAATCTTTTTCTGTGTGCATCGGATTCTCACCCTGTAATGTGACTGACGAAAAGCTAAACGAAGATCCAATACAGGGCCACAATTGCACAGCATATTGTTCTTCCAAAATAAATATAAAACTTTATGTCAGAGACATCTGTTTATGTATATAGCAACAGTCATATGATGTTTAGACAAAGCTAAGCAGACGATCTCGGTAAACCTATGAAAAATGCTGCAGCCATGTCAGAAACTTGGATTTTGTGCGATATGAATGCACCTATGAAAATAGAGGACTTGTCATCATTCCCAACGATTCGTATATCGAAACATACTCCAATCTATAACAAATTCGTTTCGTCAGCAAACGCGCTATACCTCTTTAATGAAAGGCACAGTATTATTCATTTAGGTAATTTCATGGCAATATTTAAAGATATCAAAGTTGTTTATTATTATTTATAAAAAGAGTTCCGATGTTTGTAACGAAGCATTATTTAAACTTGGCCTTAAATTTCAAGGTAAATCTTATTAGAGGAACGGGTATTTTCCGTTTATAAACGAGACTGGACGAAATACTGGGAAAGGGCGCTATACCTCTTTTGATCTATTGTAAATTACTGAAATTCAGTCGATTACAAGGCATACTAATAATAACAGTCCATTATTAAATTTGAGAGAAACACTTTACAATATATTGCTTTAAAATTCTTGATAAGCAAGATCAAAAATTGGGAGTCCTAAGGCTTATATAGGCGTGGCCTGCTACCCAATCCTTTGATATTTTTATAAATACTGTTAAAAATTGATCAAAAACTAGAGTTTATTTTTAGTAAAAAAAAAAAAGATGTCTCACCAGGTCCCTAAATTGAACGTGCTCAAACTTAACCCTCCTACCCTTAATAAACTGCATAACTGGAGGAGAAAACTTGCAGCTGTAACACAGACATTACGAACTGCACTTTGTGCGTACAAGAAAAAGATTCAATGAACAACGATGTGACTAATGTCATAATAATATGCCCTGTTTAATAGTCATGATTGTAAATAAAAAGGTATACTCGATGAGCCATTTCCATCTCCTTGTAAACAATATGAGGATTAAATGGCATCCTCTTTCAACAACCTTCACACGGGAGAGCATTTTCAACAGGTGTGTCATTCTAAGAAATCCCCAACAGAATGAAAAATACCTAGATTTCAAGTACAATAAACATCTACATATGCACCAAAACTCGATATGAAAAAAATATATATACAACATAAAAGTTCCCAAATCTAGGCAAGAAAAAGTTTGTCCCCGAGTATACAGTATGTTAAACGAATGTACATGTACCTGTATGTTCGTTCGCCCCGTTTAAGTTGCACATATATGAACTAATGCTTTTTTTCATGATTCCTTACCAGCCGCCGGATAGCTGAAAAATTGCTCAGGCGGCTATAAACAAACAAACAAACAAAAACATGATTTCTTACAGAAATTAGACGTGTCCATATGGTCATACTAAAAACCTCTCCTACCAAAGACCTGACCAGCATATAAGTGGATTTTTTTTTTCGCTTTTATATTAATATTTTTAATTATGATTAAAACAGTCTAAGTTAAAGGCCTTTGAAAACAATTTCCCCAAATTTATAATCATCTATCCACCAATATCATGACTCTACAGCCTAAAAATAATGTAATGGTGATATTTTTAATTGTAGTAGTTGATCTGTTGATGAATAAACTCATTGATTTATAAGTATCATAAACATTAAAATCAGAATTGAAATCAGTTTAGTAATTAAAAGGAAATATAAATTGTTTATAATTAAAAATGACCTAAAACTAAAAAGAAATGTTAACATCATATATAAATGTATTGGTCAAACGCGAAACAGGGCGAACGAACCACGTTGAACCTGGATATATAATGGAGTTGTAAAAAAAAATGCACCAAGACCTGTATATCAAACAAATACATGCATGTTCATTAAAAATACCTCATAAAGAATTGTCAGCATAGCATATATCGTGTAGATTTCATATAAAAACGCATCGCTTACGTTTTCGGTTTCGATAGTTTCTTCGAAAGTCCGGAAAATATTTCATCGCATTAGTAGATAGATTTTATTGATCTAATTCTGGTGATTTTCTATGAAACCACGATATTATATACCTATAAAAAGTTCTCTTTAATTTCCTTCATACACCATAACCGTGTGGGAAAATTCCCATTCACTAGATCTAATTAGATTCATCCTCGAATAAGTAACGGGTACGTAACTTTTGGAGAATAACAGAAACAGTGACATCAGCGATGGAATTGCTATTCTGCTTTAATTCAATGGAATATTATGAATCATAAGAACCTATCAAAGATAGTGCGCACTTGATTTTCGACCACTGAGAACGTGGCGTGGTAAAATCTTAGCCGACTCGGGGTGATCGCTAGAAGGCTCTCGAGCATAGCTCGATGCCTTAAAAAATTGGATCCTCCTATCCCGACATTATGCACATCTACAAATGGCTGAATTTCAAGTTTCTCTGATCAGCCATCTAGAAGTGAGTAAAAGCTATTTTACACCGTTCATCCCTCTTGGATCCATAATTGAACCAAAAAATCTAAGTTAAAGGGTCATAACTCCTTGAAAAAGTTTGGGACAGCATTTCCCTTGTAATATGCACATACACTCATAACACAAATGCACCGAAAACAATAAATCACAAAATACCTTTAGTGACCATGTTCAACAAGTTAAACCCAGATTTCTGACCAACCATCAACAAATTCAGGATAATCGGGGGGGGGGGGACCACAAAGGAATTAATGAGGAAAATAATCATAGCATACAGAAGAGTCCCCAACCAAAAAATCACCCTTGTGCATTCCAAATTGAATAATACTTCTCCAACCACTGGAAGCTAATTGTGTATGAGAATTGCCAAATATACCCATTTGTTAAGAATATTAAAAACATCCAAATTTCATCCACAAAAAATTCTAAATAACACAAATCTTAGACTGCAACAGTACTTCAGTAATCGATGGAATTAAATGCCAAAATGTTCAATACATTGGAAAAACTGGCCACCTGTACACTTCACTGGAGCAGACCACCATCTAACAATCTTTCTCCAAAACAATTTTGGCGGTGTACGTTGCAAAAAATTACGAACACCAAAAAAACTTTGAGAGTATATATCCTCCACTGATAGTTGCTAATAAATCAGTTTGCCTGCCATTGAACAACGAAACAGATAAATCAAATCTATTTGATCAGTCAGTATATACTTTTGTTTTCAATCGGTTGTCGATGACTCGAATACTGACTTCCTCTATTCTGTACACAACGGTAATTCTGACAATTTCTACAATACGAATTTCCTCCCACGACGAAAATGTTTTACAAATCAATACCAATAAAGTAGCTGGTCCCTACAATGTTAACCCAACACTTAATTCAAGCTTCTCATGTACTCGCAGATCTTCATTTAGTAGACTTTTCAATTTGTCACTTTAACAATTAACAGAAAGTATCTAATGCAATACCAGTACACTAAAAGGGTCGAAGGAAGTTGCTAGTAATTACAGAATTATATCTCTATCTTAAAAGTGTAGTAGAAAAATCTTCAAGGAGAGAAAATAGTTTCACCCATGTAGTCCTGAATTCATTCATTGACACCGAGAGCAAAAAGGGCATAAATAATAATAATAATAATAATAAAAAATGATGAGTATATTTGCTACTGTGCAGTATTTCATTTACTCAATATTTCACCCAATGCATTAACTCTACTGGTAACCACTATTCTTAATGTATCATTTTATTTACTAGAACTCTATTTTAAATAACTACTATTTTATTTCAAGTGCTACATGTAATTGTGAAATAGGGAGGAAGGGATATAGTTGGAAATATGAGCAATTGGTGACAAAATTATTATTATTACTATTACAAGTATTTATATAGCACATTATCTAACATTACAACTATTACTCTAAGCACTTGCATAAAACAATATATCACATCAAACAAAGCAAAGTTACACATAAAAAGCTAAATGGAGTACTTTAAACAAACAAGGCCTCTCACCTCTGTCGGCGCGTGTTCGAATCTCCGCCGCGGCGTTATGTGAGCAAGTTTGCCAGTTTACTTGCGGACGGTCGGTGGTCTCTTCCCAGGTACATTGTATCTGGGTTCTCTCCTCCACCAAAAAAACACTGGACGCCACCAGATAACTGAAAAATTGTTAAGTGTGGCGGAAATAAATAAATAATCAATCAAACATTAGATTTAATATCACAAAGATAAATAAGAAGACTAACATGGTTCATTTAAACATTCTTTAAATTTTCACATCACATATACATCACACCTTACTCTTTGTTTTCTTTCTTTTTTTTTCCTTTTTTTTTCTCTTTTTTTTTTTTTATCTTATATTTCTATAAAAAAAAATGTCCAATACATATAAAACATGCTCATAACTTAAAATCACAATCATAAAGATGAGTTTCAATAGTAATTCATACACAATAAAAGACAATTAAGAATTTTGATATACCAGTCTAAAAAGATGTGTTTTGAGATATTTCTTAAAAGCACAAAAAGATTGTTCATTTCTCAAATGAGTGGGCAAGTTGTTCCAGTGTGGCAGCTGATTTGTCAAAATGCCTCTCGCCATGCGTCTTGTTGCGAATGTGAGTTTACACTAGTAACGCACAGTTCTCTGGTCGCAGTGAATGTGTTGGTTGGTAGACATGAATTAAGTCTTGTAAATAAGTTGTTGCACTGCCATGGAGACATTTAAAAACATACATCAGAATTTTATACTGGTATTGGTAGTGCACAGGTAGCCAATGACGAGTAAAAAGCGTGGGAGTGATCCGATCATGTTTCCCAGTTCTAGATATAACACGAGCTGCTGTGTTCTGAACACGTAATTTGTTGTGTTGGCTGGCAGTCCATACATCACATTTCCATAGTCTAATCCTGAACTGACTAGTGAGTTGATTAAAGTTATATATGAGAGTAGGCATCCAATATTTCGAATGTGGAAAAAGCACGATTTAGCGGTGGTACTTATTTGCTTCTCCATAGTGAATGTCTTATCAAAAATAACACCAAGGTTTCTGACACAGGAAACATCGTTGACAACAGTACCAATGAAATAAAGATGACAGTTCGAAAAGTCTCTCTCCACTGGTGTTTAGGGGTGAAAACAATCAATTCGGTCTTATCCCGATTCAGTTTCAGAAGATTTGATCACATCCAGTCACTGATATCGTCCAAACTTGTTTCGATGCGACTTAATATGTCAGTCCAACTATCTAGTGGTTCAATCACAAGATTTACTTGAATATCGTCTGCGTAGCAGTGATATTCCATACCGTGTTGTCAGCAATCAATTTCAGAAATAGAAAATAAAGTCTTTGGCCCAACACAGATCCTTGGGGCACTCCATATTTGAGATGCATTTCATTTGAACAGATGGATCTGATTGGTGCATGCTGTGAAAGATTTGTCAAATATGATCTTATCCATGCTAAAGCAGATCCAATTATGACATAGGAATATTCTAAACAGTGGAAGAGTATCTTGTGATCTATGACGTCAAATGCTGCTGATAGATCCAACATAACTAAAACGGCACAAAAAGCTAACATTCTAGGAAACACAGACTTAAAATCTGGAACTCAAAACAACTGTAAGCACAGAATCTAGCATCTAGTCTAGTATCCAAGAAAATTTTCATTGTATATATACATGTATATATCACTTTCTTGTTACTAATTTTATCCCTTTGTGCATCTAGTTATATACATCATGAACTTGAAATCCTTTTACATAGGAACCTTTTTAGTTGTCTTAAATTTAGTATACAAAAATGGTTATTGTATAGACATATTACTCTTTCCTCATTTACAGTATCCCCATGTACACTTATTCATATTCATAAATGAACTTCATTAAGATTACACAATAATCCAAAAACTCATAACATTCCTAAACTTTTCCTGCCATTCAGCAACCTCAAAATTACACAATCCTTGATATAAATACACAAAAGAATTTGTTTTACACTTGACTAGATAGATCTGAAAATGTGCCTGGAAATATAGCTGATGTTTCTAGTAAAGCAAATAGATGACAATATCAAAAAGTTACTCTACTATTATGAAATACAAATATATGTAACTTGTCAAGTAAGTGAAATAACACACGAGGGAGAGGTAAAGGAGGTGGTGCGTAAACAGAGAATATTTAAGGAAGGATTAGGATTATTAAGGTTGCTCATGTCTACAAAAATCAAAAACTAAATTTAACCATCATTAGGAAACCCAATATAGATATGTATAACGCAATATATAGATGAATAAATGAATGAAACTAGATTTTAATTCTTAACCGTTACAAACAATGCCCACAGATGAATTTGAATGAACAAGAAATGTATCAGAAACATATATGATCCCTGTGGTGTACAATGGAAAAGGATTTATACAAATGTATTATAATGATTGATGTGTTATATACAGTGTGCTGTTTGTACTTTATTGTATCACTGAATCTACAACTTGATTGAATGTACTACTATTATATTTACTGAATCACCATGGAATAGAGAGGAGGGGTTACAGTTGGAAATGCGAGATGGGGCCTTCAATTAGCAACAAAAAGGCAACACATTCATTGTTGAAAAATTCTCAGAAACACACAGACTTAAAATCTGGAACTCAAAACAACTGTATGCACACACCGTATTTAAGTCTGGTATCCAAGAAAATTTTCACTGTGTAAATATATCATTCTCTCGTTACTAACTGTATCCCCTTGTGTACTTAGTTATTGATATATATCAAATTCCAAATATCATGAACTGGAAATCATTTTACATCAGAAGACTTATATGTATCTTTCTTATATTTAGTACCCAAGAAAATAGTCACTGTATAAATATATTACTCTCTCCTAATTAACAGTATCCCATGTACACCTATAAATGAACTTCCACAAGATTATGCAGTAATTCGAAAAGCCCTAACCTTCCTAAATTTATCCTGTCATTTCGCGACCTCGAAATTACTCAATCTTTTTCACAAATACACAAGGGAAATGCTTTTACACTTTTCAGAAATATCAGAATATAGTTGATGTTACTAGTTAAGCAAATGAATAAAAATGTAAGAAAGTTACACTATCATTATGAAATACAAAATATATAAATATATGTAACTTGTTGAATAAATGAAGTTACACATGAGGGTGATGGTGATGGAGAGGTTGAGGAGAAAAGAGAATATTAATGGGAGGATCAAGGCTATTAACAGGTGGGAATCCTGGAATTTTTGAAAGGGAGGTTCTACAATTACTTTTAGTTCTCTAGGGATGGTGGTGGTGGTCAACCCTCAAAAACATTACTTTTACCTTTTTAAGCAAAATTTTCTGATCAATTGGAAGGTGTGTGTGTGTGTGTCCATAGATGAATATGAAAGAGAACGAAATGTTTCAGAAAAGTGTTTGACTCCTGTGGTCTAAAATTGAAAAGGAAAATATATATGTACTGTAAAATAGGGAGGAGAGGATATAATTGGAAATGTGAGATGGGGCCTTCAATTAGCAACAAAAAGGCAACACATTCATAGTTTGAAAATTCTCAGAAACACACAGACTTAAAATCTGGAACTCAAAACAACTGTATGCACACACCGTTTTTAAGTCTGGTATCCAAGAAAATTTTCGTTGTATAAATATATCACTCTTGTTCCTGCTTGTATCCCCTTGTATACCTAGTTACATATATCAAATTCCAAATATCATAGACTGGAAATTACATGCAAGTTACATAGGAACCTTTTCTAGCCGTCTTAAAGTTAGTCTCCAAGAAAATGGTTATATTACTCTCTCCTCATTTACAGAATCCCCTTGTATGCCTACTTATTCATATTTATAAATAAACTTCGGTAAGATTTACAATAACTCAAAAACTTGTAAAATTCCTAAACTTATCCTGTCATTCGGCAACCTTAAAATTACACAATCATTATACATACGAGAAAATTTTTCACTTGAACAGAAATATCAGAAAATGTGTTTGGAAACTTAACCGTCCAACGGTTCAAAATGATTAGAATTGATCTGCAACTTGTTCAATCAACTAATCAGGCAACATACAAAATAGTTCAGAAATACGAAGATGTTTTTGTTGGGATTGGAAAGCTAAACAAAAACATTACCAGTTGAAACTACACATAGACGAAACTGTTAATCCAGTGGCACAACCAATGCGACACGTACCCTACCCTACCACATGTTTGAAGCCGTAGAAAGGAAAATAAATGGCTTAGAAATGCTTGATGTAAATGAAAATGCTGAGAGACCAATACCTTGGGTTTCTCCATTGCATTGACATGCAAACAATGCAAAAATGTGAGAGATTCCTGATTTCAAATATCAAGGAAACACTATATGAATGTGGGCCACTTGTTTTTCAAAGTTGCATTCTTTGGATGAGAATTCAAGATATATTACGATGTTTGTCTGCCATAAAGCGTCTTGTATTGCAGTTTCTTCTACCACTGTGATATACCAACGAATATTTCAGCAAGTCCTATAGACAACATAATCGTGTTTGATAAAAATCAAATCAAATCATGACAATGCACTGTACGCTGTATTTGAAAAATTTTGGGAGAGTAATCTAATTCCGAACTTTGAAAAATTCGAGTTCTATAGATTGGAGCTAAAATACACACACTGTCAAAAGACAGTATCAAAGTCAATTCCCAAAAAAATGAGCTTTTTAAGAAGCTCAAGTGAGCTTAGAAAGCCCTTACCAATAACGTAAATACTGAAAACTCAACCACCAAGGAATATGTTAGTTTTCTGATAGGACATTCAGTACTCAAACGCAATCTATGGATGAAATTAAAGAATACATTAAATATCAGATACTGCAGCAAGTCCGCAAAAATACAATCTCCAAAACATGGAACAAATCAGATCAAATTCAACCATATTACAATATCTGCGGAGAAGTGTAAGTACCAGGGCCAATAGTTTTGAAACTGAACTGAATTATATTACCCCGAGTCTACAAAAAATAAAACACTTAGATATTGCACATAAAATGCTCCAAAGAGTCATTAAATCAAATGCATTACTACGAGAAAAAGTATTGTGGCCAAAAATGGATGCAGAGGTGGAAATAAACTTTTTTATTTCACTCTTGCCAGTTACTGTGCAAAATAAATCAACAACCATCGATAACAATGACAAAACTGCCAGAGGTACCATGAAAAAAAATTGGAATGAATTTATGCAGACCATTTCCAACAGGGAAACAAATACTAGTCTCAGTATATTACTATTCCAGATACCCAGAGGTAGCGATAATGAAATCAGTAACGTCAAAAATTACTATTATTCGATGTCTTAATCTATAGTAGTACCAAAGAAATTCCAGATTTCCTGACCTTATTTACTGAGTCATATAATTGACTATTTACTTGACTGTATTACTGAGTCATATAATTTACTATTTAGTTTACTTAGCTAATTCACTGTGCTGTTTTATTCACTGTTCTACTTCATTCCATGCAATGCCATCATTTCTTCCATTCTCCTCCATGTGTTTGGATATTACCTCTAATGCGCAAATATCTCTGGTAAAAACACTCCTCAACTGCAGGGAAGTGATGAGGGGAAGCAGGGTCCGTTTTGTGACAACAACAGAGGGAATAATTCTTGGTGTCACCTGTAGGATTTGTAATTCAAACCGAGGTTCGTTAATACCATAAATCCAATGAAAAGAACTTCTCTAGTTACTACTAGAACGGAATGAATTCCATCGGACTCGTGATATTACTACAGATACAGTGAGTCGGACAAATAGCCAAGATGTTGAAGAAAAACCACTAGAAAACAAGCCGTAGTAATGATTCCAAGAGGACTCTCCAATATTTCCTACTGCCACCAACAACGATCAATGAGTATTCTATGAACTGGTGATGATGCAGATCTCAATCGAAACTCACCTCCAGTTCTGACCCACTCATCGTCAAACTAGAGTGGGTCACTCTCGTTGATCGGGGAGTGACCCACAGAGAAAGTGGTACAGGAGCAATCCAACGCTACAAACCAACCAACAAATATGCCTTTTGTGACCAAGCGATGTACGACCACTCTTGCAGTTAACCAGTGTAAATGACCAACCTCTAAGAGAAACGGGGAAAGTCAGGTTTCAGATTCAATCTCAGGATATATATTTGTGCATGTTTCTGTGTGAGTGTATGTGTGTGTGAATCTCACACTGAACTGTGGTGATTCCTTTCATTATTGATATTATCATTATATTTCATTTCAGAACCTTACTTACACATTATAGTACGATTTTTTAATGATAGCATCATTGTCTTAACATGTATGCATTCACTGATGTACATTGTAACATGGACATAATTACCTTATCATAACTATGGCAGAGTTTGCGAAACTTGCCAGGTTTGTTGGATTTGCTGGCAAAAATTGTAAATGTCTGATAAAAGTTCAGTAATAATCAGTAACACAATTTTTTTTCTAGCATATATTACTTAAAAAAATGTGTATACGTACATGTAAACAAAAACTTATTTTGTTGATGACTGAGAAATATTAAAAATGGCCTGCAGACCACACTGACTGACAGAATATTTATTAAAGTTTTGCAAACAAATGCTGTGAGAGAGGGGGTTGATTGATTGATTATAGATTGTTTAACATTCCACTTGAGAATCTTTCACTCATATGGAGACGTCACCATTGCCGGTGAAGGGCTACAAAATTTAGGCCTATCCTCGGCTCTTATGGCCTTTGAGCTGGGAAGGATCTTTATCGTGCCACACTTGCTGTGACACAGGGCTTCGGGTTTTGTGGTCTCATCGGAAGGACCACCCCATTTAGTCGCCTCTTACGACAAGCAAGGGGTACTGAGGATCTATTCTAACATCCCGGATCCACACAGGGAGGGGTTGAAAGAGCTGACAAGTGTCCAATGACATAATCTAGCCTTCATTGTTATTAGTATTTGATATCTATGAATTTCATTATTACTAGGTAAATCTGAGAATTTAACTTTGGTAAGGAATCTAGGAATTTATAGATATCTTCCCACAAAAAGTGCGGTAAATTCAGTTGAGAACATTTATGAAGAGACGCGCAATTTTGATGATTTCTTTGAAAGCTTGGTTATAGTAAGCATTGCGTTACAGTAAACTGATTAAGAGAGACTCAGCACAGTAGGAGAACAGAGAAGTGTGAAAGAGCTTCACTTCTTTTAATATTGAAACTGCATTTAATTTAATCATAGTACAATTTTAACACCTAATAGAAGAGGATTCTCGTAACTGCAATGTCTAAATAACGGTGTGTGCTTGAGTTCCAGATATCCAGACACCGCATTCACAAGAAATTAGTTTACTGTAAGATTTTATATATTTTATCTATCATACCATTTTACTTACTGATATATTTCATTCAACATTTGATTGCATTCTGTTTTGTATTTACTATACCAATTTAATCATCGCACACTTTAACACAGATTCTCATAAATGCAATGTCCAAATAACGGTGTGAGCTCGAGTTCCAGATATCTAGACACCACATTCATAAGAAATTTACTTACACTAAGACTTTATTCCTTATACCATTTCACTTGCTGTTAGTTTTCATTTACCATTTGATCCAGCTTGTCAGCTCTTTCAAGTCTGAAATTCATCAAATCATCAATAATTTCCGAGATTTAACTGCAAGACTTCAGCTTCCAACAATGTCTACTTCTGTAGTAAACAACTGCAGATCATGACAAAAATTCCCAATAAAATCATCAAACTCATACAAAATTTCCAAAAACTGCCTCTCTTTAAGAATTAGACTCAAAAATGATTCATTGCAAGTCAAAATACAAAACACCCAAATTATCACTGCAAAGTTGGCCAAAAAATACCTGTTTTAACCTCTATACACTTAGATTCCATTGATTTTTTTCCTTCCATCAACAACTGAACTCTTCTGCATTGCAGAGTAAGAAAGTCTATTGCAGCTGCTAATTACCCCAGAACTACTGTTTCATCCAACTACCCAAGATTTCATAACAAGATATGCTCAAAGGTAACACTCCAAAGCCTTTACACCCCCAAACACACCATCTCTAATTCCTAGAACTTTCTCATCAAACTCGACATCCTTAATAAACAACCAAAATTACAAATCCGATAATCCAATAATTAAATTGGAAATACATTAAACTGCAAGTAAGCAAGACTACCAATATGAAACTAGAGTATCTGTATTAGAATATTGCTGGAAGATCTCAAATATGATTAGTAAACTCAAAAATATACCGCAACTTATCAGCTACATTCAGATGATTCCAACACAAACATGAAACAAGTGCACTAAATATTGCACATCACTAATGGATATCAGAGCAGCTTTAAACTACATAAAATGATGAAACAATTCACTGAAAAATGAAGTGTCAATAACACCTAATTACATACAAACTGTTAATAATAGATATGCACTATCAAGTTCAAAAACTCTGCATAAAATAACACTATTTAATAACGTCTTTGGTATGGTACACTACCCTCCCTCTTCTCACAACAATTGTTTATAGTATACAATAATCGCAACAAGGTCAATGTAGTGATTTAATGTTTATTTAGTGTTATTCTATGAATTACTGCCTATATTGTATTGATGTGCTTTGTTGCTTTTGGTTTAGTTTTCACTGAAGTATAACGATCTTTGTTTTATGTATTCGTACATATATAATGAAAATATAACATGGTGTCAGAATTATTGTGACTATGACATATATCTGGGGATTTTTAAATTTTCCATTTCTTATTTGGAGTAGAAAAGTGAAAAATGGCTGAGGGCATTTTAAGCAACCCCATGAAATGGATTTCTCACATGATGAAAACCTCTCTGAAAAATGAAAGAGATGGAAACAACAATGAACTTGTACCTTGATGTGTCACTCACAAAACCAAACAGGAAAACTGCAAAGCGTTACTCTCATCACTCACAAAACCAAAAAGGAAAACTGCAAAGCGTTACTCTCATCACTCACAAAACCAAAAAGGAAAACTGCAAAGCATTACTCTCATCATAGGCAGCACTTGTCGAACGTGAAAAAACTGTTCTTAGGAGAATACCAATGACAAAGAAAAGCTTCATGCTTGAAAGAAAAATAAAATACTCAGAACAACAGATTTCTCAGTTTTATATTAATGTCCCGCTCGAAAATCTTTCCCTCAAATGGAGACATGAAAACATCTGATTTGAAAACTGCAACTGTTACATCGAGAAAATTTCATCAAGAAACATCCTTTGACTGCAGGAAAAGTGGGAAAAAACATTTTAAAAAAACCTAACTACCCATCATTCTGAAAAATCTGTCACAAATGGAACAAACCAAAAAACTTCTAGATATTTGCTTGTCCACAAAACAAGAAAGTGTGCAACTTAGAAAAAGCTTCGACTAATGATTCAGTCATTAACAGGAAAATGAAAATGTTGGACAACTCTTGCTTTACCATCAAAAACTGGAAGGTTAGACAGGTAAATTCAAAACTGAAACAGGATCACAAGTCAATAATTTTGCTGTTTTAATCTTCAAGAAATCAGGAAGTGGCAACTTCATCAAAACAAAAACAAACATCAAAAGTTACCCAGGAGACAAAATCAAAGTTACTGGGAAATGTCACCGAGTTATAAAACAAACACCTAGAACTTTATATAACTGACACAAACCAAAGTCCATTGCTTGGATTCAAGGCATCTCATGACGTAGGACTCCCCGAAGTGGCAATGATTGTACAATCCAATTTATAAAACCCTACTAAAGAATTCTCTATAATATTCAAAGGACAGGGATGTTTTAGGCAAAAGACCCACAACATTAAGTCAGACAAATCTTTCAATCCAGTAATTCATCTTCCAAAATAAAATATTCCAATTACTCTGAGAAGTACATTGAGCCAAACTTTGGATACAATGGAACAGAAGGTATCATTAGAAAAGTAGATGAACCAACTGGTTGGCTCAACTCATTGGTCATTATTGAAAAAACAAGAAAACTACATGTGTTTAGACCCCAAGATCTCTCAAAAAGGGTATCAAACGAGAATGTAAACTACCAATGACTGAGGACATCACAACTCCTATGTGAATTCCAAATAACCAAAATAATGTACATTGAAATGTACTAATTGCAGAAGGAGTCAAACCAGATGAAGAGGCTATTTTTGGAAGAACTGTCTTCTCCTCACTTCATAGGATACTACTGGATGGTTGATGATGACAACCGAAAAAACGCCAAATAGTCCTGTTGTAGTCCCCCCACTTCAAAGAGCTTCTTGCGAGACTCCGGAGAGTCCCTGGCGAAGTGCACACACTGCCCGTAGGCAAAGCAAACTCCACCATCTACCCCTCCCGACTGACATCTCAAATGCCTACCTGAAGCCTGAGAGTCTGCCTCACCTTCAGTCATGGCTCTGACAATCAGCACAGGGTCACCTTTCTTCTGGGTCGGCCACTGACCGGGACAAGTCGACTTCCCACCAAACTGCATCTGCTGAACAAGAGCTGACAACCAGCTCATCCAATCCCTACCATTTGAATGATGACTGACAGTGCAAGAAGCATCCACCCCAATTTCATGCTGAAAAGAACCTCCTCCTGCGTTCCACTTCTCTGCTGATCCAGTCGCCTTCCCATCTGGACCCCATCTATCAGGACCCCTCACCTGTCCTCCGCCGCCCCTCCCCATCAATACCTTCTGAACGCAAGGAAATCATATGGTATCCAGATAACACACCACACAACACACAGCATTCTCCATGACCCATGGTCCCCTGGCCAACCACAGACTCTTGCCACGTAATCGGGAAGCGCAAGAAGGAACTACACCAGCAGGCCCTCTCGTCCAACCAAAGCACCTCTATTCCCACAGACCCCTCCATGTAACTGAAACTGCTCAGCAGGTTCCTCCGCTAGTTCTCCAGCTGCTGGCCTCCTTGAGTGAACAGCATGATATTCATCTTGGAAGCCCCAACCTAGCCAAATCCAACATGTAGTTCCCCGAACAGGTGTTTGCAGTTACTCAGGACAGAGGCAGATAGCTACCCACACACAACTCCCCAGCTACTTCCTGCAACCCCGAAAGAATTTCACTCAGCCCCCCTCCCCCATCCACTAGCAAATGTGAGTAACTGCCCCAAGTCTGCTGCATTAGACCTTCCCTTCCCCAGCCACAGCCGCAAACGCCAACAGTCTCAGGCTGGACCCCCAACCTCAGAGTGCCAGCCGACAGAACCCACTGGCCCGCATGCTAACACTGCTGAATGACCCTTAGCTACTGGATGACCTTCATGAAGCAATGTTCTGGCTCCTCCTCCTCTGAAAATGAAGGAAGATTGCACTGATTCTAGGATAAAACCGACATCCACCGCACCATGCTCCCTGCAAGCCAATCAAATGTTTTCCCACTAACAGAACCATCCCTGAACTCAGAGCATTCAGACTGTTGGCAACCAACCAATCCCTCAAAAGCCATCCAGATATCCAACACTATATGGCCATTCACTTCCATCAACGCTCCCTCGACCACACCATAAATGCCAGGTAAATCACCTCTTGCATCTTGAAGGATGTCTCGATGGAGCTGAGGGCTCTCCCGAACCTGGACCTTACGGACTTCTCCCTCCAAAGCATGGCACCAGACCCTCCCCTCCCACAATAGGTCGCTCTGCTCCTTCTATGATGAATGGTGGCAATGGGTAACTCCCTAAACAAATTTCAGTCTTAACACCTTGACCCTACAGTTCGTCAGTACCAGGGATCCTATCTCGCTCAGAGGATCCAAATCAATCAGCTATGGGTTCACAATGTCTGAATTCCATGAGATATCTCAATCTGTAAACCTACAAATTGGCCTGTTTCACCATGACTACCTGCCCTCTAGACGCCCACTTCTTCTTCATCTTGGTTACTTGTCTGACTCACGGGACCCACAGCACCAACACTCGGCTGCTGAAAGTCATACAGCTCCAAGAGACATCAGAGAAGTTTCACCAGACCAGTGGCACCAATTCACCTCAATCTGAATTACAAATCCAAATGACGATACCTAGAAACAACCCCGATGCTGTCGTGGTGGAACAGACACTTCCTCCCCTGTTCACCATCCAGCAGTCAAAGGGCCATTGCCCCTGGGATTTCTACAGCCGTCCCTCTCTCCTACTCTCCAACACTGCCCCACGCTCTCTATGGGTCCTACTCTCTCTAAGGGCCCCACTCTCCCCCCTTCAACATACAGGGAGGCTCTCCCAATTAGAAACTTGTCCATCCCAAAGCAATGCTCACCACAATCATGACGCCAAGGAACACCAAAGCCAAACAAACCCACTAACCAAAGGTCAAATGAATAACATGGGAATATATTAAAAAAACTGCCAGATTCCCAAATAAAACATAGACTCACATCTCAAGTTTACGATTTAGTAATATTGTAATCTCAAAAACAGCAAATATTAACAACTATGAAGTCTCAGTTTAGTCTAAGTCAGTAATCACTAGCCAGCTCCATCAAAAACTCTTACGTTGGAAAGTAAAAACTGGACTAAGTCCTACTTAGAAAACATTCTCCTAATCCTTCTGGAGGAAAGTTAACATACCATTACTAAAACTGATGCACCTCTACTAAATTCCTGGCTATATTCCTTGAGATTTCCAACTCAAATTCCAAAATAATTCCAAGTCTGAATTCACCAAAATGATCTGACTACAAGTCCAAAAACTTTCATAACATAAAAAGCACATGGACAAAATCTCTAATCAAATTTCAATAAATCCTAACTTTATCACTGAACTTCAAGACGTTAAAGCCTACTTCCTCAATAAACAAGTGCAGAACAAGTTTTCGTTTCACCCTTTGTGACATCATGGGGACCATCTTAGAATGGCAATTTCACTCCGACTCAAAGACGAAATCTCAGTTCCAGCGTTGATCTGCTCAGCTAAAAAATAAAAATAAATGAATTCAAAAAAGGGGAAACAATTCATTCAGTTCTCGATACTATTGAAATATTTTCCCACCAATTATTACCATAATACATCTGATTTTTTTCATAATGAATATTTTTATTATTAATTAAAAAGGAGGTACGTAAACATTGAAATGAAGTGTAGAATTAAATTTGTACACATCATGAAGACCCTTGGAATGGAGCGTGGAGTTAACGAAAAACCTCACAATTCTCTTGCTCTGTGTGTGAAGCACAATTAAAGAGGCATTGGACTGAACTTCTTCAAATTTCATTCCCTCATTTTTAACATTGTCAGTGTTTAACTAAGATATTTTTGAAGGTCATCAAAAATTTGAATGTCAGTCAAGTGAGACAGCACTCCCAATTCTTTGTTATGTAATTAATTAAGGATCGTGTCATGGTTTTGTTTACATATAGATGACTTAATAGAATATATATTATGTTGAAAACAAAATGAGATTGACAAACACTAAAAAAGTTGAACAGTGTTCAGAATGAACTTATGAATTCAAAAAATTGCTTTAAAAAATAGTTAACCTATGTAAACAAAAACATGACACGAACCAGAAAAATTCAGGAGTCTAAATAACATACTTCTGTGAGAGTAAGAAAGAAAGAGGTACTGTGTAGGGATCTAATAAATTTAATGGTTCCTAATACTGTGCTGGCGTATGCGAGATAACTTAAATACCCCCTCCCTTATACAAGAACATTGCAGGGGCGGATCCAGGTGCGGGGGCTGAAGGTTGGACCCCCCTTTCTTTGTCAGATCATTTTGCTAAAATAGTAGATTAATGCATTTTTAGGGTGGAACCCCCACTCTTTGATAACCAAATTTAACGGAAGAACGCCCTCATTCAAAAATTCCTGGATCCGCCTTTGCACAACAGAGTACAAAATATCGTAACATGAAAAGTCTAAGAGAGACATGTAATACCCAGGGATTTCTGCCCTATAATATGGGCATACAGATAAAAGAAATGTACCTGCTCCATATAAACGCTGTCTCCCGAGAGGAATCATGTAGTGAGGGACCCTCTTCTTCTGCTGCGAGATACAGGGAATGTTCCTGCGATCAGGTCGCCTGTTGAGGACTACTAATTTTCTAAGCATTCTGAAATTGTCCAGTCTTCATCTCCGCAGGCTCTGTAAAGTTCAAATAAACTCTGTTAGTTCCTCGTTTGTTTGGTCAAAGGCTCATAGTGTTTGTAATCATCTTTGGTTGTGATCTTACAGGAAACTTTGTTTTTGTTTTCTATGTAACAATTGAAAATCTACATTTGGAAATTTTCTCTACTGACAGCACAAAGTATGTTCCCAAAATGTTGACATGTGCTTTATTAGGTTTAATACAGTGCAGATGAGTTTTGCCCAGTATTTAAAAAATCAACAATGATAAAACTGGACCTTTTCCAGGCATTTCTGTTCTGAAGAAACATACACTATACAACTCAAATTAATGAAAACAATGGTTTTACAATAGTATAATATGTGTTTATAATCAAGGGATGAGTTTGAATTCGTTAAAAAATAACTTATCGAATACATAAATTTAGGATTATCAAAATGTAGGTAAGAATGTTACAGATATTCTATTTTTTAGGTCATGCTAAATACGGATTTTATCCGCACGACAATCATACCAACAATTGAAATTATCCGCATGACAAAATTTGAATACCATAAACCAGGTATTAAAATAAGACAATTATTATGATAGAATTTGCCAATAGTGTAATTTCACATTTACATGGTTATTAATTCAGAGCGTATTTATTTTATCGCTGAAAATGCAGTCGGGTCCTTCCTTCTCCTTATGCTCCTAAGGAAAAGGGTATTGTTTTAATCAGATTGCCAAAAATGGATTGACTAACACTGTGGGGTTCAGAACCTATGAAAATCATATATTCATTGAAAATCCGGATTATAACTCGAGTTTCCGATTTTAGATTTATAAACTGTGTTTATTACTGTGTGTAGTGTTCACATGTTTATTGTTATGTACATGTGTAGTATTTATGATTATTACTGTGTGTTGTGTACACTTATGTGTATTGTTATGTGTAGTATTTATTTGTTTGTTTATTACTGTGTGTAGTGTTTACTTGTGTGCATTGTTATGTGTAGTATTTATTTATTACTGTGTGTTGTCTTCAATTATGTGTATTGCAATGTGTAGTATTTATTTGTGTTTATTATTTTGTGTTGTGTACACTTGTGTGTATTGTTATATGTAGTATTGATTGCTTGATTATGTATTGTTTAACGTCCCGCTCGAGAATTTTTCACTCATATGGAGACGTCACCATTGCTGGTGAAGGTCTGCAAAATTTAGGCCTATGCTCAGTGCTTATGGCCTTTGAGCAGAAAGGGAACTTTATCATGCCACACCTGCTGTGACACAGGGCCTAGGATTTAGCAGTCTCATCCGAAACAACAACCCATTTAATCGCCTCTTACGACAAGAAAGGGATACTGAGAATCTATCTAACAACCCAGATCCCCATGGGACTATTTGTATGTTTATTACTGTGTGCAGTGTTTACTTGTGTGTATTGTTATGTGTAGTATTTATTTGTGTGTTTATTATTGTGTAGTGTTTACTTGTGTATATTACTATGGGATCTGTTGTTAGAATAGATCCTCAGTACCCCTTGCTTGTCGTAAGAGACGACTAAATGGGGGCGATCCTTCAGATGAGACCGCAAAAACCGAGGCCCCGTGTCACAGCAGGTGTGGCACGATAAAGATCCCTTCCTGCTCAAAGGCAATAAGCGCCGAGCTAAGGCCTAAATTTTGCAGCCTTTCACAGGCAATGCTGAAGTCTCCATGTGAGTGAAAAATTCTCAAGCGGGAAGTTAAACAATAATCAATATATTTGTGTGTTTATTACCATGTAGTGTTCACTTGTGTGTATTGTTATGTGTAGTATTTTTTGTGTGTTTATTACTGTGTGCAGTGTTTACTTGTATGTATTGTTATGTGTAGTATTTTTTCATTAACATTTTATATCACAAATCAGATAGAATATAAGTATAACAAAGAATAGTGGTTTTTGTTTTTTGGGGGTTTTTTTTGGATAATTCCTCTCATACCCATAAACACATACACTTTTATGCATAGTCTATATACCGGTATCATTATTTTAAATTTGCATAAGTATGACACAAGCAGATAATAAGAGTTAAAAATCAAAAATATTTTTCCATAATGACCATAATTTTTCAAATTTATGCACATCACTGTTTTGGGTAGCAATATGCTTTTCAATGTTGAATTTGAATTTCAAATAAGATAATAGCCCATATATATTTGGTAGTTTGTTCTGTTTCAGGCTAGAAAAAATATACTGTTTTGTGTAAAGGATCAAAACATTTATCACTTTGTTTCTTTTGTGAGTGGAAGATCACCAAATAACACATTTTACAACTTAAACCCAACTCTTTCTTTGGTTTTTACATATATATGTAGACTGAAACTATTCCATAACGACATAATTTTTTCACAATCAATAAAAATATGTTGTATAGTTTCAGCAGCTTGTTTACAAAAAGTACAGGAGTCGGAACTTATAACGTTAATTTTCTTTAGATAATAATTAACGGGAAGGATTCTATGAAGAATTCTATATTGTAGCCACTGAACTGTAGAATCAGTTGTTATTTTGAAGCTAACCTTAAAAACATCTTTCACCAACAGTTTTTGCATTCTATGAGATGATAATTCAGAGTTCCACTTAGAAATTGAGTTAGGCTCAGTATAGTTCTCATTCAGAAGCCTATATATGACTTTTGTACATTTTTTATGATACAATTGAATCATAGTAAAAAGGTATAAAAGGCTAGCATACTATTTTGACACAGTTTCTTTTAATAGACATTGTTTTCATAAAATTTGAAATAGCACTAACAACATTGTTGTATTGCATGATACATACATATTCAAAATCATATCTTTGTTTAAAAGCATTTATAGACAGAAAATTGCTTTCATCATCAAAAAGATCACCAACAACTGTTATACCTTTATCATACCATGTTTTTATAAAGAAACCTTTATTTCCCACCTTGAAAAGTGAGTTATACCATAGCAGAGTGCAGAAAATATGGTTTTCATTTATTTTCTGATCCCTAAGTTTCATTACTGTTAACCAAGAATTAAAGAAATCTTGCCAAAAGGCATTTTCGTTTATCACATAATCTGAAATAAATAGATTTCCAAAATCAAAAATTTTGTTTACAATATCTCGGCCATTGATAGTAATGAAAATAATCTAACCAACTAAGACCCCCTATCAAATAGTCTTGGGTAACAGTTGTTCTTTTAACTTTATCCGACTTAGCATTCCAAAAAATTGAAAAAAACTCTTTATTTAATGATGAAATAGTTTCTTTTTTAGGCGTTGGTAAAGAAATAAAAAGTTGATTCAGTTTTGGCATAAGTAGTGTCTTAACAACTGTTACCCGACCTATTGGAGTTAGAATCATAGATGCATACATAGAGCCCCCGCTCCTTTGATCTATTTATTGATTAAAATTGAGATACCTCTGATCAAAGACCCAACACCTAGCTATATATATTCTCCGGTGGAGGGTCCAAAGGTTTCCTCCCTTTCGTAAGAAAATTTTGCTAAAAAGGGGGGAAAAAAAAGAAAAAAAAAAGAAGTATATTTTGTTTTAATTTAGTTAGATCTATGATATAGCCTACCAAATTCATTCCAGTTGTGTCTCGTAAACTTCGCAATACAATTAGATGTGTAAGGTTCTTCATAGCTAACAGAAATGACTTTATTATTAATAATTGTTCCTTAAAAAAAATACGTTAATAATTATTCCTGAAAAATGTTATATTCATTTTACATGACTGGATGTTGCTACAAAGATAGGCTTAGAACATATGTGTTTTTAAGAAGAGAGTACTACAATACTGTTGATATTATAATACTATAGTACATTGGTATTTTCTAAAACAGAAATTACTGTTTATCTAACACTACAATACTCTTATAATCCTGAACAATTTCTGTCACATAAAATAGATAACCTGTTGAGCTACAATATTGTAAGTATCCTGAACATTTTCTGTTACATAGAACAGATGCATGTTACACTACAATATAGTAATTATATTATAATACGATACTGTAAGTATCTGGGACAATTTCTATAGTATAGAAAGATACATTTTAACTACAATACTGTAAGTATCCTGGACAATTTCTATCACGTATAACAGATACATGTTATACTACAATACTCTTAGTATCCTGGACAATTTCTGTCACATAGAACAGATACATGTTACACTACAATATTTTATGTATCCTGGACAATTTCTATCACATAGGACAGATAAATGTTATTATATACTACAATACAGTATCGTGGACAATTTTTGTCACATAGGACAGATGCATATTACACAACAATATTGTAGGTATCCTGGACAATTTTTGTCACATAAAACAGATACATGCTATACTATGATCTTATAAATAGGCTGGAAAAGTTTTGTTACATAGAACAGATGCATGTTATAGTACGATGCTGTAACTATTATAGACAATGTATGTCACATAGAACAGATATATGTTATATTACAATACTGTAAGTTTCCTGGATAATTTATGTCACATGGAACAGATACACATTATACTATGATACAATAAGTATCCGTCACATAGAACAGATACATGTTACGCTGCAATACTGTAAGTATCGTAGATAATTTCTGTCACATGGAACAGGTACATATTACAATACAATATTGTAAGTATCCTGGACAATTTCTGTCACATAAACCCCGTGGGGATCCGGGTTGTCAGAATAGATCCTCAGCACCCCTAGCTTGTCGTAAGAGGTGACTAAATGGTGCGGTCCTTCAGATGAGACTGCAAAACCCGAGGTCCCATGTTGCAGCAGGTGTGGCACATTAAAGATCCCTCCCTGCTCAAAGGCCATAAGCGCCGAGCATAGGCCTAAATTTTGCAGCCCTTCACCGGTAATGGTGATGTATCCATATGAGTGAAAAATTCTCGAGCGGGACATAAAACAATATATAATCAATCAATCAATCTGTCACATAGAACAGATGCATGTTATAGTACAATATTGCTACAGTAGCCTGAAAAATTTCTATCACACAGAACTGATACATATTCCACTATGATACTGTAGTTATTGTGGACAATTTCTCTCACATAGAAAAGATACATGTTATAATACAATACTATTAGTATTATCAACAATTTCTGTCACATAGAATAGATACATGTTACATGAAAATATTGGAAATGTCCTGGACAATTTCTGTCACATAGAACAAATGCAAGTTACACAAAGATATTGCAAGTATCCTGGACAATTTCTGTCACAAAACAGATACGTGCTATATTATGATCTTATAATAGGCTGGGTAATTTCTGTCACATAGAACAGATACATGTTATAATACCATACTGTTAGTATTATGGACACTTTCTTTCACATAGAACAGATAGATGTTCTAGTACAATATTACTACAGTAGTCTGGACAATTTCTGTCACACAAAACAGATACATGTTCCACTATGATACTGTTAGTATCCTGGACAATTTCCATCACATAGAACAGATACATGTTATACTACAATATTGTAAGTATCCTGGACAATTTCTATCACATAGGACAGATAAATGTTACACTACAATATTGGAAAAAGCCTGGACAATTTCTGTCACACAGAACAGATACACATTACATTACAATACTGTAAGTATTCTGGACAATTTCTGTCACATAGACAGATACATGTTATAATACAATATTGTTATTATTGTGGACTATTTCTGTCACACAGAACAAATGCATGTTCATTTACAATACTGTTAGTATCCTGGACAATTTCTGTCACATAGAACAGATACATGTTACACTAAATTATAGCAATAAGCCTGGACAATTACTGTCACATAGAACAGATCACGTTATACTATTATACAATAAGTATCCTGGACATTTTCTTTCACATAGAACAGATACATGTTACACTACCATACTCTAAGTATCCTGGACAATTTCTATCACATAGATCTATTGACCTAAGAGGACTGTTTTATAGCTGATAATGGATATTTCCATATTCCTACTGGTATTTCAACATTACAGTCTTTATTTTTGTATCATATACAGCAATGACATTGAGATTTGAAATGAGTCATATTTTTAGTCAAATATTATTCTCATCAATTGAATTGATGCATGCATCAATTCAGTTAGTTTCCACATTATTTGAATTAGTGTGTGCATCAGTTCAATTGATGAGAGTAATAATTGATTTGATGTGAACATTAATTCATTTGATGACAGCAATAATTGATTTAATACAAGCATTAATTCAATTTATGAGTGCAATAATTGATTTTCCAGTGATTTTCCTACACCCAAATATTGTTTTTGTTAAATTGAATTTTTCACATATGACATGTACTATAATGTGCAATTATCACTGAAAACAGGGACAAATCACAGGAAAAATTATAGAAAATAAGTGAAAGAGCTAAGAAAGAGAAAGATACAATTTATGTGTAACTGTGACTGTTACTGTATAGCAAATTAATCAAGTAAATGATTTTGAAATTACTTACATATTGTATTTTACTCATCAATTAAGGTTAATCAAAATGTTATTGGTTTTTCTCAATTTGATCAAAATGTCAATGATTTTTTCCAATCATAAAGGTCCAGGTCCCATATGAAAAAGTAGAAAAATTAATGGATGTGCATATCAATTCAATATTGCTCTTATCAATTCAGTTGATGCACACATTAATGTGGTAGAATTATTGCTTTCAAAATGTAATTTGGAACTTAGTATAAATGATTTGATCATTAACTGAATCGATGCACGCTATGAATCAATTAAGGAGAGAAATAGAGAAATAATTCAATTACTGTGTTCATTAATTGAATTGATGTGTGTACTAATTGAATTATTGCTCACTTCAGTTGAATTGTAGGATGCATCAATTCAATTTTTTATATCTTCATTTCATTTCAAGAGAACAGCAGTTTAATTTGTGCTCATCAGTTCAGCGGAATAATTAATGCTATGAACAATTCAAATGCACACAGT
The DNA here is from genome assembly GCA_024699665.1 of Ostrea denselamellosa. NCBI lineage: Eukaryota > Metazoa > Mollusca > Bivalvia > Ostreida > Ostreidae > Ostrea > Ostrea denselamellosa. The sequence continues at coordinate 634,528 of JAMZEH010000091.1, forward strand.
AATTCAGAATTGAAGATATCATTAATTATTGGGGAGATCTTTAATTCAATCATTTTGCACATGAAATTGATTGATTTCTTGTTTGTTTTATGTCTCGTTGAGAATTTTTCACTCATATTTAGATGTCACCAGCTGAAGGTGTAGAACCACAAATTTAGACCTGTGCTTAGGACTCAAGGCCATAGCAGTGGGGTTTTTTTGATGTGCCAACGCCTGCTGCAACATGGGACTTCTATTTTTAAGGTCATATCTGAAAGACCTGTGACTCTTGCTTCTAAATGCTGAGTGTTTGGCGAAGGAGCAATCAATACCTATGGTTACGTCCATTGCATGAGTGGGACTCAAACTCATGACCTCCTTGTTATGAAGCGAACACTGTAACCACTGAACTACCATGACCTGTCATTAAATTAATTGATATCTTCAAATAATTAAAGATATCTTCAATTATTTGAGTGTATGTTAATTTGGCATTCCTTATGTAATTAGTACCATACATGCTGAAATTTTGATTGTCTTTCATGATGTATAATAATGATGCAATATATGGGCATATTGAAAAAATCTATCATTCTACTTTCAGATGACGACCGTGGATATTCTTTAGTAAGTTTCTTTTTAATTGCTAAGATTGATTATGCCAGGGTGATGAAAGTGTTCATGAATAAATTTGGTCATCTAAAAAACTATATATTTAGGGATTTTGATTGTATTCTTATAAAATTCAGCTATCTGACTTTATTGATTTCCTCAAGGACTTTATTTTCAGAGAGGAAATACCCTACATGAGTTGCCAGATTTGAAACTGATATTGTTATAGATTACACTGTAAGAAATACAGATTTGTGACTTTTGAAATAACACTGTTTTGCTTGTCCTGTTCAACTAGACATTGTTCAAATGTATCCACCATCAGGAGTATTATTGACAATATGGAAGACAGCATCTCCTTCAACCTTATAGAGCCGCCCGCGTGGCGCAGTGGTTAGAGCGTCGGGCTCAAAGATCTAATGATCCTTGAGTCGGGGGTTCGAATCCCACTGTGGGACGTGGGTGCCGGTCTTTCGGATGAGACCGTATAAACCGAGGTCCCGTGTCGCAGTAGGTGTGGCACGATAAAGATCCCTCCCTGCTCAAAGGCCCTGAGTGCCGAGCACAGGCCTAAATTTGCAGCCCTGTCAGCGGTAATGGTGACAGCCGCCGGATAACTGAAAAATTGCTCAGGCGGCTATAAACAAACAAAGAAACAAACAAACAAAGTAACAGTCTTTACAATTATGTGCATAATGCAGAAATATCAATGATTGATTGATTGATTAAATATTGTTTAGCGTCCCGCTCAAGAATCTTTCACTCATATGGAGACGTCACCATTGCCAGTGAAGGGCTGCAAATTTAGGGAAATATCAATGATTATAAGACCTTGATATAATTTTATGTAACACACTCTATACTTTTTTCAGCACCCAAGTACATCATATATATGATAATGCTTTTATATTACAGCAGTACTGTATCAGCAGAGACCCTTTGTTTTTCAAGGAATCAGAATTTTTTGACAGACTGCTCTGAGATATTCTTAATGGTATGTACCAAAGTTTTTTTTTCCAGGATATACAAAATATACATCATTATTGGCAAATTCGACATCAATTTTAGATTATTTAACAATTTATTTCTGACCCAGTAAACCTACTGTGAGTGTTTATGCATACACAAGTTCTTATTTATGAGCCCTAATTAGAAATATGATTCTCCCCAAAATATACCTTCAAAATATGCATTCACTGTTGTTAGGAAAATCTTCATTATTTGATGATTCATTATTGTAATGTTGGTGTTTCTTTCATTTCAGCTAGTACCCTTGCATATGACCTGTCTTTGTATCCACAGTTTTGTGCTATAAACAGCCAGTACAATGAATAAACCAATGCAGGATTGAAAAGGATAAAAGATCATAATTTTATGATGCATTATACATATTACTTATGGAACACTAAAAAAATTTTAAGGATGTCATCAATATAAGAATTGGGCTACATGTGCTATAAAACTCAACTTTATTGATCATGTATTACACAAGTAACAGGCAAATGGCTTTCAGACAAAGGTCACTCAAGGTCATTTTGTAAAAGGTCAAAGTCGTACAGAACATAAACATTTTATATAAAAGAAAACCTTGACTTCAGCAATATTTCAATTATTACTGACATATTGGACCAAGGTATCTGAAGGTTATTTTGGAAAGGTCAAGGCCACTCAGAACATATACCTTATATAAGGAAAAGGTTCCTATTTCAACAGTTTTTGAACAGGTGTTTATCAAATATTGCACAAATAAGTAATATGCAAATCTCTTTCAGACAAATGCCACTGAGGGTCATTTTATAAAGGTCAAGGAAACTTTGTTTCAACAATATTTCGACAGTTATTGATCATTGTGCGAGTTTTTTATCATATGAAGTAGGACTTTGGTTAGTTGCAGTGTCAGGGGCATCCATCAGTTTTACTGACATTCTTGTTGTACGAGTTGACAAAATGAATCCCACATGTTAGTTCTTTATGGTGATAATTGAACACTGCAAGATTATTAGTTATCCAGGTCCACCCAAGGGTGATGTACGAAGATTGCAGTGTTCACTTCTTTACAGAATGATCAAATGTAGATTACAGGTTGTTATCAAGTGAATTCAAGCAACCTGTTTTGTGATATTCGTGAATGTTGCTATTGGTTATTTGAATTTTTGTTGTTTTTCTGTATCAAAACAATTGACAATAAGCATTACTTATATAGGCTCCCTTTTTAACCAAAGAGTTGCTCTGCTTTGCATGGGACATTTCTCTGTCTGTAAGAAGCTCATATTTCTCCAAAATGGTCAATTGTTATAAAATATTCATTTTGTTATTGCTGCTTTAAATGACTTGATATAAAATATTTTCCCCTGCTTATGGTGTGTATATCTCCCAGTTGATTCAATAGGCCAGAGCATGCCATGCGTATGAGAATTTTTTAAAGCGAGGTCAACTACTGACAAAAAAGTTGATGTTGCAGGGTTATAATGAATCTCTTTTGAAGTCATCATTTCGCAAATTTTACGGTCGCTATAATGACCTTGTTTGCGATGACAAAGTGTCTCTGCGACATATGTTGAATGATTTGTTTCATACCCTTTGTTAGACTGTCATTTTTCATACTAACTTTGACTACAAGTAATCCCGTACACCTAATTTCGATTAAGGGCTCACGGCGGGTGTGACCGGTCAGCAGAGGATGCTTACTCCTCCACGACACCTGATCCTACCTTCGCTTTGTCGGAGGTCCGTGTTGCCCTACACTTGAACTTGTATGTCTTTGGGATTGATGATTACGATTAACACATTGTTAACTTCACCATTCGATATATTTGCCAGTACAACTTTCCAGTAGGTCAAATACTGTTTCATACCAATTATTAGGCCATTCTTGGTACACTGATTCTGACTACGAATTACTATTATAGTGAACTTAAATAGAATTTTTATAACAAATGAAAGACAAAACAGAGTGTCCTGTTTCCAATTTGGATATTTTCCTGAACATACACTTTAATCGTACGAGAGCTGATGATATATTGTGAGCCTTATATGTATATCATCAGCATCGAAAAAAAACGAGACCATAACGTTCCCAGATGATAGAACAGTCTTTGCCTTCTTTGGCGTGGGTGAACCAGGGTGTTTTCATTGTTTAGATTGTTGTTTGGCCTCTGCTATGAAATGATGAGCCCACGTTTCATCCTTAGTAACAAATATCTGAAAAAAGTTAGCAGGATCTACCTCTAAAAGGTTTAGATTAGCAAGTGACAAAGTGAGCCTTTTCCTTTTTTGACCAACTGTTAGAAATCTTAGAGTATCGTTCCCTAGTGTTGTTAGTGTATCAGTATGGATATCCTTAGGTGATAAACCTTTATTATGCAAATATTGAATCACTGCCCTTTCACTGATTTTGTCCATTTTGCAAACGTCATTTGCCTTGTTTAGTTTAGAGTGCTATCTCGTCGATATAAACTGACCAAATAACTCCAGTCTTCTCGTCCACGGCCTTAAATATTCATGGAATAGTAGGATCAAAAAAAGGACATCGATGCTAACTTCCTTCCACATTTCACTGTCACATGCAGATGGTGTTAATTTTTCTCAGATGATAAGATACACGAAAGCATGCTCTGCGTATGGTCAATTTTCAAACCGACACAGAATACTGACAAAAAGATTGATGTTAAAGGATACTTAACAGTGAAATTAGTATTTCGCAAATTTTATGGCCGTTATATTATCTTACTCAGTTTTCGATTTTTTTTCTACAATTTACTCCGTGGCTTGGCATATCAAGACAGTTGATGGTTGCTTCTTCCCGCCACCTGATCGCACCTACAATGCCTATTATCGTCTCGAAAGATCTTTTTCAATCAGCACCTGAAGTACACCTAATGTAGGTTTTTAGAAATGTAATCGAGTATAAATATTCTCCTTTGACCTGGTCAATTTCTGAATCCTGTGAACAAAATTTACGATCTGAAGCAGGAATGGCATAGTACATAGAGATATGTAACTTCCGTACAAAGAAGAAAGTAGGAAAATGGTTTTGTATGACTTCCACTTAGGGAAATACGCACCGTAAACCAGATCATGTCTATCATTTTTCATATATGACTTATCCCACATTCACAGAAAAATGACAAAATCAACAACCAATTTAGTCATTTTTGGCCAAATATTTGATGAATTTTAAGCAAATATCTTCTTTCAGAAGCGATAGAGCACTTACTTTCCTATGTCTTAAAACTTACAGATTTTTTGTTTTTGATAAAAAAAAAAGTAAATCGGCAAACGTGTGTTCGATGTTTTTCAGAGTAAGTAAAATGACTACAGACAGAAACTATCAAATGCAGTCCTGCCATTAACATAAGATGTATATTTAGTGCTGACAGCTGTAGTGTTTTTCACTAACATCCTATGCAAAGATCAATAACTCTTGTAAATCAACATTGTGAATATAGCACACAGCCATGACATGTGACACACCCGTTATTCATCATAGATAGATCAGTGGGACAAAACCACGTCCACTTTGGTACAAATTTTCACCTATTCGTTTTATGGCCTGATTTAGAATTACAAAAGAATCTTGTTCAGAATACCAGTATCATCACTAACAAAGTAAATGTATTCTTCTCATCAATTCTACCAGAAAGTACAGCAAGAGCAAAGGAGATTTGGGGATCTGAGAAATGGTCCAGATCATTCCCTGTAGCATCCATATATGTCAATATACATATATTTCTTGAACTGTTCAAATAGCTATGCAGAAATTATATTTCAAAACAAATTATCATTTTATTATATGTATTTAGAAAATATCACGCTTTTTCACATTGTTGTACGATTACGGAATTCTTGTAGCGTGGCTCTTATTTAGATCTTTGCATGTCTAACTGAACTCCATGAAACATCATGGCTTAGGTAATCACACTTACTGGGCAAACAGAATTACTCTATCTTGTGTTTGATGTACTTATTTGTCTTGTAGCTATTGTTTATATTGTTATATACCTATATCTTATGATGAAACCACCATGCATTCCCTGATATAACCATTATTAGCTCACTTGAGCTGAAGACTTTTCTGACCAAATTTTATCCAGCGTATTGTTGTCGTTGTCATTGTTAACATTAAGCAGTTTCGTATTCTTCTCCAGAACCACTGGTTTAATTTCAATCAAACTTGGCACAAATCATCCTTGGATGAAGCGAATTTAAGTTTAGTCAAATGAAGGGCCATACACCTTTCAAAGAGGAAATGATAAAGAAAAGGCGAAATAAGTTGTTTTACATCCCGTCGATAATTTTTCATTTATATTGAGACATTACCAGCTGTAGGTGAAGTACCTGGAGGGTTCTTTAACGTGCCAAAGCCTGTCACGACAGAGGATTTCTATTTTTGAGGTCATATCAAAAAGACCCAAGATTCTCACTTCTAAATGCGTAGCTTTTGGCGAAGGAGCAATCACTACCTACGTTTACGTCTTAGGTTTGAAGCACGAGTGGGGTTTGAACTCCCCGTTACGAGGAAGACCTGTCGGTTACGAAGAAAGTGCTCTACCACTGAGCTGCCACGATTTTTAAAAGGAAAAAATGATTTATTGATTTTTTATTGTTTTCCGCCACATTCAAATTTTTTTCAATTATCTGGTGGCGTCCACTTTTTATTGGTGGAGGAGAGAACCCAGATACAATGTACCCGGGAAGAGACCACCGATCTTCCGAAAGTAAACTGGCAAACTTTCTCTCATATATTGGCGCAAGCGAGAGTCGAAACCGTGCCAATTAGAGGTGAGAAGTCTTGTGATTTTGAGCGCAATGCTCTAACCACTCGGCCACTGAGGCCCCAAGAAATAAATGTTCTCAGGAATAAAAAGATCATGATTATTCATATTAATCTACAACCATCTCCAGGCAATAATTACCCATATTAATATGCAAACACATATCGGCAGTGCAGATTAAATTGTGGTCCTTGAGTTAGGGTGGGGCCACAATATGGGATCAAAGTTTTTCATGGGAATATGTATAGAACCATCTTTAAAAATCTTCTAAAATCGAAAGGTTGTTTGTTTACATTCAGTTATAAAATTTTCACTCATATTGGGACGTCATCAGCTGTACGTGAAGTACCACAAATTTAGGCCTATGCTTAGCACTCAGGGCCGTAGCAGTGAGGGTTCTTTAACGTGCCAACGCCTACCGTGACACGGACCTACGTTTTTAAGGTCATATCCGAAAGACCCGTGATTCTCACTTCTGAATGCCGAGCGCTTGGCGAAGGAGCAATCACTACCTGTGTACGTCTTAGGTTTGACGAGGCCATGGCACGAGCGGGGTTCGAACTCACGACCTCCCGGCTACGAAGCGAACGCTCTAACCACTAACATTTTTTGACCTCATGATTCTTGTGACCTTGGAGTTTGACCCACTTTTCAGATAACCTTACGTACGCAATATGTCTCATGGATTATTTAAGTTAAGACTCATATTTTCTATATATACTAGCGGAAAAAGAACTGTGTAATTCAATTATTTCATTCATAGATTTATATACAAAATATTATGTTGAATTATGTATATCATTATTTCATATAATGCATTTCTTTCTATTCAAACATCGAATCAAGGATTATGTCCGTTATGGTTGATACGAACAGCCACTGAAAGTAAGGGGTAGGGTGCAAAAAAGTTTCACAAGTTTAATAGCGTGTGTGACCACCATTTGCACCGATTCATTCTTCACAACTACGACTCATTGAACGAATCAAGTTATGCAGATATGCTTGATGAATGTTCCGCCATATGCGCAATAAAGAACGACGCAAAGCATCCAACGAAGCGGGGGTGGGGTGGGTGGGGTGGAGTGCTCTTAACGTAGGCGTCGTTTCATTTCATCCCAAACATGTTCTGTATACGAGAAATCCGATAAAATCGCAAGCCAGGGTAGCACATTCATGTTTACTGCTGTAAATAGTCACTAACTACGCATGCGTTGTCCTGCTGCACAATAACGTTACGCTGGTTATTGTGAATGAATGGAATGACGTGCCCACATACAATATCATCACGGTAGCTAACGCCGGTGTAACGACGGAAAATGACCCCCGTAGAATAATGACCGGGGGTCATTTTTCTACGTAGAAATTTTACCCCCTGGTCAATATTCTACATAGAAAAATGACCCCTTTTTTCGTAGAAAATATGGCTTTGGGGTCATTTTTCTCCGTGTGGATTGTAGAAAAATGACCCCGTAGAATAATGACCCTATGTCATTTTTTGATGCAAAAGGCTGGTTTTGGTAAGAATATTTTCAATTCACAAATTCCTTTCAAATTCTAGCGTTTTATTTATTTTGGCTATTTTTGATCGTTTACCAGCTGCCTTTTTTAGTGATTGTGACAACACAGTCTGATTTCAAAACTTTGCTCCCATGGGAAAAATATTATAGGCTTAAAACATCAATCACTTTGTTTAGGATAAAATGATGCCATCAAATAGGCGGGGTTCTTTGAAGTTTCAAAAACAACAATTCTGTTCGTCATTTTGCGGTTCTTTGAAGTTTCAAAGGCAACAATTCTGTTCGTCATTTTGCTTCACACCATGGACTCGAAAGAATATACGGAAATATCGCTTTTCGTGGAAAAGAAACAATATTCTAAATTTTTGCCAAAAAAATTTAAAGCGCAACTTTCGACGAAAATGTAGTAAATTTGTTCTATTCAATGGGATTCTACATTACCATCATAAAAAACGGTTATTAAGAGTTGCAAAAGAAGAGGAGGTTCCAAAAATTATCAGCAATACCCATACAACAGCGAGTGGTGGGCACCTAGGCATTAATAAAACGTAAGTTTATTTATTTATGTGAATATATTTCATGCATTTCTTAAAATCAATTGTGACAAGTTTAACATCGATTTCAAAGATACCCCGGTCATTTTTTCTAAAGATAATGTATATCAATTCAATTATTTTAGTGAGAAAATATAAATTTACGTTTTATATTTTGCATCGGTCTGATTCCGAGTTTAAAGAATTAAAATGTCTGAAATTTCGTATAAACATAATACGGATGTTTTGAGAGAGAGAGAGAGAGAGAGAGAGAGAGAGAGAGAGAGAGAAAAGGCCGGGCATGCACCAATTTTCTGATGGTGTACGATGCAATTGGTTGTATTTGGCTTTGAAACAATATTTGATACAACTAATAAGACATGTGCATGCACTTGTACTTGTTTTAAAGGCACCTGATAAATAGATGGTGTAATCCCCCCCCTCCTCCCCCCCCCCCCCCGCGCCAATTTCCCAAGCTTGTGAAAATTTTCATCAGACAAAAGCTTGGAAATACTTTTATATTCCGTATAGGGTCAATCTAATGATATCAAATATCGAAATAGGAAAATGATAAACAAGGAAATCGTGTATTTTAATAGGTAATTGTGTCTTATAAGATTATCAGAAGCTAGGAGGGGTGCAGTCTTGATGCTTGACTTGGGGATTGTCCCCCGGAAGATAACTGTCTTTTATTGTCATCCGTCAAAACCGGAGGAGGGGGGGGGGGGGGGGGGGGGGGCTTAGTCAAAACTGTTGACCGGTCATAGAATGAACTGTTGCATGTCTGAACTGATCCATTGTTTTTTGGCAAAAATAGACATTATATAGGCATTGATAATTTGGATTTACCTTTTTGTTGGTTTAGCCCCCCCCCCCCCCCCCCCCCCCCCCCCCCCCCCCCCCCACACACACACATTCAATTTGCTTCCGACGCCCATGCATCCGAAATTTTGTGACATTACTCCAACGTCTAAGACTTACTTTGAAATCTCACATTTTGAATTGTTCACTGATACATGTAAGAGACAAAACCAAAAAAAATTCTTGCACAGAAATCCTTCAGGATTTCTAGTGTTGTTGGTTTTTAGTGCTTTTATATATATATATATATATATATATATATATATATATATACACACACAAAAGTTGAGTTATAATCAGAAATTTCAGATTAAACATTTGCTTCTCCCCCGCATTTATTGCTTAAATTTTTCCAAATGAATATATTTCGTAGATGGAAGAAAATTCGAGAAAGATATCACTGGGCATCGTCGTATGATGACGTTAAGAATTACGTAGAGAGGTGTGATCGGTGCCGAAGGAAATCTACCTTGAAGAAAGCAAGCAGCCATTGAGACCCATACCAGTAAAGTCAAAGCCATTTGTGCAAATAGGAATGGATATAGTTGGACCATTGCAGGAAACTAGCAGAGGTAGTTCATAAAGAATTCTATACATTTTTATAAAGAATAGTTCACAGCATGCATAGATAAAATTGCAAAAAATGTATTGAGGTGTTTTCATTAAATAAGTTTACGCTCGAATGTAATTAAAAAATTAATGTCTTTTTATTAAATGAAATAAAACATTTTTTTTATTATTTAATAATTGCTTGAGTTTATTGAATTAATAATTATTAAAATTAAATCAATATGCGACTGGCCTCCTATTCCTGTATTTTATTTTCGCAATCTGCAGCTCATGTGCTTTAATGAGAGGGTAAGTATGTGGGTGCCACTTCTAAACTACTCGAAAAGTGAACATTCGAATGAAATATATACTAGTTAAATATTTGTTAAACAGGTTCAAACTCTGAAATAAATAAATGTTCCATCGACACACGTGAAACCATAATACTGGAATTAATGTAAATAATCGAAACTCATAAACTTAACGATGAATCAAATTTATGAACTAGAATTCTAAAAATGTAAAAATTAATACATCTTCTATGGCATCTTTATGCAGTTAAAGTGATCTGCCTTTAGATAATTTTTAATAGAAATTCACAGTTTACTACTCAATTTTTAATCACTTGAAATATTCCTAACATTTTAAAAGGCCTAGATAAAGTGAATGAACATGTTATTTTCATCTATTTTTTGTCCTCCACTTGAAAAGTGGGGGATATTAATTTGGGTCTGTCCGTCCGTCCGTCGTCCGTCATTCTGTCTGTAACGCTTTCGTTTCCACACGATATCTCGAGAACCCTTTTAGCTTTCGCAATGAAATATTACATAACAACTCCCTGTGGCCTAAGGAAGACTCCTATTGATTTTGAGGTCAAAAGGTCAAGGTTCAAGGTCGTAAATTGATACATTCTCTCTGTATGAAACACTATCCTTTCCGGGCGATATTTCAAAAGGATTTTGAGCTTTTGCAATGTAATTGTATACATAAACTCCCTAGGTCCTCTCTTACCCCTCTCAAAGTGTCCCGTCCCGTTTGATTTATTAGTATTTATTGTATTATGTGTCGCTTTTTTAGCACGGGGGTATGAGGAAAGTTATTACGTTCAAAACAGGTTCTTGGTGGACTTTATATTCTTATTACATTTATTAGAAATGTTTAATAAAGGTTAAATTAGACACCATGCATTGTGTAAAATTTTGACAATATCGAACGTGAAAATATACATGTATGTAACTTCATCTTTGCATATAATTTGCGTCAGTATAAAGCAGTTCCGTGCTCTAGTGGTATGTCTCTCGCTTCGTACGTGAGAGGGCCCGGGTTTGCATCTCAGACGATCCAATTTTTTTTTTCGAAATGCTTTTTTTTTTAATTAAATGATAGTATTCAGCATGTGAAATGAAAAATATATGAGGTCTGACTTGTACAAACTCATAAAATCATCATAATAATTTTGATAAATATTCCATATCAAAAGAATCTTCTATGCACATAATAAAGAATAAGCAATCAAATCTTTATAAATTATCCATATTGGCATATTTTATTTGCTTCAGTATACATGTATACATTTAATAATTCTACAAATTCAGTCAAGGGGATCCGACCCCACCCCCGAACTGCGCATGGTTTACTTTTTCTCTAAGCGGGGGACACAAATTCTCGGAATTAGCTTGTTTTCTATGGAAGTAATTAATAGTCATTTGTATTCACTAATACTACTACTGTGTAGTGTTTGATTGTTTTTTTCCTGGGGTAAATGCCACGCGCCATATAGTGAAAATTATATAAATAAGCTTAATAGTTAATATTAACACTTTTATAAAATGTATTTTTCTCAATGTCCAAAAAATATTGTCCGTTAAAATTAAAATCATCGGAGGTGAATGCTTGTTATCACCTTCAATACATTTTAGTTACAAAACATGTGATTTTAAGCAGTATTACAGACCAATTTTCACAAAATATTTCAAAGATAAAGAAGCTATATGGCTATTTAGGAACATACACGAAGATACAAAACGTAGTTACGTTTATCTCTTTCATTTTAGGTAATAAGTACCTACTTGTCTTCACGGAATATTTGACGAAATGGGTGGAGGTAGAAGCTATAGCAGATAAGAAGGCTTCAACAATCGTTAACAGTTTATACAAATTCATTGCGGATCACGGAGTACCAGAAGTCATTATAACCGACCAAGGCAGAGAGTTCTGCAATGAGCTAAACGATGCTGTTTGTTCAGATTATGGAATTGAACATCGGATTGCGTCCCCCTATCACCCACAAACAGGAGGGCATACGGAGCGCTACAATCGAACCCTATGTTCTATGCTATCTTCTTGTGTTAATGAACTACAAAATGACTGGGATACGAAACTTCCATTTATGCTTTTTGCCTATAGAACTGCGCAACATGAGACCACGAAGAAAACACCATTCTTTCTGGTGTATGGTCGCGAAGCCAAGTTACCCATTGAACTTGATTTACCCACTTCGCCGATCCCAGAAAATGACAAGTTTGAAGATTTCTTGAAACAGCGCTCCGACGCTTTCATAAAGCTTTCTTGTGAAAGAGAAGAGGCAGCGGAAAACATAAAGGAATCACAAAAGAAACAAAAGAAGCATCATGATAAGAACATAAAAAATAAAACTTTTCAAGTTGGAGATAGAGTTTTGCTCCACAATACCCGAAAGTTAACCCGGAAAGGGGGAAAACTAGACAAATTATGGAGCGGTCCTTACATAGTTGAAGGTATTAACAAGAAGGGAACATACACTTTACAGGGACTGAAATGCGCAGTAAATGGAAATAGGTTGAAAATTTACAAGGAATCGAAAGATGATGAAATGAGTAGAAAGCCTGAAGAATCACATGGAAACCCAGATGAAACACATGGAAAACCAGATGAAACACACGGAAAACCAGATGAAACACATGGAAAACCAGGCGAAACACATGGAAAACCAGGCGAAACACACGGAAAACCAGATGAAACACATGGAAAACCAGATGAAACGCAGAAAAAAGCTGACAAAAAAAGGAATTCACCCAAAGAGGAAGACACTCCATTAACTAAAAGCCCTGGTATACCGCTTCCACCGAAAAAACGCAAGATTCCAGAAGTTGAAATTACCAATAAAACTGAATCGAGATCTCGCATTCTTTTTTATCCAGTGGATAATGAGTGGCAAGACATTAACGCTGCAATGTTTGGCCACCAGGTTAAGAATGTTCTCAAAACAGGACGTAGACGGCACGTAAATGCGAATTCCATTCCAACAGTGACGGTGTCTATGAGAGGAGATGGAAATTGCTTGTTTAGAACATTTAGTTATGTTTTATTTGGAGTTCAATCATATCACAATGATGTACGAAATAAAGTTGTTGGCTTTATGAAGGAGAATAAACATCTATTGCAAACCATGGAAGCGGATCCAAAATATTTGAAACGTTCGCGGATGGAACATGAAGGTTCCTGGGGTACTGATACAGAAATCCGTACATTCGCTACAATTTGCAATACAACGATCTTTGTTTACTGCAAGCACGGGATGAATGACAAAAACAACGACAATTACGTCTGGCTGCCGTACCCTCCCCTACACGAGGGAAAAAACGAATCCAATTCGAAATGCATTTTTATTATGAATATTGGAAACCATTACGAACCTGTATTGGATGTAACAGAGGATATTTACAGCAGAACACCTTACATCTACATCAAAAACTTCGTGCCAAAGAAATACCACCAGTATATTTCAAAAAGAATGCTTGAAGCTGCACTGGTAAACAATGAAACCGACTCCAATATTGTCAGAGAATTAGAAAGACCAGAAGACGTATACGTATTGAAGTTCAAAGATTTTCCCCATCAAGTAAAAGGTTTAGAAAAATTAAGCGAGGAAATAGATCCAAATGTGTTCAATTTATTGTGTGAATGGGAGGATTTGGAAGACAAGTTTGTTGCAAAAAAATCGAAATATGATACCCTTTAGTAAACGTTGAAAATACATTAAAGTTAGTGGCAAGTTTCTGTGCTCTTTTTATAGCTGTAGTTGTAATAAATAAATATATAAAAATATATATCAATTTGGAATTCTTTAATGTACTTTAGTTGCTTTGAAATGAAATCAACGAATTGTGATCTCCGCTTCCGGTGTCAGTGGATGGGAGACCATTATTTATGGCATGTTGTGTCATATATAAACACCCTATCATATAATTATGTCATTCAAAAGTAATTTCCAGCGATTTTTTGGCAGATTAGGTCAAACATGAAGGTCATGAAAATCATAGCATGCTCGAGAACGTCTTGTTTCAGGAATGCAAATACGAAACCCCTATCTTTTCCCAATCTAGAAATATACAGAAATATACCATTTTTGAAAAGTAGGTCAACCTTCAAGGTCTAGGTCACAGGGTCAGAAAACGTAGTTTTAGAAAGGATTATTCATATATAAAATGATAGCCATATCTCTTTCTTTTTTAAAAATCATAGTATATTTGGTAAGATCTTGTAGCAGGTAATATTCATGTGAAATACGAAAGCCCTATCTCATTCAAAGGTTACGACAAAGGTTAAAGTTTTTGTGACAAATTTAAACAGACAGACTTGCAGACGAATGAGATTAAATGTCCCCTTGTCCCATTGAGGACACCAATGCCAGGCTCTTTCATGGGATAGATTGGGGGGGGGGGGGGGGCGTTGGCGTTATCAGGGGAAAATGACAGCTAAAAAAAATTATTAGCTCGCACCTCCTCCTTCCCAACCCCGTACACATTGAAAGTCATGTGGAGATAAATATAGAAGTAACATTTTTCTACATTGGTGAATCTCAGCCAATCACAAAGAAATAGGAATTATTAAATCATATTTTATGGGGCCCATATAAGAAGTGGTGTTAAATTTGCTTCCACGACATTTAAGGATATTCAAAAAAAAAACCCCAAAAAACAGGAGACACAGTTATCTTCACCGACCCTATCCAACCCTGGGATGAACGAATATTGAGTATTACATCTCATTTCATAAGATATTATTGTATGATATAGTGAAAAAGTAGGGGGTCATATTTCTATGGGGGTCATTTTTCAACGTATATGGTGTCGTAGAATAAACGGTCTGGAAGGGTTTTCTACAGTCGAAAAATGACCCTACTTGCCGTAGAATAATGACCGGGGGTCATTTTTCTACGTAGAAATTTGACCCCCCGGTCATTATTCTACGGGGGTCACTTTTCGTCGTTACACCGGTTAAATTGCCCTCCACTATCACCAAAGCCGTCCTTTTGTGTATTCTAATTCCACCCCATATCATAACGCTCCCTCCGCCGAATGGCGGCGCTGAATAACGCAGGCGTCAATGTGACATTCTTTGGCACGACGATAAGCTCGGACATGACCTACAATGCTGTTGAGATGAAATATCGACTCGTCCATAAACAGAACTTCCGCCCAATCTCTGTTATTGAAACCACGATGCCTCCTACACCACGCTAACATCGCAACACGGTGACGCCAGAACAGGACCGATATCAGGACGTCGAAGATGAATGTTGGCCTCTCACAATCCCTTATAGTACGAGGACTTACTCGTCAATGCCCAGGGATGCTTCTAGCGGTGAAAGAAGCCGGTTGGAATCGGTTACTCAAATGTGATATCCGTATATACATATCATGCCGACGTGGCGTTCATATCGTGGGCAGTTTACTGATACTGTCTCCATGAAGCATTGGCAGTGTTAATATAACCTCCAAACTGACTTACCACATTGTTTTGAGACATCCTGATGGGCCAGCATCCCAATAGTAAGCAAACGATCATTTTCAATCATGCGAGGCATCTCTCAATCAAAATTTTATTCCAAAAAGCAATCTTTTCTTTTCAGTATATTGAATACTGTCGATGAATACAAGGAATTCTAATCGATAACTAACCACGTGTCGTCTAGGGTCGAAACTCCAGAATAGCGTGCTGTAGCCATGAAGGCGAATCGAACAAATTTAACAAATGAGCACTCAAGCATCCGTTTAGTGTATTAAACTATTCCTTTAAGAATGAAGAGCGATCAAAGAATACTTTTTACGTTTTTATTTAACTTTTAAGTACACAAAGTTTCATTTTCCCACTAGTATGGGTTCCTTAAAGTAAGACCGTTTGACGCCATTTGATATTGTGACCGTGTATCATGATTATGTCATGACCCTTTAGGGCTATGTTGGGTCTTAATTTTTCGTAGAAATAAAAGATTAAAAACAAGAGGCCCACAGGCCTTATCGCTCACCCGAGTAATAGTTAAAAGTATCACTAGCCCATAGGCCTTATCGCTCACCCCAGTATGAGTTAAAAGTATCATTAGTCCCAAGAGCTATGAAATCTAGAAAAAAATTTCCAGTTCTGAACATCTAAGATAATTTCTAATATTAAGCAAGATTACACATATAAAACAAGATGTGTTCTTTAAACTTGAATGCCCTCAAGGTGCCTGTACTGATGAAAGGCTGTACGTTATATTAACGTAATATGACTATTTAGTTTCAATTTAGTATCAATATCATTAAAGATTTTTTTTATACATATACAATATATAAACCTGTTTTGGAATAAATATATAAATTTAAAAGATATATAGTGGTGAAATGGCTATTTTTAGACATTTACAACCTTTTAACTCTTAAAGCAATACATATGAATTGTAATTATTTTGATCATTTTAGAATATGTAATACATATTATAAAATTAAAAGCATTTTCACTTTTTTTTTTTTTAAAAAAAAAAAAGAAGAAATTTGGGGATTAAATACATGTATGTTAAATTCAATGAAATCGAGTTTTTAAAAAGTATATTAGTAAGTCAGGTCTGGTTGCCATGGTAACAAACACTCAAACTTATCAACTAAGTAGTTATTCACAATAACACACAAGAGTATAGTCATAATTTATTTTAAAATGATATACATATTGGTGTCATATGCGGTCGAACGTCTTCAGATTCTGTGGTTATTACAGAGAATGACTCTGAAGGGTTTGTAAGGTATCCAACGTCTTCAACTTCAGAGTGCTGTATGAAACCATAGCAACCCATAACTCCTGAAATATCAGGGTATAATGAAAGCTAGCATTTCATAGAGCATTTTTTGTAAAATCATTAAAATCTAAGAATGGGCTAGTTTTGGAGGTTAATGGCTCACGTCCTTTACAATTTCGGAAGCGGCCTTCTTGCTCTACATCACTGCATTTAAATTTTCTTACACATTTACAGCAGTAGAAAAGATTTTTGAAATTGGTCAATTTTTGCAGCTTTTGTCCTGCCTCTAAGGCTCCAGGGGTGTAAGAGTCCTGGAATTTACAATCTATGGCCCCCTTGTTCCAAAGATGCTTCTACCAAATATAAAAATGGAATTATACTCACCAAGATAAAGTTATATGTGTTCAATTGTTAACACTTTTAATCACTGACCATGTCGTCCCCACTTTAATACCCAAACCCCTACCTCTGGCCTCATGAAAACTACGAGTTTGGTAAAGGGCTACCTAACTCATTTGTAATATCCATTTCGTTTCAAAAGCATTAAAGAAGATGTATTTTAAATGTTTTTACCAAGTCCAATGGGGATTCAAGTTAGATTATGTCCTCAATACCCCCCTGCTTGTCATAAGAGGCGACTAATTGTGGCCGTCCTTTGGACGAGACTGCAAAAACCGATGTTCCATCTCACAACAGGTGTGGCAAGATAAAGATCTCTCCCTGCTAAAAGGCTGTAAGCGCTGAGCATAGGCGTGGATTTTGCAGCCCTTCACCAACAATGGTTATGTCTCCATATGAGTGAAAAATTCTTCAGTGGGATGTAACACAATATACAATCAATCATATATACCAAGTTTGGCCCCACCCTGGAGTCAGAACTTCTACCTTGGGAATCATGAAATTTGCAATTCTGGAAGAGGCCTTCCTGCTCTACATCACTATGCATTTAGATTTTTACACATGTTGTAGAGAAGAATTTTGAAAATTGGTCAATTTGTCTCACACCTCTAAGGCCTCAGAAGTGCGAAAGTCCTGAAATTTACAATTTATCTCAGCCTTGTCCCAAAGATGATTCATACCAAATTTGAAAAGAATTGGAATGGTAGTTATCAAGAGGTTAAGAATGTTCAATAGTTAATGGATGGCGGATGCAAACCAAATACAATAGGTCACCTGAGTTTACTTTCTTTTAAAAATCACAACAGCTGAACAGTAGGGCCTATGTGATTCAGGTGAATGATTAGGTCCATGGGCCTCTTGTCTGAACAAGATTTACATTTGCATAGATTGCCTCCCCTAAAACATAGTATTTTTTGAATTTTTAATGACCTGATATTAACTTGCAATTCACATTTCTCTACAGAAGACAAATTGTTGATGGTAAGACTCGATTCTACATGAGACCAAAGAGGGTTGACATAAATGATTACGTGTACATCTTAATTACAGGCCACAGGGGCCTTAATGTAAAGTGCAACACATCTTCTACCCAAGGTGCATCACCTGATCAAGTTTGATGGTTCTAGGCCAAATGCAAGCAATTGTCCAGTTACAAGTCAGACAAGGGTTTGCTCGGTCATCTTGATTACAGGCCACAGTGCAAACTACTTCTACCCATGGTGCATCTACATTAAATTTGAGGATTCGTATATAAATTATTAGCCAGACAGGAAAAGGCTACCAAGACAGACAGACATGAATGCCATTCGATATGTGTACTACACGTATATTCCATCGGATTTTCAGAAAGAAGTGAACGGGGAGGAAATCTACAGCAAGAGGCTAAATCTTTGTGCACTAGCTGGAATACCATCATCCCATAGCCTGCATTGGTATCCCAAACAAATGACTTTTCCAGGAAGAAAAAAACGACAAAGGTAATGATTTCAAATTTTATCTTCAATGTAACAAAGCAGACAGAGTTCTCTATCATTCAAGAAATGCACCATCATTATTGTGTTTTAGTAAATGTTTAACAATGGACTCGCTTTGACACCAACAATGTACAGTTTACATTGATATGAAGTATACACAACAGCCAAATAAATAATACTAATTTTCACAACAAATACACTAATAGAACCATGCTCCTTTCAATCAGCAAACATTAAGTAGTACAGAATACAGAATAACCCCGGGTGAATAAATCGACTAGTTTCCAGACCAGTTCTTAAGCAAATATTGATTTTAATTCAAATACTCTAGTGAAAAAAAAAACATCTAAAAACAATTGACAGGCAGATATCTTTCATGAAGAAAAAGATTAATTCAGATTCATTCACATATAAAAAAAAAATTATAAGATTTCACTGTCTATTCAAGCAGCTGCTAGTTTATCCACTCCCCCTCTTGACATCACACATACATGTTGACAATTTCTGTTTTATATTTGCTTATATCACATTACATCTACAGATATACATTTACATTAATTAGATCAATTAAAGGATTTTCCCTGTAATATATGAAACTATTTATATGTACCAAAGTAATGAGGCAAAGATTCTACTGTACCAAAGTAATACGGCAAAGATTCATTGTATCAAAGGTAATGAGGCAAAGATTCACTGTACCAAAGTAATGTGGCAAAGATTCACTGTACCAAAGTAATACGGCAAAGATTCACTGTACCAAAGTAATACGGCAAAGATTCACTATGCAATACCAAGTACACTTACAAAAGGTCAATAGTTATAGAACTGCGTTTACCTAATGTATGTCAGATGTAGTAATGGCAGACTTAAAAATAATATTCAAATTCAATTATGGGAAATAACTGAAAAACCATTTATTACTAGTCAATCTTTGAAAATCAGAAAAGCACAAATACGTGGTTATATGGTGTAAGCTTCCCAGTCAGAATTAACATCCTTATCTATCCCACATTTCTTTATCTCTGAGTGGCACTTCTGTCTGACCTAATTCAATATTTGTTCATTTACAAAGACATCTAGTATTGCCTGTGATGTAAGGAAATTTTGTCTACCAAATTACTACCAAATCATAGATTTCCAAATACTTTCTAAATTTGAAACTTTTTTCTAAAACTCTAATAGAAGAAAATCATTGTCAGAATTAGTAAAACTGATTAGGGAGTTGAATTCACAATATAAGCATATATGTTATATAGTCATACATTTCTCTAAGCATTTTCATCATTATTAAGTGGATTTTTTGCTTTGAATAATGAAAATTCAGTTCGAAATAGCGAACTGCGTATTTGTGATGAGGTGAACAGGAAAGATATTAAAGAAACTTAATAATGACACTACACAAACAATAATAGTTATTCTATCTTGATCAATAATGTAAATAACCATTAAATTCAAAATAACTGATAACAATCCTTTTAAATAACATAAACTTTTTTTTTTTACACAGGAAAAGATACTGATACACAGTATATCACATTACAAACGTATAACGGAATTATACTTTAGTGACACAAATTTACATTCAAATAGCAACAGTGTTGGGTAATAAATAAAAGCAAATCAAATTTTTATTATCAAATAAAGTGGTTTTTATTATTATTTATTTTTTTTTTTTTTTTAGATCTCTGTATTTCAACGTGTGCAACAACAATGACAAAACAATAAAATCTGTCCCATTCAATCTTTTTTGTGATTGCTTACACTGTCAACAGTTTCAACTATTTATTTATCATTAATACTTCATTTTTATGTGAATTTTTCATTTTGATCAATTTATGAATCACTATTTACTCTTAGCTGACTAATGTACAGACCCCATCGGAGTGGGAGTGTTTGAGTATCAGGACCCCACCAGATATATAATATACATATTTCCTACAATTTAAGATGGAAAACCTCAAAACAGACCACTTGAATAATCTTGACATCTACTGGAAAAAAATGTGTGGCCTGGAACCCATCTCATAAGAAAATTTTCTCAATCTGCACAAGTTTTTGTAGTAACCATGGTAACGTAATATTCAAGTTTGTTAACAAAATTGACAAGAGTGTAAACTGCCACTAGAATTGAAAAAAAAAAATCCTTAAGTTAAAATGTTATATCAGCAGAGTAGATTTTATCAATGAAACTTTTTTACAGATTTAAGTAATATGATACCAATAACATTATACCTCTAGATCCATGTAAGGCCAAAAGAAAAATATATGTCTGTTTATCGTTTCCTGACTGACCCTATTTTTTAATCCCTGACCCTAAAGTTTTCATCATATCCAAGCCCAAAAATCCGGAATCCAAATTACGTCTTCCTTTTAAAAGTAGTTTGGATGATCCAAATCATATCAGAACTTAACAATACGTGAGCAAAGGTAAACTTTGATCAAACACTGAACTGATGCATTACAATATGATTGAGGAAACACGGGAAGAAATTGACGGCATGACTAGCGTGTTGTCCATGGAATTTGGACAGAGTTCTCACAATCAGGAGGGCATTAAACGATTTAGAGTACCCATGCCCGTTCATCACACATTTGATGATTTATTTCATTGGTATCACAATTCCTCCCCTGCCAGGAAACCGTGTCAGTTTACGGTTAAAGTATTGACATCTGTAGACGATAATCAATATAAAAAAAAACAAAAACGACCAGCCGACTCTAATTTTGGGGAGCATGAAACCTTAACAGATATATATATTTTTTTTGGCCTAATGATATTGTTATAAACATTACAAATTTTGTTCAATTTATCTTTTTTTTTCAACTTCAAATCAACACAATCTGATGGTTGTGTTAGTTGTAATATTACCCATGAGCCAAAATTTGAATTAGATTCACTTAAGAGTCTACACAGCAGTTTACTGTGAATTGATTTTCTTTGCATTAAATTAAATTTGCATTACATGTTCTTTGTGTAAGCTTAATGCAAATTTAATGCGAATTAGGATTTAATTCACATTGAACTCTCCGTGTAAATGAGGCATTAAATTTCTCAATAGAAATCAAACATATACACCTGTATACCACTGGAAACAAAGTTATATTTCAAAATCATTAAGGCTTTTGAAGATATGCATCTAAATATTTCAATGTAAATTATAAATAAATGAAACTGATGTATATGAATGTAATATATTTTATGATTTCATTAGTTAATCTTGATGAACTCTTAGTGGGTTAGCAGGCTGGAAGGTTCCATTATTTAATCCTTCTTGTCTTATCACTGGGTTTAAAGGTTGCTGTACTACAGCATCTCGGATCCCATTTGGTGCCGCTGCCCCAGGACTATTCCTTCCCTCAAAATGGTTTTCATCCTGATTATTGTTTTCTTGAGTCTCGGATGTGACATTTTCAGGGGCATAGATAAGTTTGTGACAAAGTGGACAGTTATCCTGAACATAAAGCCATTTTCTAAGACACACTCCATGAAAGTAATGGTTACAACGCGTTATTCTCGCATTGTTTAACTCATGGTAACATATAGCACACACATCGTTGAGTGATTCCAGTTCTGATTTTGAGGCTTGTGGCAAAGAGTTTATTTTGTTTACTGCAGTTCGGCGCTTGGTAAAAACTTGCCATCCATTCTTTGCTTGCACCCATATATTACAGTATGCATGAATACACATCATAATAGCCCGAATTGCCCCTCCCGATTCAAAAATCATTATCCAGGCTCCATTACAAAACAAAAATATTCCAAACAGAAACTCTATAGTGTTTCCTGTTGATTGTATATAGTACACATAGTCATCTAGACCTTCCCAGAAAGTGTTTCTATAGGCATCTAACAGGAATAATATGTATACAGTCAGAGACACAATCACTTTTAACATGACTTCCACACTGAATGCAGTAACAGCCAACAGCCAGGTGCTGATGGTGTAATGACTCCATAGGTACATAAGTAAACATGTAGGGAACGTCAAGAGAAAAACGCACATTGAAAGCACTCGGAGATGTCTCACCAAGTGACTGCTCTGGGAGGCGCTAAGGGACATCAGAATGGGATGGATCATGCTATGAATGAAATGGGAGATGGCAGTGAGAAGTAGGCAGAAATTCTTGCAGAGTCTTGCAAGTCGTACATCTGGAGTTAAACCCGTTAGTCCCGTCTGAAGTCCGAGAATGAAAAATAATATAGCAGACACTGTACCCATGTTGCGGTCTTCTTCTGAATCGGATCCCACGCAGAATGCTAAGAAAATTCCAATATGATGTGCCAGAAAGGACACAATACTCGTCATGCCCAGCATGGCGATGAAGTTTTCACAGCTCTGAGTAAATACTTTAACAAAAACAGAATAGTAGTCCAAGGAGTACACAGAATTCTCTTCTTTTTCATTAAAATCTTGAAGACACAAAATGGTGAAATCGTAAAATAATCTACATATCCAAAATACTCTTAGCACTTTTGGGACCCGTAGTCTAATCCAGTGATGCTCAATGTATCCTTGGATTCCAATAGCACTAATGGTTATTTTTATCACATTATACATCCGTCGGAGTGTCCAAGCGATGGCTCTTAAAGAATTCAACACTTCCATGGCTATTATACAAGATGGCATCATCACAGACACTACCAGAACCCAGGATGAATATTCATCGTCTTGATACACTACACTAACAATTGAAGGAAATGTAAAGGACGACATTATTCCGAGTGAAGCGCAGGCCCTAATATCACTTCGAAGTAAAGTTCTTCTTCTCAGAGTCCATATATAAGTAAATGTGTAGGATAAAAATATCTGTGTGACTACATTCTGCATGATGTCATAATTGCTGTGTTTGACATCCAGGGAATGTTTATTGTTCCAGTGGTACGACATCGACAGAAGACTGAGCAGAGTAATGAAGCTGTAGATGTCCTGCAACTGACCAACTGAGAGCAGGAACACACACAGAGCCAGAACAAACACTGAAACAAGGACAAAAAAATATTTAAATATTAGTAACGACTGTTGACTTAACATGTTTAGTGTTTACTCCAGAGCACAAGATAGCAAGAATCCCAGCTATCTATTATAACCCCCCCCCCCCCAAAAAAATTTGCTTAATCCTGCAATAGCGCTGTACTGTATTTTTTGTGTGTGTGTGTGTGTGGAAATTCAGATTTGTAGTCCACATTGATTAGAATCTTACCGAGCAATAAACAAATCTTTTGAGCACTTTATCAAACATGTTAAAATTGCGGGTTATAGCACTCTCTATAGATGTAACAGAGACTGCTAGATTTAATGAGGGAAGTCATATTGGGGCAGAAAAGATTTGTATTTTTAAACAAAGTGATGGACCATTTTTATAAGATGTGTTCTACAGAATCGACCAACTGGGATTTTGGATGAGAACAAATATTAATAATTCCTGGTTGTTTATTTTATTTTTTATATTTGTAACGTGTGCATAGCAATCTGCATGCATTTAACTAGAAATTATACCCAAAAGTTTAGATTTGGAATGGTGGAAAGAAATGTACAAATGCGACAGAAAACAGGGACTTCATAAAAACTAAAAAGTTAACATTTGCTTTGTACTTAATAACGATCATGTTCATAGATCTAATCAGAAGACTACCATTAATGTTATTCACTTGATAGGCAGTTGTGCGAGTGTCAAATTATCCATTACTCCCTTAATGTTAAACTACTGGAATAAATAACAACATCAGCCTATTATTTATTTCTCACATGATTTCTTTTCTGGGCAACCAAATCAATCATTTTGGGTGATCCAAAATATCAACCTCCTTCCATTTCAGCCGGGGCCCTTTTGACCCTTGTACATATAAATAAATTGGAAATTATGAAACTATCCAGATTTTATTGCCATGTGTATTATGTGCTAGATAACATTTGAATAGTATTTAGTATAGATAGTATTTTTATATAAAGATGTGAATTTTTTTTTTAAATGAACTAGAATTTTTCCTTTATTCTTTTAATCAAGAGATGATCAGAGTGTTTGATAAATTGTAGCTTAAATAGCTTAGCTTATTGACTTAAAGAATTATGAATGCTAAAAGGATGGTGGATATTGGAATTGGTATTTTGCTCCCCTCCCAAAATCTGATTGGGGGGGGGATTGCCCCCTCATTTCTAAATTTCTGGAGTAAATGTTGAGTATAGTAATGTCTACAATATCAACAAAATTGGTTTTGAATTTTAATACAGAACAGTGAACTCTAAAGAAAGACATTTGGAACTCATTAATCTTATTCATGTTAATATATATATTTGTGAAAGTAGGAACTCGTAAATTATGGTTGCAATATTGTTTTTACAATAACCTGATAACATTACATATAGGGGGCCTCCATGGCCGAGTGGTTAAAGATTGTACTCAAAATCACAAGGCCCTCACCTGTAGTAAGCACAGGTTCAATTCTCGCTTGCGCCAATATATGTGATAAAGTTTGCCAGTTTACTTTCGGAAGGTCAGTGGTCTCTTCCCGGGTACATTGTATCTGGGTTCTCTTCTCCACCTACAAAAACTGGACGCCACCTGATAACTGAAAAATTGTTGAGTGTGGCGGAAAACAACAACAAAGATCCATTACATATCCCATACGTTACAAATATTCTGTTTTTACAACTGCAGAACTTCATTCATTATCAATTCAGAATGGTAGAAAATGTTTGGGCATGATGGCAAATGTTTAAAAACGAAAATTGATAACTATTTTTTTTTCTGATCCCTTCCTTTAACAAAAATTTATCACCAACAGCTGACCTATGATAGAGCTCTTGTATACTAGTTGGATTATGATATAATTATATAACACTCTAAATAAAACTAACAATATTTGATAAATGATACTAACAAATTGCCATAACAAATATCCATATGAGGTATTCAATCCATGTCATCGACGGTTGATACCGAAATAGAGGAAATTCTGGAAAGAAAGACTTGTTTAAAATACTGTCCATGACAAACATAGGGGGCAATCGGACTAGCAACTCCCACAGAACTTCGAACCGTTCTCTCCAAGTCATATCTTAAGTTCAATACAGGTCCTAAATCGCCAGAAATTACGAAAAGTTCAAAATCTTTCCCCTAACGAGTACATTCATGACGTTTGTTTCGTTTCCTCAAGTGGTGTAATAGGTTTTATCAAAACGAAAATACCAAATCATCTATTACCAAATTAAGGCTTAGAGAAATTCTCATATAATTAAAACTTATTGAACTCTCCTGTGAAGACATAAATTTTAGATAACTACAGAAAACGATATTGAATTTAGAAATGTGCTTTCGTTTTTTGCTTGATTTCCAGTATGGTACTTCCGGTTAAAGAGAAAGTTCAATTAGTGACGTTACAAGAAGTTGCATATCGACAGGTATTGAGGTAAAACACCTTTTGAGTCCTTAGAGTAGTAATATTCGTGAACATCAACTAACGTTCACTCACGCTGATGTCTATTCATGATATTTGATATTTGACGTTGAAAAGTCTTGGCTCAGTCACGTCGCATACTTCTAGGGAAAAAGAAAAGTCATCAAGTTATTGATGGTCTGGTAATATTAGCATGCATAATGTTATATAATTGATTAGAAATTGAATTTTGATCACAGTAGAAAGCAAATATCATGGTTGCAATGTACCAATAACAAATGCATGCGCCCGTTTTAATTTTTTGTGTTTGCTGGAACTGCAGTTTGTGTAACAGGAAAGGGAAAATGCAACGGACCAGACCGGGATTCGAACCAGGGCTCCCTGAACCTCTAATCAGGTGCTCTACCAAATGAACTAACTGGCCACCAGGAATTGAACCCGTCTGACTGCCATATTCCTCCTTCTTTAAATGGCTTCACGCCTTGAAGACATCAACTCAAGAGTCTTTGTACCCCAGACAGGACTTTCACTAGGGGTGGTTAATGGCATCAAATGTAACAGGAAGGGAGAAAATGCAATGGACCAGACTGGTATTAGAATAAGGTTCTCCTGAATCTCTAGTCAGGTGCTCTACCAACTGGATTAACTGTCTACTGGTGATTAAACACGGTCGACTGAGCACTACATTCCTCCCTCCTTGTATTGTCTTTGTCCTTGAAGATTCACAACTTAGGTTGTTTTGCCCCTGGCAGGACTCTCGCCTGCAAGTTCAGGAGCAGTCAACAGCACCAGATGTTGCAGGAAGGGAGAAAATGCAATGAACCAGAGCGGGATTGGAAACTGTGCCTCTTGAATCTCTAGTCAGGTGTTCTACCAACTGAGCTAACTAGCCATCAGGAATTGAACCTTGCTGACCACCACATTTGTAAAGAAGAGGCATATGTTATCCACAAGTGCAGTCTGTATATAAGAGAACTTAATGGGGAACTATATGTCAACAGACAAATCTGAGACATAAAAAAATATTGTGAATATTATATTAACTATTGGATGAGGATGTTTCTGTTTTTTGTTCTTTAATTCTTTAATAATGTTTTAAGACGAGCAAAGATCCTTAACATCTTGCAACAAGACTTTAAGCTTTCGTCTGCCATTTCATTTAATGCGGGAAATATGGTAGATGTAAACAGTGTATTGTGATGTCATATTGGCTGGTTTTATTTATGGGGTTGTCAATGAAGTATACCATTGTGATGGCAGCATTTTTCCAGAAGCATTATGGGTAGTAATGCTCACCATTTTTCAGCTGATGACTTAAGTGTTTAGTCAGTGGAGTGACCTCATTGTGCCGCTTTGTGATACGACCTACTATTGGAACGAGTGTAGCTACATGTTATCGGATTCAAAAATTTCCCAAGGAAATTGGGTTCCAACTCCATGCATTTTGAGGGTCCACATGAAACTATGGACTAAACAACTGAAAGTGCATACAATATGCTGGTTTCGAGATACATCCGAGTTGTTTCCCTTTGGAGAACTCTCGTACATAATAAGCATAATAAACATTTTGTTTACTTGCGGGAGTGGAACAAATATTCATCACTGCATAAGTGAATGTGCTCAGTATGTTCTCATATGCAGTTTTATCACCTTAGTTTGACTGATTGACAAAGTAGATAAATGATAAGTATTCAGGAAGTAATTAAATGCATGAAATTCTTATTATGATACATTATTTTGTTACTCATACATGTCATATCCAGGATATTACTTGCAGATATGACATTTTTGTAATATTTCCACTTTAGTGAACTATTTATTTCGACAGTATTCTGTATTTTCAACACTTTGAGAAGCCCGCTTTAATACATGTCATCTTTCTCACTGTCTGCAAGTCCACTATGTCCCACTTAGGCATTCAAAGTTCTACTAAATGCATCTCCTACACAGGAGAGCTCTCATCTCAAAACCACCTTATCAGGAAATTATTTTCTACCAAGTCTAGGGTGGTGGGTTAAGTCCATCCACTTAAAAAAGAATGGGAAAAATCTGTATTGTACCAAAAATTGCACAGTAGGATAATAAAAACCATCAAAACTCTCAATTTAATAGCGAGGCAATAATTATCCCAAAAATTTATCTAATAAGCAGCATTGACATATTTTGATTTGAGACAATAATTTAACCTTTTCGTGCTCAACCCGCCCTAATCCACTATCAATAAAAAAAATCAGCATTTATATCCTTGTTCATTTCTCCAGTACCTCAGTAGCAGGCTGTTGCTTGTTGTGGCAAAAAAATAAAATGATATTCATTTGATTGATTTTTTTTACCTTTATCAGGTTTTTACCTGATAATTAACTGTAAAATGATGACATACACAGGAAAGAATAGTTGCATCCCAAAAAGTGATGTCTATACTATATCTGGGTGAAATTTCATCACAATGCCTTGATAAATAAAAAAGTTGTGCTTTTGAGAAAGTGATGCATAAATTTCCATGAAAACTTGGAGATTAATTGAGAATCTGTATGCTATGAATGGTATAGATATATAGTCACGAAAGGGTTAAATATTTTATCATTTGCATAATAGTAAATCAATTTCGAAATTTTTGTTGTTGTAATCGCTGTGGCGAATCGTGTGACTTTGACTAATTACAAGAAAAATGGCTACCAAATTCAAAACAAGGGAAAATTCAAACGAGTAAGTAACACCTTATCAATAACAAATGGTCACATGACTTATATCAACATCTGAAGAATTTTTTCCAGAACAGATCTATACTGAACTGGTAGTTCTGCATGAGTTAGAAGCAGAGAACACCGACACAGTTCAAAAAAACTTTCCAACCATCAAAAAGAATCACATACATAAAAAAGAGTTTTATTTGCTTGCATTATGGGGTATGAATTATGAATGTAGGGAACAAATAATGATTTTATTGCAATTACATTGGGTCAAACCTCATCCACACACCATTAAGCCAAACGTCATAACTGTTTCCAAATTGTATTCAAAGAATCAAAACTAGAGACCAACATCTAGAGGTTTGATTTATGGAAGATTCTCATGAGTGGATACTAGTGGTGGATGTCAGTTAATTTTCATAATCGATCATTTGTTAGAATCGGTTGATGCTTCTGATGCGATTTTACAGATTATAATCAAAAGCATACTCTTAAAAAGTATTTCATGATTTTTTCATTTTACATATGTATATTTATATATTTACACACATATATAACTAAATATATAGATACGTTTGTTCAAAAGTTCATTGCAATCTTTTACTTTATATAAAATATTGCAGATGCATCTAAATTTACATCAAATATCCATTGTCAATGAACGTATAGTGGGTGACAACATTGCAAAAATTCCATCATCATTAAAAGCAGGTTTTAATGACTTGCCTCTAGAGATGGTCTAACTCACTGATTGCAAGCTCTTAATAGATTTGTTTCCGCTGGTTGCGAGTTCAACCCCCGGTCAGAGGCAGAAGTAGGTATCCAAAATATGGTGAATGGGCTCATTCCTGAATGCATTCTATAAGAAGTGTATATACGTCTGATAATCGATTATGGAAAGAGATAATCGGTCATCAAAATTGGCAGCTTTTTTTCCGTCAACAATCGATGATTTCTGATTATCGGTACAACACTATTGGATACCATGTGGTATTCAATAGGGTCTGCATCCAAAAGTATAAAACTTAAAGAATTAAAACAGATCACCAACACATCACGAGAATGCACAATAAATTTATTGGGTTTTTAGATTATTGTGGGTGGATAGCACCAAATGTATTCAAGATGCCCAATATTTCACCTGTTCTGCTTAGATTTGAGGCATATTTTGAATCTTTTGTTTCTAGGAAGGATGCAGCCATTGAAATTGAAGAGAGAATACCTTTTGGCTTCTGTCTGTGTCATTCTGAGGGTGCCATCCCTTTTTATTATGGAAATGTGGTTTAGGACAGATCCTCAGAGAGCTACAGATGAACCTTCTGTTGACTCGGACCATGCTGAGCTAATCACAACATTAGTGTATTATTCCAGTAAGTTGTATGAAATCAGTGTCACATAAAACAAAGTTTCAACCGTTCAGTTTGGGGAAAAGGCAATGGAATTTTTGCTATGCACATGATGCAAATGTAAATTTAATGAATGTAAAGAAGCTTTTTTCTACAACCCAGGAAATGTAGGAAGCCTGATAATCATAATATACATGTACATGAAAACTTCATAATGGTATAAACTATAGCAATATGGTTTAACCTTGAAACCTATATGAGTAAAACCAGATCTAGATTTATGACCTTCAAACCTATATAAATAAAACCAAATCTAGATTTTGTGACCTTGAACCCTATATAAATAAAACCAATCTAGATTTCTGACCTTGAAATCTATCCAAATAAAGATAAAATTAGATCTTCACTGAAATGCTACTTACCTAGTATATTGCAATTCAATGCTTATTTAAAAAAGAAGTACTGATCATTTTATTTTTATGACCCCCTTGAAGGAAGAGAGGCAAATTGCTTTGCTCTTGTCAGTCAGTCTGTATGTCAGTAGACCACACGTCTGCTCAATATCTTGAGAACCATTTACTTGATGATAATGATATTTTACATGTAGTGTGGTTAGGAGTAGAAGAAGACCTCTGATTTTCAGGTCAAAGATTAAGACTTAATCCACTCTGGACATGGGAAGGTATTGTCTGCTAGTATCAAGAGAACCCTTTCCTTAACAGACAGTAAACTTGATGGTACACTGTTATATCTTAATGTAGATGACCTTATTGAGTGTGAATTTACATGGTCAAAGGTCAAGGCTAATCTGCTCTGGACGTAGGAAAATAATGTTCTCTTGTACCTGACTGTTGATAAGAGTTAATCATTGGTGTACCTGACTGTTGATACAAGTTAATTATTGGGTTACCTGACTGTTGATATGTGTTAATGATTGGGTTACCCGGCTGTTGATAAGAGTTAATTATTCATATGACTGATTATTAGTACAAGTTAATTATTGGTTTACCTGACTGTTCATACAAGTTAATTATTGGTTTACCTGACTGTTAGTACAAGTTAATTATTGGTTTACCTGACTGTTAGTACAAGTTAATTATTGGTTTACCTGACTGATACAGGAGACGGATTAATATAAGTTATCAAACTTGTTTCCGAATCCATTATGAATATTATGTATATGTTTAAATGCTTGTTGATTATGAATAAAATATGGTTTAAAATACCTGACTGTTAGTACAAGTTAATTATAGGTGTACCTGACTGTTGATAAGAGTTAATTATTGGTTTACCTGACTGTTGGTAAGAGTTAATTATTGGTGTACCTGACTGTTGGTAAGAGTTAATTATAGGTGTACCTGACTGTTGATAAGAGTTAATTATTGGTTTACCTGACTGTTGGTAAGAGTTAATTATTGGTGTACCTGACTGTTGATAAGAGTTAATTATTGGTTTACCTGACTGTTGGTAAGAGTTAATTATTGGTGTACCTGACTGTTGATAAGAGTTAATTATTGGTTTACCTGACTGTTGGTAAGAGTTAATTATTGGTGTACCTGACTGTTGATAAGAGTTAATTATTGGTTTACCTGACTGTTGGTAAGAGTTAATTATTGGTGTACCTGACTGTTGATAAGAGTTAATTATTGGTTTACCTGACTGTTGGTAAGAGTTAATTATTGGTGTACCTGACTGTTGATAAGAGTTAAGTATTGGTGTACCTGACTGTTGGTAAGAGTTAATTATTGGTGTACCTGACTGTTGATAAGAGTTAATTATTGGTTTACCTGACTGTTGGTAAGAGTTAATTATTGGTGTACCTGACTGTTGATAAGAGTTAATTATTGGTTTACCTGACTGTTGGTAAGAGTTAATTATTGGTGTACCTGACTGTTGATAAGAGTTAATTATTGGTTTACCTGACTGTTGGTAAGAGTTAATTATTGGTGTACCTGACTGTTGATAAGAGTTAATTATTGGTTTACCTGACTGTTGGTAAGAGTTAATTATTGGTGTACCTGACTGTTGGTAAGAGTTAATTATTGGTGTACCTGACTGTTAGTACAAGTTAATTATTGGTATTACTGATTGGTAGTACAAGTTAATTACTGTTATTCCTAACTGATAATATAATTACCGGTATTCCTGACTGTTAATATAATTACCGGTATTCCTGACTATTAATACAATTATAGGTATTTCCGACTGTTAATACAATCATCGATATTCCTGACTATTATTACAATTTTCGGTATTCCTGACTGTTAATACAATTGTCGGTATTTCTGACTGTTAATATGAGTTAATTATTGCCTCTGATGATACAAGTGTATCTCTTTTTCAGTTTTGGCCTTTGCTGCAGTCGTTCTATTACTGCCTCTGATGATATCTTTTTTAGTTTTGGCCTTTCCTGTAGCCGTTCTGTTAATGCCTCTGATGATATCTTTATTTTAGTTTTGGCCTTTCCTGTAGCCGTTCTGTTAATGCCTCTGATGATATCTTTATTTTAGTTTTGGCCTTTCCTGTAGCCGTTCTGTTAATGCCTCTGATGATATCTTTATTTTAGTTTTGGCCTTTGCTGTAGCTGTTCTATTAATGCCTCTGATATCTTTTTTAGTTTTGGCCTTTCCTGTAGCCGTTCTGTTAATGCCTCTGATGATATCTTTATTTTAGTTTTGGCCTTTGCTGTAGCCGTTCTGTTAATGCCTCTGATGATATCTTTATTTTAGTTTTGGCCTTTGCTGCAGTCGTTCTATTACTGCCTCTGATGATATCTTTATTTTAGTTTTGGCCTTTGCTGTAGCTGTTCTATTAATGCCTCTGATGATATCTTTTTCAGTTTTGGCCTTTGCTGTAGCTGTTCTATTGATGCCTCTAAGGAAGTTAGTATCCCTGTATATGTATATTGTCAGCCTAGTTCTACTGCTAATGTCTCATCACATGTCACAGATTTATGTGGAGATGGAAACAGAGGAATCAGAGACATACATCTTAAGTGATTACTCTGCCCTTAGGCGATTAGGCGTTCATCTGACTGCACAATGTGTGCTGGCAGCATTCATAGCCTATTTAATTGACATCAGCAGCTGGAGGCGATTCATCTTGCTTATCTACACGCTTCCAATGATCGCACGGATAGCTGGACTACCACTGACTGTGTTTGAACACATACACCATTTTTGTACGTTGTTTACAGTGATTTTAATCATGTTATTTTTATTCAACAATATTGGCTTCGTGTTGGACGTCATGAAGGAAAACTTGATTCGTTGGAAGGCTTTGGCGGATGCCATTGGCTGGATCTCACTGCTTTTCACAGCTTGGCACACCATCCTCCTACCGGTACAATTTCTCGTTTTCTGGTTGATCCTTTTTGGATGCCAGCTGTATGTCTATATGATAAAGACCCCTATAAGTTTGTCACAGGAAGGCTGGCTCCTTTTCATACTGGCCTGTGTGGGTGAATGCTGTGCCACGCCCATCAGCCTCATTGCCCTGTGTATCACGATAGCTTACGCATCATACTATATCCTGACTCTTACCAAGCTGTATCTCCAGGGATGGAATGCATTCATAGTGGACCACGATGTGATGCGGGGTTGGACGGAAGGCTTCACCATGATGCTGATAGCGGTGCAGACAGGTCTCCTGGACCTTAAACCTATTCAGAGGGCATTTCTTATGTGTGTGCTACTCTTCATAGTGGCATCATCTCTCATTCAGTCCATATATGAAATGGCTGACCCCATTCTGCTTTCTCTCAGTGCTTCGCACAACAAGAACGTCTTCAAGCATGTTCGTGCGGTCACTCTGTTTACATTCCTTTGGCTGTTTCCTCTGTATATGACGTACTCCATTTGCCAGTATTTTGACCTTGACTTTTGGCTCCTGGTCATAATGTCCAGTTGCCTCTTAACATCTGTGCAGGTTGTGGGGTCGTTAGTAATATACACTTTATTTATGTTCGATGGAATCCGGACAGAATCGTGGGAATCATTGGATGATACTGTGTATTATACACGATCAATAGTGAGAATTCTTGAGTTCATCGTGGCTGTGTTTGTCGTGTGTTATGGAATGAAAGAATCCATCTTTGGTGAATGGAGTTGGATTAATTCATCAATTTTGATTATTCACTGTTATTTCAATGTGTGGCAGAGACTTCAGAGTGGGTGGAAGACCTTTCTCATGAGAAGGGAGGCCGTCAAAAAGCTGGCATCACTGCCAACGGCAACCGAGCAGCAACTGCAGGAGTACAATGACGTCTGCCCCATTTGTTATCAGTCTCTCAGCTCCGCCAAAATTACCCCATGTGGACATTTCTTTCATGCTACTTGCCTGAAAAAATGGCTGTATGTCAAAGACACATGTCCCATGTGCCACAAAAAGTTGCATGAAACTCCTGAGGAATCCCAGAATACATCTAATGACAGACCTGCCCAAGATGAAGATGTTCCGTCAGAAAATGAAAACTCGGATGCCGAGTCAGAAATGTCGAATCGGGCCGAGTCCTCAGACGACAGTTCTGATGGATGATACTTTAACAGTTACAAAAGACTCCCCTCTGTGTTTAGATAAACTAAGCAGTTGTTTCTTTCAAGGTGTGTGGAAGCAAGTTGAAACTGGAATGCCCGGTTCATGATTTGCATTTCAATTTTAAAATTGTGAAAATGGTATTATTTGATTATATTGTCAGTATACATGGGTATGGAGACACTTAGAAAGATAGTACTAGATTAATCCATGTCACATGTACAGAATATGTGCCAATTCTGAAACCCATACTTGAATTGTTTTCACAAGTGAGATCAGTGATTACTTCTAATCTATTATTTATCATCGGTCACTGGGAGGTTTCTGTTGATATGGTCAGTTTTACTGAAGCTTCACTGGGACAGCTACAGTGCTTCTATAATCTTGGCTGGGATTCGGCTCGGGTGGACATTTGGACTGACACCGAATCTCGCAGCAGTCCTTCATAATTCCTGTCTGGAAATCAACCAATTTTAGTAATCAATGTGCACTAAGGTGACCTTGCTGCTCACTTAAAATAAGTTAGACTGTTAGACCAACTCTGTATGACTCTTAATGCAGCATATAGGTATTTCAATTATGATGATAATAAAAAAGATATCGCTAATTGTCAGTTCAAATCATGACTTCCACTGCGCAGTATTTTATTTCCTGAAGTTGAAGAGTCACTGTAGTTTGTTTTATTACATTATTACTAAATCGCTAACTTGAAAAAAAAAAGATGTAGAAACTCTTGAATTTTGGGAGATAAAATATTGCTCCATGTAAGTCATGATTTGAATGGAAAATTTAGTAGTAATTTTTGTTATGGAATTTACATACCTAGACAGTGAAGAATGCAGCATTGATAATGATAGAGGGTTAGTTTAACAGTCCAACCACTTATCTGAATCGAACAGCAGTATGGCCTAAGGATGAATCATTTGCCAGAACGGGCCAAATCTGAAGGTAAATTTCCAGACATGAATTTTGAAGGACTACTCCGAGATTCGGTGAAGGCGTCAGTCCAAATATCCAGGCGAGGCGAATCCCAGACGAGATGAAAATTAAAGCTTCTTATGAAAGATTTCATCAGATACAGTTTACCATGGTACAATATAACGTGCACAATGACTCAACGTTGTACAATTTTTTTTCAATTGATAGTCACCAGAAATGAGAGAAATTATGTAGTTACATTTTGCGAAACTTGAGAATTATACTAATTTAGATGGGGGTGGGGGTCCAGGAATTGTGTAGTTTGTCATTGTAAACAGAACACACCTAAAGCTTCATGGGTGATCAGGTTCGTGACGCGGACAGGAAGGTTATAAATTGTCATTACAATATGCTGTGCTTCTAGTCATGTACAATTTTTTCCAGGGTTTGTGAGTAAAACAAGTATAGTCACTGACGACCTACTAGTCTTTTTTTGTCTAACACCAGTTTGTTGTCTTTGAGTTTTCACCAGTCACAATGAAAAAATTATAGACTGCACTACAGCATAGATTGATTGTGTGTTTGTTTGTTTTACGTCCCGTTGAGAATTTTTCATTCATAGTGAGACATCACTAGCTGTAGGTGAAGTACCACTAATGTAGACCTATGCTTAGCGCTCAGGGCCGTAGCAGTTTGGAGTTCGTCGCGAAACAAGTGAGAATCACGGGTCTTTCGGATGTGACATTAAAAACGGAGATACGTGTCATGGTAGGCTTTGGCACGTTAAAGAACCTGTACTGCTACGTTCATGAGCGCTAAGCATATGTCAAAATTTGTGGTACTTCACCTTGAACTGGTGACGCTTCAGTATGAGTGAAAAATTCTCGACAAGCAATCAATCAATCAATTGCATTTTTGGCATAAGGTTGTTCATCGCGCCATTTTATTGTTAAGAAATGTTGCAAGATCGAGTATATATTTATCACTTAGGCTTGCAAAATGCTGGGACAGAGGCCCAATCTATCTGAAAATGTAAGTTTAGTTCCTAATATTCTTAAAACATACTACGTAAGAGTATTCTTGCATTTTAAAAAGGAACAAAATTTGCGTTAAGTCGTGGTCTAGTAGTTTGCAAGGAGGTTCAGAATTAAGTGAAATGGTGAAGATAACGAATAGTGATGGTCAGGTGTTTAGGAGCATTAAGCAACCCGTGCCGACCGATCACACCCGCCGTGAGTCCTTTATCTTGAGTAATATGTAGTCAAAATTAGTGTGTAAAGAACGGCCTAACAATTGGTATGAAATATGTCAGACAGCATTTGACCCTAAGACAGGCTATATTGGCTAATTAGATGTAGACTAAGTGTGTTGCGTCATAACTGAATCCTTTCAAGTCCTATTGCTTGCTCTCTCTCTCTCTCGCGATTAGTACAATTTGGTATTTAGGGTTTTATAAACTGCAATGTAACAGTATTAACGCTAACATTATTTCCGTTTCTAGGAAACAATTCAAAATTAAAATACTCAATAAAAAATCTATTTCATGTGAACAAAATTGATAACGTCGAATAACAATATACCACATGGCAATAAATACTATTAAATGTAAGCACGTGTTCGAATGTTCGTGAACGGGTATTTCGCTATTACAGTGGGTCGAATTTTGTCGACGACCCTCATACTTTGAAATACAGATATTATACGGTAGTTCTGAATTATGTATTTATTTAGATAATTCGTAAATTTCTAAAGATCTGTGGAAGGTATGTCTCTTGATTTCCCATGTACTCAAAAATGATAGGTGGTGAAATTCAGCTGTGAAGCGGAAATCGGATTTATACAGACTGATGACGGCAATCTCAACCCATAGTTCCGTG
Organism: Ostrea denselamellosa; assembly: GCA_024699665.1. Lineage (NCBI taxonomy): Eukaryota > Metazoa > Mollusca > Bivalvia > Ostreida > Ostreidae > Ostrea > Ostrea denselamellosa. Next base: position 672,020 of record JAMZEH010000091.1, read on the forward strand.
CGCTACTCTCACTGTAAGTGAAACTTGCGTAACACGCCCTCTGGTGAGAGAATTAAGGTTTACTGCATCGTCATAATGGCCGATTTCCTTTTAAAACATATATGAAAATAAGAATATCATCAGGATCTGTCCGAATAGTTCTTTTAAATTTTATTGTATAATGTATTAGTGGGCCTCCGTGGCCTGGTGGTTTGAGCATCGTGTTCAAGATCAAAAGCCTCTCACTTCTAGTCGGCCCGGTTTCGATTCTCCCTCGCACCTATATATGCGAGAAAGTTTGCCAGTTTACTTTCGGAAGGTCGGTGGTCTCTTCCAAGATACATTGTATCTGGGTTCTCTCCTCCACCAATAAAAACTGGACGCCACCACATAACTGAAAAATTGTTGAGTGTGGCGGAAAACAATAAACAATCAATCAATCGTTTGATTATATCTGTAACGTCCCGCTCGAGAATTTTTCACTCATATGTAGACGTCAACATTGCCGGTGAAGGGTTGCAAAATTTAGGCTAATGGTCGGCGCTTATGGCCTGAGAGCAGGGAGGGATCTTTATCGCGCCACACCTGCTGTGACACGGGGCCTTGGATTTTGCGGTCTCATCCGAAGTTTAGTCGCCTCAAAAAATTGTTGAGTGTGGTGGAAAACAACAAATACAATCAGTCAATCATAACTGATTATCTCAGTGGAACTGTATTTCGCAAGTTTGAATCCACCAACGGTTTTATTTATTTTTTTCATATTATTTCTATTAAAAATGCATTCTTAGATTTAATGAAGTGAATTTGAAATTAGAATATTATTGTGTATATCCTCCACTTTTCATCCACTTTAAATTTTTCGGGTGTCGCAATCTTCCTTAAAATGTCTCGATATGAGTGAAAAATTCTCGAGTGGGACATTAAATAGTATACAATCAATCACTTCTCCTTAAAAAGGCGGAGGCTTTCAGCCGGTCTGTTTTCCATAGGCAAGTTCGGTATGGGGTAGAGCTAATTTTCGGCGGGTGTGAAGCCCCCGAGGTCAGCATGCTAGCTTGTATATACGTTCTCTGCTCAGTCAAATTGAACGCTTGGCCTTGAAACACGTGTGCCTGTATTATACACCGACAAACGATAATGCAAAATGGCTACGATTTTCAGTACATATATAACAATAACGGAGCCCTCCACCGCCAGTAACCGTGTCCTGGTGCAGGTATTGAAAATTCATGAAAACATTTTGCACACATCTTTAACATATCTAGTAGATTAAAATGACAGATTAGCCGCATTGAATGTGCTGAATCTTTGACAAATATTTTGTTTTGGAACGCGACTGTGGTGGTGCATGTAGGTCAAAGTTCAAAGGTTTTAGAAAGTAACACCTTTTATACACAACGACATAGAACACAAGTATTCTTTTACAATATGATGCAATATGTAACCGATTAGTTTATTAGTTTTGTGCAATTAAATTTGAATGTTAAATACATTGCTTCTCTGTCAGTATTCATCGTCGAATGGGTAATACTTGTGATCTTTGGCGCTGTAGAAAATAATAATAAAAAAAGCCATTATCATATTGATTATATTTGGTATGTTTAATAGTTTCTGTTACACATACAATGACGACGATGATTATGTACAATTCTGTATGGCTTAATATATTTTGTAAAACGTCATCATTTGTGCGACTTTAGCATATTTTCTTTAACTTCATTTATCCATGTCTAGGACTGTTAAGCAATTAAGTGGCAAGAAACGACCGCAATCATGACAGTCAAAATATCGGACTTTCCACTGCAGTGGTTTCAAGACTATTGAAAAGATCTATCGCCGCACGAGCGGGAATATAAAATTACCACCCGTCCATTGCAGTGTTGTGTTAATTGTTTTGATTGTAACAAATGTAATTTACTAATGCTGTATATTTCATTTCTTGCCATCTAATTAATTAATTAATCAATGTGCGGCAGACTTATCCTTACTTGAGCTCTGCGTAAAAACGTTTTCCTTTGTCCAAACTCCAGATCGTTTTCATTTCATCATCAGTCAATTTGAAGTCCAGAATCTGACAACAAATGAATATTTTCTTATTCAAAAATGAGTCTTCTTCGTACGTTTTATTGAATATTTATATCAAGCATCAAATCAGAGCAAAATTTGGACTCTCAGATTTTTTTATTTGCAAACAAAACATCCTTTTATTCATTCAGGGGGGGGGGGGGGGGGGGGGGGGGGAATCAAAAACTTCATATAAAATAAATGAAAGCTTATCACACTCTTTCGATGGTGAAATCATACTTCATGCAAGGTGTTTTGAAAAGCCGTTAAATAAAATTTTCTTGTAATGAGCCACCTTAAATTAGTTGTAAAATGTATTCGAGAATACAAATGGCCGGGTTGCTTTAAATATGTTACATATGATGAAGACAGTGGTATCACTCATTCGCTACCATGTTGAATATTGAGGAATGTCTATTGGGACACCTGTGAGAGATGTTGAATACACAAAGTAGGTACCATCTATCTACAGTATGCAGAGAAAATGACCAGTTCAACTACATTTTTTGTATTTGTCGTCTTTTTAAAAAGTCTGAGCAAATTCAAAAAGTTATCTGCACATCTTCAATGTGTCTACAACAACTGCACAAGGTCTGAAAGATGCCAAGTCAAAGCTGAAGGAGGAGTTGTTTACACAAAGTAGGTACCGTCTATTGAAGATATGCTTAAAAAAATGACAAAGTTTAGCTCCATGTAAATTTCTCGAGAAATATCCGAGCACTTCAAAAAGTCATATACACATTTTCAATGTGATCATAACAACTGTGCAAAGTTTGGGGAATGAGACTAGAGGTAAGTGAGGAGGAGATTCACAATGTATGTACCCTATATTAAGACACCCGGCCGCCCGTTGGGCAACCCGGCCAATCACATTTCCCCGGCTTACACGGCGATAAACAATGTTTACTTACATCAAAGTTCTCCCGGATTCTCTGCGGAGTGACACTCTTTGGTATGACAATGATATTACGCTTAAAGCAGAAATCTGAGACAAACCTTTAAAGAAATGTCACTTTTAGCACACAAATCTTCCTAATATCTTGGGGTCGGATACAACGGAAATAGATACATGTAACACGAGATCGCCTTAGTGACGCGCATAAAGTAACAAATCACATTAAAAATATATAAGCGCTGAAAACAGTTCATTTTTTCTATGTATTGAGAAATCAAATTCTATTATCCGACCTGTGCAACTGTTTTATTCTTCTTCTCTGCGATGTTTTTTAAAAGAGGTTCCTCGAAGACTATGGGATCAGTGTCACCGGCCCTGATACAATAAAAAACACATTCTGATGAAAACAGATATTTAGTCCGCCCCGACATCAGAATATTAGAACAGATGAATGATCTGATTTTAATCAGATTGGAAAAAACATTGAACGGATTCATGAAATATCATCAAATACTGGTAATTACCTATGGATGAAAAGCCTTGACTATAAAAACTAAATTCGACACATTACCATGTTCTGGAAGGATTTCCAAGTGGTGCGTAAGCGGTAACGGAAATTCCAGTTGCTGAACAATAGTCTATCAGCTTCTTGTTTGACAGATAGGGATGGACTTCAATCTGGGTAAAATATTCAAGGTAGAAAGACGTTATATATTTAATAGTTAAACATCAGTCTTACAACATTATCTTTCATCAAATCATGAAATAGGATTGTCAAATTAGACATGTACCTGTAAATTGCCAGGTCTGATTCTGCAGTTTCGAAGGATGCGCTCAATTTGGCTTTTGTTAAAATTGGAGAGGCCTATCGCTTTCACCAACCCTTCATCAACCAGCTTTTCCATCCCCTTGTAAACAGAGCATACGTATGTTGATGACATAATTTTGATGAAAAACGTAAATAAATTTTTTTTTTAAAAATCCATTTCAAATGGAAAAAAAATTGCCATCAACTCTAAATTTTCATACACACGTTGTTGTACATTGTCGATGTGTTGTCTCACACATCCTCTGATTTATATTTAGTATCTCTTGTTGCAATATGTTACATTGGTAAAGGTTTAAGGTAACTCCACTTCACAACGAAATTCGACAATGTAGTTTCAATGCTTATTGCGAACCCTGATGTAAAGGAATTAAGTTTGCAGACAGTTTAATTTTCTGTTGAGAAACACAAAATACTTACGTCAACAACTGTAAAATTTCGGGTTTTAATGAATATTTGAAGGTACGTTTGGGCACAAATGAAGTGGGAATATATGTATTTCTGGAGAATAGCTGTTTTGTCGCGTCCGTCATCATCAGAAGTGACATAATTGTATGCACAATGCACTGTCCAAAGGAAGTCCCAGAATATGTCAAATGGCTCTTCTATTTATTTTCCAAGGCAGCAAAAATTAGTTTAGCAATGGCACATATTATGTCCATTTATTAGATAACCCCCCAAAAAAAGTGATCTTGATATGTTTGAATGTGAATCTTGATACTGTAAGTTGTAATATCAGGTTTAGGCCAAGATTTTTGTTGTTTATTATCGTGTTAGAATTAAAATGTTCATCGAAATATGCACGACCACCGACGCCTTAGATAAACATCAGATTCCAGAGTCGACACTACTAGTATTCACATTGAACAGGCAATGGGGAGGAAATCACTCAGATTCGGTAACTAAATTGGTTTCCGACCGATTGGTGCTACGAGAAGCGAGGTAAACATGGTACCAGTTTAATTCGGTCCTAGATTATATTCATACGCATACAGTAAAGTAAGTGCGCAAGATGACTCGTGTCTTATGATATGAATAAAAATAAAGAAATTTATATTTCCACTCTCATTCTATTTCCAATAAAAAATCAGTTTCTTTTATATATTTCATAAAGCATCTTCTCTCTTTATGACTATTTTGCATATCGGAAGTTTCTAACTTGAGGATGTTTGGTTTTTTTGTTTATTTTCTCTGTTGTGCTATTGAAGTAAATCTGGTGATTTGCGTGCCTACAACCAGGACTTTGCTTTCAACAAATCCCGCCTAAAAAACCCAGTCCGTATACGTAAACATTAACTACTGGTTAAACGTGTTGTTTACTTCTGCATACCTTCTGTGGTTAATGATCGAAAAAAGTAAGCATCTCGTGTATACTTCACCTTCCAAACGTCAATGTAATCATGATCAGAAAACTTGGTTTTTCCATCGTCTCCCGTTGGAAAGCAAACATCGCCATCCTAGACAACATACGTCACAAAACTTCAAAGTAAGTTACAAAGTAATACGATGGTCACTTGAATATAAGTTACAAATTTACTTGATTATCACTTACATATAAGTTACAAATTTACTTGATTATCACTTACATATAAGTTACAAATTTACTTGATTATCACTTACATATAAGTTACAAATTTACTTGATTATCACTTACATATAAGTTACAAATTTACTTGATTATCACTTACATATAAGTTACAAATTTACTTGATTATCACTTGAATATAAGTTACAAATTTACTTGATGATCACTTACATATAAGTTACAAATTTACTTGATTATCACTTACATATAAGGTACAAATTTACTTGATTATCACTTACACGTAAGTTATAAATTGCGGTATCATATGGGGCGTTTGTGACATTTTCTCTGAAAATATTTTTTTCATCTCCTTGATATGAAGAGTTCTTGTATGTGTAATGTAATAATATTACCCGATGCTGTACATCGGCTTGGGTAGGTCAGTGGTTAGATCACCTAACTTGCAATGTAAGGGTCCCGGCTTCGATACACCACTGTTCCAAAGATTTTTCTCTCCTTCTTAACTACGGATATACTCATTTACACAGAAGAGCTGATTTTACATTTTTACTTTCCACAACCAGGAACTATCAAAATATGTAAACTCTAAAATAGGGATGGTGATGTATCCCGCTTTTTGATATTTTTTATTTTTATTTTATTTCATTTTTATCTTATTTTATTTTTATTTTATTTTATTTTGTAGAAACGAAATTAAATGCAAGTGAATTGTACACAACATTCACAAAAATATATATACCGGGTATTATTGAGAAACGTCGTGTATATCATTAATTCGATTATCACTTGGGTGTAAGATTATTATTATTATTATTATTATTATGATTACAAAATATTTATATAGCGTATTATCTAACATTACAGCTATTGCTCTAAGCGCTCTACAACATGCATAAAACATGATATATCACATACAACAAAGCAAAGTTACACATAAAATGCTAAATGGGATATTTTAAACAAATATTGAATTTAATATCACAAAGATTAATAAGAAGACTAACATGGTTCATTTAAACATTCTTTAAATTAATTCGATTATGATAAGTTACAAAATAAATACCATTATCACTTACGTGTAAGATACAAATTTATTCCATTATCACTTACGTATAAGTTACAAATTAATTCCATTATCACTTACGTGTAAGATACAAATTTATTCCATTATCACTTACGTGTAAGTTACAAATTTATTCGATTATCTACATGTAACACATTTAACATACTGCTCGATTATTGTTACGTTAGGTGCATGTAATGTCTGATTTGTTATTGATGGAATTCTAAGTTATAAGGGTTGTTTTATTTACCTCGAAACCAACAGGCCAGTGCATGAGATACAGATCAACATATCCACAATTCAAACTGTTCAGAGATTTGAGGAAGTTTTCTCGAATATTTGCAGGGTTGTGATGTGTATCCCAGAGCTGTAAAAAAATACACAATGTATTTATACCTGTACTTTATAAAATTTCATGAACAGGGGGTGCTTACTCCTCCTAGACACCTGATCCCAAAGGTGCTTACTCCTAAGGCACCTGATCCTAGAGGGCGCTTACTCCTCCTAGACATTGATCGCACCTCTGCAGTTTACAGCCGTCTGTGTTTGCCGTGTTCTCACTTTTATTATATAAAACTTTAAAAGATTTATGAAATAGACCACTGTTTCTTATCATCACTTCCTACCTAACATATTGACATATACAGTGGCGAATTTAGAGGGGGACAGGGGGTCCGACCCCTCCCCCTTTCGCCACTAATTTACAAAATGTGAGTAAAACTCCAGATATGGTACCACCCCCACCTCCACCCCCCCCCCAAAAAAAAAATGGCTGAGTATTTTCGCTAAGACTTGACATTCAGATGTGTCCCACCCTTTTTGAAATTCCTGAATCCGCCACTGATATACCTTTGTTTCACAGTCATTTAGACTGTAGGTACATGATATTTCAATGCTTTTATTGATGTCTCTTGAACGGACATTGCGCTATTGAAACCTATATACATGTACATGCATTCATAAAGCTACAAGATAAATTATACAAACTACAGACATAAGGAATAGATATCAATGTTGGCTGGAATCAATTATAGTTTGTTGGGTCTGCGAGGAGATTAACTATGTACAATGGAAAGCGCGATGATTCTGCATAATCTGACATACCCAGCAAACTAGACAGTGATTCCATATATCTATATCGAAAGTGAAAATACAAAAACAAAAGCGACATGGCCAAAAATACTAATAGAATTGAAATTCATGTTAATTTCCATAGTTTCCGTCCACTGGCCTTTCCTGCAAGATTTGTACATTGTGGGGAAATCAACACATGGTGCATAAATCATCAAAGGGTAGAGGGTTATCAGAAGGAAACGTAAATACTCTATGATGCCAGCAACCTTGACAGGTCTTTCTGAAATACAAGACAGAAACAGGTACGTAGAACCAGGGGTAGCGGCTGACAATGATCATTATCTGTTATTTTCTTACTGAAATGAAGACATATTAAAAGACTGCTTCTACTATCACCTTGTGCTATTTTTGATAGTATTAGTGAATGAAAAGAATGTATAACCTTGAAAGATATGAATTGAAGGATGAGCGCTCCCCCCCCCCCCCACCCACTATACACACACGATTTAAGAAAGTGAAGGCTGGAAATGGAAGGTTTTGTTTTCAAAAATTATTGACATGTCACCTCCCCCCCCCCCCCCCCCCCCACCACCACACATACATACCATGAAAAAACGATGCAACGTGCCGGAGAAAGTCAAGTCTTTAACCGTCCTAGACTGAAAACTGAGATGAGAAATACCTTGGTTGTGATGAACAAGTCTTCCCTTTTTACAACGCCTTCACTGATTTTCTCATTTATTGCTTGACCAATTGAAGTTTCATTCTGGTATACGAAAGCGCAGTCGATGCTCCTGTAACCACAATCAATGGCGCACCTCACCGCGGCCTTCACCTCATCATTGCTGCCCTGAAATTTTCATGAAATCTGTTAATTCTAATACACACATACATGTATACAATTTACGATTAGTGTTACCAATTCTGCAGAAACATGTACATAAACAGTTGAAGTGTCTCAGTTTATTACGACCAGCAAATGCTCTAAACATGACGCATGTCTTAATTTCCATGAAAACTTACCCTTTTTTCAATGATAGTGAAGGTCCCTAGCCCTATCTGAGGAAATCCCCGAGTCCCAGACAGTGGAATCTTTGGAACTTTTTCAGCTGCCATGATATTCTGTTAGCTGTACCGCTCGGCGCTTTATCACCTGACGGTCAAAAGATAAGTGTGTTCGAAAGTTTAAGATTCCCCATCAAGATTGTACGAACATGAAAGGGTCTGTACACATATACGTACGAGGGTTTTATTGATAAGGAGGTGTGAGCCTCATATGCAAGGGTTTGAATTTTGGCGGAAATATTGCATTATTTTTCAACATAATCCCCTTCAGTATCTATACACTTGCCTCAATGCCAGTTTTAAAGAAGTCCTTTTCTTGACCGTTCAGAAAGACCTCCACTGCATGTATGACGTCATCATCTGACTTAAAGTGGGTACCGGAAATGGCCATTTTCATTTTTGGAAAGTCTGATGGAGCGAGATGAGGCGATTAAGAAAGATACCCAATCAATTTAAAGCCACAATCGTTAATGACAGTCATGGTAATGACAGACTTGTTAACAGGGGCATTGTCCTGGTGGAACAACACACCTTTACGGATTTTTCCGCGGCGCTTGAGTTTAATATTTTCCCGTAGCTGCCTCAGAAGGGATGCATAGTATGTGTCATTGATTTTTTGTTCCTTTTGAAGATAATCTACAATCAGAATAATATAAACATCCCAGAAAACCCAGACCATAACCTTTCCAGCTGATGGAGCAGTCTTTGCCTTCTTTGGTGGGGTGAACCAGGTTATTTCCATTGTGTAGACTGTTGTTTGGCCTCTGAGGTGAAATGATGGAACCACGTTTCATCCAGTAACAAATCTCCAAAGAAAGGTAGCAGGATCTGCCATAAAAAAAGATTTAAATTAGCACACGACAAAGTGAGCCTGGTTTGTTTCTGACCAACTGTTAGAAGTCTTGGTGCCCAGTGGGCTGAAAGCTTTTTCATTGCAAGATCCTCTGTCAGAATGGAAAGTACTCATTCCTGTGAAATACAAACTGTACTGGCTATATATCTTTCTGTTACTCTCCTGACCGTCATAGCAATATCATGGACTTTATTGACCATTTCTGAGGGTTGTAACAGTGAAAAGCCTTTCCGTAAAAGGGTGGGTGGAATGTAAACGCGGTAGGCAGAGCCTTGAGGATGACCCCCGTCCTGGAAGTCCTGTCACTGTTCAAAAGGACTGGGGATAGACTTATCTGTTGCTTATTTGTTTAGACCTGTGAGTGCATCAACGATGGAAATCTTGGATCATGATTCACTGAGTTATGGGGTAATGTATGATAGATTTAAACACTACCTTTAAATCTTGGATATAGATGAGGGAGAAACCTCTCTTCAGTATTAGGAGGGGTTGTGCAATTACACCCTCTTTGTCAGGAACTTCTAAGGCAGATCCCTTGCTTGTCGTAAGAGGCGACTAAATGGGACAGTCCTTCGGATGAGACAGCAAAAAACGAGGCCCCTTGTCGCAGCAGGTGTGGCACGATAAAGATCCCTTCCTGCTCAAAGGCCGTAAGCGCCGAGTATAGGTCTAAATTTTGCAGCCCTTCACCGGCAATAGTGGCGTCTCCATTTGAGTAAAAAGTTCTTGAGTGGGACGTTAAACAACATATACTCAATCAATCAATCTTCTAAGGCAGAAAATGTTATTTCCAAGGTAGCTTAGGTAGATACAGTGAACTTACCAACATTGGAGAAACAAAACATTGTGGCCAATATTTCTGCAAGCGCTGGGAGAAGATTTGTAAAAGTCCTCCGGTTTCTCCATTTGCTTACCAAAAGCACTACTAAGTGACTTGAATTATCCGTAACCGCTGTTGTAATGACTCTGGTAATAAATTTGAAATCTAGGAAATCTTTATTGTATTTTTTGATGGTATGAGTATTGGGGAGAATTTGCATATGTATGGGCATGATGATGGAGTAATGTAGCATATACTATGATGAATAAATAATAAATCAACTGAGTACTTCACCTTTGGCAAATGATATGAGAGAGAGAGAGAGAGAGAGAGAGAGAGAGAGAGAGAGAGAGAGAGAGAGAGAGCTTGGAATTACAGTTACGAACATAGTAGTGAAAACTTCCTGGACAATCAAATTATATTGGCAAATAATAATTAAGCGCTCTAATTTTGCCAGAAAAAGCAATTAATTAAGCTTATCACATAAGCTTGCTTACATACATATCTCCAGTCAAACAATATACTACCGTTGTCATACGTATCTCCAAAGGTAAATATTGCATTACATTGTCAGTGGTTACATGCTCACGGTGGCGAATCAGGGCATGACTAATCAAAGTAGTGAAAGTACTGCAACAAGGAGACGAATAATACAAAATGTCACGAAGACACTAATGCTATATATGCTGTATATCTATTCTGTTCCATTCCTCTACTGCTCCAAAACACTTCGAAACAGTCATATTTTATTTAGTTAACCGAAGTAAAATGACTGAAATATTGCCAATACGACGTTAAACCCTAAAACAATCAACCAGTCACCCTATGCTGCTAGGGAACAAGTGGTGCCTTAAAGGTGAAAAAACAAACAAACAAACAAAAAAACTAAACAAACAAACAAACAACAACAGCAATAACAACAACAAAACAGAAACAAACAAACAAACAACCCCCCCCAAATAAACAAAAAACAACAACAACAAAAAACAAAAACAAAAAACAAAAAAAAAAAAACAATTAAAACAAAAACAAAAGAAGGGGTGTTCAGTAGTCGGTGTCATTAGGTGTCCAGTAGTCGGTGTCATTAGGTGTACAGTAGTCGGTGTCATTAGGTGACCAGTAGTCGGTATCATTAGGTGTTAAGTAGTCAGTGTCATTAGGTGTCCAGTAGTCGGTGTCATTAGGTGTACAGTAGTCGGTGTCATTAGGTGTCCAGTAGCCAGTGCCATTAAGTGTACAGTAGTCGGTGTCATTAGGTGTCCGGTAGTCAGTGTCATTAAGTGTTTAGTAGTCGGTGTCATTAGGTGTCTAGTATACTTCTGGCTAAGTCTGGATCTCCAACTATAATATGAGGACTGAAAATCTGAACTAATTAATTATGCCTAAAAATCCATCCCTCACAATCTGTATAGCATATCGTGCATAAAGAACTTGGTTAAACTAAGTAAAACATCCAAGTATGTCAGTGCAGGGTGCTTAAGCACCGACTCTGACGATTTACACCGTGCGTTATACACTAAAGTCCACCTCCCTAAATCTGTAACCTCGACTGAGACTTTATTCAGTCAGTAAGGTTATATCATACACATGCCATGCAAATCTACCACCACCAAGTATACTTTCATGCAGAAAACATAAGTAAATGTAAATGCGGAGCACCTGAAACGAGCGGTGACGGTGCAACTTTACACCGAACTATAAAATTATCTAAGTTCTCCTAATTAATTGAAATGTAATAAAATCCGAGATCTAACTAAATCTATTTAAAAAATAACAATTCTAACTATAACTAGACTGGGAGAGACTTTCTTGTGTGTCTCCCTGGGACAGAATCCCGAATGCACCGACTATGAAAATTCTCGTCTTCTTGTCTTAAAAACTTGTATTTTAAACAAAATTTCTGGTAATGATTTTATGTGATGTGTTCACTGATCCGTGACTTTAACCTAACTTTTATATGTACAATTTGTCTTTCGTTTGTCTTGACTTTTATCTTTTATTGAGGAGGCGTTCTAAGAATTTTCGTTCCCGTCAATTATAATTTTCCGTACGATGTATTTATGGTGCTAGGAAAAACCACAATCACCCTAAAAATACCACAATCACGCCCCCCCCCCCCCCCCCCCCAAAGGTACAATCACCAACAATAAGGGACAATCACCCGGGAAATTGTGTCAGATGGTTTATAAATGTACAAATGCTTTAATTGTAGAGTATTTGGGTATAATTACCGTTATACAACTGTTTCCCGTGAGAATTCGAACAAAGCGGACGCCATTACGGGCGTCATTGATTGCGTGACGTATTAAACTGTTTATCACACCCGATGAAATTAAGACGATATCAAATTCCGCTCGCGCCGATATATGTGAGACAGTTTGCCAGTTTACTTTTGGAAGGTCGGTGGTCTCTTCCCGGATATATTGTATCTAAGTTCTCGCCTCCACCTACAAAAACTGGACGCCACCAGATAACTGAAAAATTGTTGAGTGTGGCGGAAAACACACACACACACACACACACACACACACACACACGTATATATATATATATATATATATATATATATATATATATATATATATATACCCTATTCATTGTTGTTTAATCTTGTCGAACTATTCCTTTTTTGTTTTTAATACACTGAATAAAATACTGTTCCATTTTAAAACTGTATGCTATATTAATTATTTAAGAAAACAACAAAATAAGTAAATTTTTAATTTTTGTTGCAATATACGCCGAATTTCATGAGAAAGTAATGATTTGACAACGCTTAAGCTAAAATAACGTATCCATGCAGACTATACAGGCAAATTCCTATTTCAGTCGGCGATACGGTATGGTATAGGGTATGAAAATGCTGTTACATATGTTGTTAGTTCAAATCCAGTAAATTTAGCGCTGTACCACGTCTTATGTTTCTTTCACTTTAAATAAGGTTTGGTATTTTTTACTTTCAAATGAAGGTCCCACCACCAATTCACAGAGTACTATTTCCTGTTCTCACTCATTCTCAATCAATGTGTGCAGTTGAGGCTTTACTTTCGTAAAAGTAAAATTGTTGAATTCATTGGTTGGTGTTATTGATTTTCGAAAACGAATATTTGAGGATTTTAATTTCATAAATTTTCTCGCCTAAACCATTGTCATCCTTTAATTATACCACAACGAAAAAAGACGTTTTATAGTGCAGAAAATGTTATAAAAATGTAGATTGCAATAAAAAGACAAATGAGAAATGGTAATACATTTAAATATTTTTGTCATCTTTCTTGTTTATATGTTCGTAATTTTTAATATGTGTTGCTTTATAAAAAGAAAGAAATTGTGATATATCAGGGAAACTTTTTTTTTTCAAAGAGGCGATTAACTAAGGGACAATTGCCTATGTTTTAGTGTAAACAAATTTGGCATAAAAACCGTTTACAATCAAAAGCTAGTGTATAATTATCCAGAGGTTTGAGCTCTAAACACAACTTTTTGAGGAAAGGATAGAAACTGCACAAAATATTTACATCCCCCCCCCCCCAGTAAATATATTGACAACCTTTCAAGAAACATTAAACTGGATTGATTGATTAAATATTGTTTAACGTCCTGCTCGAGAATCTTTCACTCATATGGAGACGTCACCATTGCCGGTGAAGGACTGCAAATTCAGGCCTATGCTCGGCGCCTACGGCCTTTGAGCAGGGAGGAATCTTTATCGTGCCACACCTGCTGTGACACGGGACCTCGGTTTTTGCAGTCTCATCCGATGGACCGCCCCATTTAGTCGCCTCTTACGACAAGCAAGGGGTACTGAGGATCTATTCTAACTCGGATCCCCACGGGGTCATTAAACTGGAAATGGTATATCAAAAGTAACGTACATTTCAAAATTCAGTCTCGTTTCAAACATTAAAGTAGGCTACAAAAATCCCCCCAAAATCCACACACCTTTGCGAAATTTCTATGTTTATAACATTTGACATATAATTTTTATTATGTCTCTTCGTAGACTGACGCAATATGGATGGAAATGTTTTTGGCAGAGTTGAAAAGCAAGTTAGATATAGATGTAGTTATGTTAAATGCTGTGATATAGACACGAAGAGCTATAGATTTGCAATTTTTTAAAAATGTGCAGCAGAAGACATTCGGCTATTTCCTATTTGAGAAAGGTGCACCATTTTCAGTTTATAAGTCCGTTTTGTTATGATTTGTGTTAGCAGCCTTAACTTTCAGCTAACCATGTTTATTATAACATTAATAACGAAAAGAAAAATCATTTATATGCATATTTTACTTTCTCAGGGGAGGGCCTCCGTTTGGTAAGAGCATCGCGCTCAAAATCACAAGGCCTCTCACCTCTAGTCGGCGCGGGTTCGAATCCCGCTCGCGCCGATATATGTGAGAAGACTTTCCAGTTTACTTTCGGAAGGTCGGTGGTCTCTTCCCGGGTGCATTGTATCTGGGTTTTCTCCTCCACCAATAAAAACTGGACTCCACCAGATAACTGAAAAATTGTTGGGTGTGGCGAAAAACAACAATCAATATATATATATATATATATATATATATATATATATATATATATATATTACTTATTTTAAATTCTATTCTAAATTCTATTGTCATTTTGAAAGTCATTATTTTGGATATTAATAAGGTCAACATCTTGAAAACCACCAACATTTGACATTGTCTTTAATTTCATAGGTTGATTGATTAATTAAATATTGTTTAACGTATTTTTGTGACATCATATTGTGGGCCGTAAAGTTTCCTAGCATATATCGTATGATATATGCCCGCAAACTTTTGAAGAGAAGAGATGAAATTGAAAGTATATGATAATTCGTTTCTATTAGAAACACAACACTGCTTCAATACTCTCTCAAGGATGCACACCATATACTGGACAAATGTTTTACTCTACAACATTTGCTCTACTACCCCACTACAACAACATAAATCCAAAGGACGTTCAAATGCCAAGCAAAAAAGGATAATTCAATTTAATATTTACTTTCTAGAAGACTAATAATTTTCCCAAATGATCCTTTTTGATCTGCCATCAGCTTGAACACTTCTGGGGGTCTTTTTAAAGGTATGTACCTAAATATTTAAAAGTTTTAGCAAGGTCAGCACGCTCGTCGCTTCGAACAATCAATGAAAAGACTTAAGATGATATGGGATCAGTGTTTCTTCCCAAAATTCTCTTCGAGATATATGTCAACATTAAACGACCACACGTGTAGTTCCTAGCTATCGAATGAATTTCTACACTGCACCGGTCGCGGTAGCTCAGTGGTTAGGGCGTTCGCTTGTAAGCGGGAGGTCGTGAGTTGGAGCCCCGCTCGTGCCATGGCCGCGTCAAACCTAAGACGAAAAATAGGCAGTGATTGCTCCTTTGCCAAACGCTCGGCATTTAGAAGTGAGAATCACGGGGCTTTCGGATATGACCTTAAAAACTGAGGTCCGTGTCACGAAAGGCGTTGGCACGTTAAAGAACTCTCACAGCTACGGCCCTGAGCGCTAAGCATAGGTCTAAATTTATGGTATTTCACCTACTGCTGGTGACGTCTCAATATGAGTGAAAAATTCTCGATGGGACGTAAAACAAACAAACAAATCCTACACTGCATATATAATGAAATAGATTTCATTTTATATAAAATAACTCAAAACAATGTTGACAAGCTGAGGGTTTTCCCTTAGTTAGAAAACATATATTTTCGCAAAAAAAAAAAATAAAAAAAAAAAAATGGGGGCAATGATTGCATTTTTCCTTAAACTCTATTTTTTTTCGCCCATGGATAAAAGTAAACAAATCAGAAACTGGACATTTTCTACCCCAATCCAATTCCATAACCCCCCCCCCCCCCCAAAAAAAAAACCAAAAAAAAAACCCACGGGAAATCTCAGTACAAGGAAGTTGGTTTTCATTAAATAACAAGAGTCGTTAATATTTCAAGAAATTAAATAAAATGAAAAATTGTAGTAAATCAGCCGGCCGACACCTTGAATGGCACGATAACTGTACGTTGGTGGCTGCTGAAGTCAACGCAAGGGAAAATTCAATAACAAATGGTCACATACCTTCAACATTTGAAGAATTTTATCAGGACAACATCTATACTAAATTGGTAGTTCTGCGTGCGATAGAGTCAGAGAACATTGACAGTTTTTTGGCGGTCAGAAAGTTTTTGAAAATTATGTCAGTGTTATCTGCTTCTATCGCACGTACAACTAAGGGTTTGTTCCCGTGACAATTCTTCACATGTTGAAAAGGTTATGTGACAATCCATTGTTCATAAAGGTGTAAGTTACGCGTTTGAATCGTCCACTGTGTAGACTTCAGTAACCCTCTTCCTAGTCAAGTCAGGGACACGTGATTCGCCACCCTGATCTAAACATTTTTGTTACTCGAAGTAAACAATGGACTCACTCCTCTCTAAAATTTTGTACACTGTAACTTTATATATCGCTTTCAGTTTGGATTACAATGATATGCAGTTATATGTGTGATTTCAAGTAAAAATAAAATGATGTATTACTTGATTGATTTATTAGTAATACGAAAATGTACATGTTTCATTAAATGAAATATATTAACTTAGGATTCCGGATGTTTAAATTCATATTTATGAAAATACAAGGGGGTCACAATAAGCGAAAATATTTGGCGAATCCAGTGGAGCAGACACAAATAATTTTCAATAGAATTGATTGTTTGATTGGTTATATATTGTTTAACGTCCCGCTCGAGAATCTTTCACTCATATGGAGACGTCACCACTGCCGGTGAAGGGCTGCAAATGTAGGCTTATGCTCGGTGCTTATGACCTTTGAGCAGGGAGGGATCTTTCTCGTGCCACACCTGCTGTGATACGGGACCTAGGTTTTTGTGGTCTCATCCGAAGGACCGCCCCATTTAGTCGCCTCTTACGATAAGCAAGGGGTACTGAGGATCTATTCTAACAACCCGGATCCCCGCGGGGCTAAATAGAAATGAAGGACATGCATAATATAAATGGACTTCATATCTGATCCAGGGGCCTCCGTGACCGAGTGGTTAGAGCATTGCGCTAAAAATCACAAGGTCTCTCACCGCTAGTCGGCGACGGTTCGATTCTCGCCCGCGCAGATATATGTGAGAAAGTTTGCCAGTTTTCTTTCGGAAGGTCGGTGGTCTCTTCACGAGTACATTGTATCTGGGTTCTATCCTCCACCAATAAAAACTGGACGCCACCAGATAACTGAAAAATTATTGAGTGTGGTGAAAAAACAACAAACAATCAACATATTTAATCCATATTATTAATGAATTTCATTCATGTTTTCAAAGTTTTATAATTGCCCCTTCATTTTTGTTTTATAATCAAGCCACCCAAAATTGTGATATACCAATTAAAATTATTGTATACCAGTAAATGTGCATTTCAGTTTACATACTGTATGAATACCTTTACCTTGCTATTTATCATTGAATTTAGAGAGAAGAATGTCTTGAGGGACTTAATATTGTATACATACTGGACAAAATATGTTAGGGGTCATGGACTATTTCGACTAAAACTATATTAAACCTAAACCTTTGTACGTATATGTACATGGCAGAATATATGAAACACAAACGCTGACATCATTTTTAAAAATCAATATCTCGATTTCAATTATTGATTTGTTTTGGTTCATAGTGCACAAAACAAAATGTCACTGAATGACGTGAAGAAATCTGGCATGGAAGACAAGTTAAACTTTACAGAACTGAAATAAATTGATGTATGGTTGATAAATCATGATTTAAAATAAGTAGTTCACAAAACGAAAGGTCAATGACTACAGTACTTCTGTATACAAAAAGTTTTGTTCCATGAAGATAAATTATAAGATAAATTATAAGATAAATTATAAGGCAAATTATAAGATAAATTATAAGATAAGGTTTTATAACTCGAGACACTTTTTCAGTATACTACCAATATTTTCTTATTAAAGGATTGTTTTCGCCATCGTATTTTAGTCTTTATTGAGTTTCAAAGTATGTTTTTCATTTTGTACTTCTGAATAAAATTCCACTTTGACGTAACGTAAATATTCTTTTTGGCAATTTGAGGGGGGGGGGGGGGGGGGTGGTGTTAAACAGAACCTTATTTAGACTCTATGTACAGAATATAACACTCTAGTATTTTAAGCGTCTTTAATATCATAGATTTGAAAAACAAAATAGATTTTCATCTTGATATTTCGTGTTTCATTTTTCTTGAGTTACTTGGAGGAAACTGTAACGATAATTTTTGAGAACAGGTGATTTAAATGCAAAATTTTTTTTCAGTCATCTCAATGAATCATTTTCTCGAAAGCACTAACTTTTCATTTAACACAAAGAAGTTAATAAGGAATACATTTTATTAAAAAAAAATCTAATGATAGTCGTTCTACAACTCCCACAGCATGCCAGATGTACTAAGTATACGGCTTTGTCGATCGCCTTATCTTATTTTCAACACATGAATCGGAATTTTCATCTCTGCCTCTCCATTCTATCTGTAAATATTGACGCTATCCGCTTCCCGTACACACACGTGTAATGTGAACAGACCTTTTCGTGGGACCTTTATCTTTTGACCACTCTTATCTTTTGACCGTCAGGTGATAAAGCGCCGAGCGGTACAGCTAACAGAATATCATGGCAGCTGAAAAGGTTCCAAAGATTCCATTGTCTGGGACTCGGGGATTTCCTCAGATAGGGCTAGGGACCTTCACTATCTTTGAAAAAAGGGTAACTTTCCATGGAAATTAAGACATGCGCCATGTTTAGAGCATTTGCTGGTCGTAATAAACTGAGACACTTCAACTGTTTATGTACATGTTTCTGCAGAATTGGTAACACTAATCGTAAATTGTATACATGTATGTGTGTATTAGAATTAACAGATTTCATGAAAATTTCAGGGCAGCAATGATGAGGTGAAGGCCGCGGTGAGGTGCGCCATTGATTGTGGTTACAGGAGCATCGACTGCGCTTTCGTATATCAGAATGAAACTTCAGTTGGTCAAGCAATAAATGAGAAAATCAGTGAAGGCGTTGTAAAAAGGGAAGACTTGTTCATCACAACCAAGGTATTTCTCATCTCAGTTTTCAGTCTAGGCCGGTTAAAGACTTGACTTTCTCCGGCACGTTCCATCGTTTTTCAAAATGCGTGTGTGTGTGTGTGGGGGGGGGGGGGGGTAATGACGTGTTAAAATTTTTTGAAAAAGCAAAATACATTTTCAGCCTTCAATTTCGTAAATCGTGTGTGTATAATGGGAGGGGGCAAGCGCTCATCCTCCAATTCATATCTTTCAAGGTTATACATTCTTTTCGTTCACTAATACTATCAAAAATAGCACAGGGTGGTAGTAGAAGCAGTCTTTTAATATGTCTTCATTTCAGTAAGAAAATAACAGATAATGATCATTGTCAGCCGCTACCCCCTGGTTCTACGTACCTGTTTCTGTCTTCGATTTCAGAATTTTTGTTTTCCCATTTATTTTATTTACAGTGCTTAAATAAGGATTTTAAATGTTCGGAAAAATGTCAATGTCAGTTGTTGAGATACAAGAGAGATACAGAGCTCACAAGTCTTTGCTTGTGTTATGCTTTTGTTTACATAGGTTGTAGATATAGTAAATATTTCATTTAAAGCAGATTTATCAATTTTACAAGTTAATTCTGAACACAATCAAACAGTTTGTCATGTCTCAATTTGTTTTGAACACGATATTTTCTATTAAGGAATGTATATGTAAACAAAAACAGGACACAGGCCTTGTTTACATTATATATATCACATACTAAATACAAAAATGGGACTTTGATATGTAACGGGATTACCCGGCATAAAGTAACAAACACTTTGTCTTTACATCATTATATTCTGGTTTCACGTTGTAGATATAGACGATCATTAAAACACTTGCCCAATTTATGGAATTGAACTTTACAGATGTTTCAATAAATTTAGAGCAATCAGGATTTAATACTTTATGTCCAGGTCTGCAAGTCTCAGCTAGTTATAATTCACAATATAGTCAGGGGATTTCAAAGACTAGTAAACTTTATGTCTAACTTATAGAACCCTGGGATGAAAAGTGTTCATTGCAACACAAAGACCAGGAAGTTCCAACCAATAAAATCTAACCATTTCAAACACAGAACAATGAATGTTAAATGCTCGTGTGTGTGTGTGTGTGTGTGTGTGGATCCAAGGGAGTGTATGGCAATCATTAACTACCCAAATTAGTAAGATATAAGAAATAAATTTAATTCAATAACCTATCAGTTTTAATACAAGGTTTTAACTATTTATTTCTACATATTTGCTTAGACATTAATTTACCATTTCCAGGATAAAAGTACATCTATTACATATATTATCAAAGAAAAAATATTTCCAAAGAAGAAATATTTGTTCATTTCAATAAAAGGGCTTATCAGTAATCTGTATATGTATGACTTATCTTGTATCTGTGCGAGTGCATGTATAGGTGTTAATAGCACAATGCATATATAGGTGTTAATAGCACAATGCATGTATAGGTTTTAATAGCACAATGCATGTATAGGTGTTAATAGCACAATGCATATATAGGTGTTAATAGCACAATGCATGTATAGGTTTTAATAGCACAATGCATGTATAGGTGTTAATAGCACAATGCGTGTATAGGTTTTAATAGCACAATGCATGTATAGGTGTTAATAGCACAATGCGTGTATAGGTTTTAATAGCACAATGCGTGTATAGGTTTTAATAGCACAATGCATATATAGGTTTTAATAGCACAATGCATGTATAGGTGTTAATAGCACAATGCGTGTATAGGTTTTAATAGCACAATGCGTGTATAGGTTTTAATAGCACAATGCATGTATAGGTTTTAATAGCACAATGCATGTATAGGTGTTAATAGCACAATGCGTGTATAGGTTTTAATAGCACAATGCGTGTATAGGTTTTAATAGCACAATGCATGTATAGGTTTTAATAGCACAATGCGTGTATAGGTTTTAATAGCACAATGCGTGTATAGGTTTTAATAGCACAATGCGTGTATAGGTTTTAATAGCACAATGCATGTATAGGTTTTAATAGCACAATGCGTGTATAGGTTTTAATAGCACAATGCGTGTATAGGTTTTAATAGCACAATGCATGTATAGGTTTTAATAGCACAATGCATGTTTTGGTATTAATAGCACAATGCGTGTATAGGTTTTAATAGCACAATGCATGTATAGGTTTTAATAGCACAATGCATGTATAGGTATTAATAGCACAATGCGTGTATAGGTTTTAATAGCACAATACATATATAGGTTTTAATAGCACAATGCATGTATAGGTTTTAATAGCACAATGCATATATAGGTTTTAATAGCACAATGCATGTATAGGTTTTAATAGCACAATGCATGTATAGGTTTTAATAGCACAATGCATGTATAGGTTTTAATAGCACAATACATATATATAGGTTTTAATAGCACCATGCAGGTATAGGTTTTAATAGCACAATGCGTGTATAGGTTTTAATAGCACAATGCATATATAGGTTTTAATAGCACAATGCATGTATAGGTGTTAATAGCACAATGCGTGTATAGGTTTTAATAGCACAATGCATGTATAGGTTTTTAATAGCACAATGCGTGTATAGGTGTTAATAGCACAGTGCATGTATAGGTTTTAATAGCACAATGCATGTATAGGTTTTAATAGCACAATACATATATATAGGTTTTAATAGCACCATGCATGTATAGGTGTTAATAGCACAATGCGTGTATAGGTTTTAATAGCACAATGCATGTATAGGTTTTTAATAGCACAATGCGTGTATAGGTGTTAATAGCACAGTGCATGTATAGGTTTTAATAGCACAATGCATGTATAGGTTTTAATAGCACAATACATATATATAGGTTTTAATAGCACCATGCATGTATAGGTGTTAATAGCACAATGCGTGTATAGGTTTTAATAGCACAATGCATATATAGGTTTTAATAGCACAATGCATGTATAGGTTTTAATAGCACAATGCATATATGGGTTTTAATAGCACAATGCGTGTATAGGTTTTTAATAGCACAATGCGTGTATAGGTGTTAATAGCACAGTGCATGTATAGGTTTTAATAGCACAATGCATATATAGGTTTTAATAGCACAATGCATGTATAGGTTTTAATAGCACAATGTCCGTTCAAGAGTCAGCAATAGCATATAGCTACAGTGTAAATTATTGACAAAATAATACTATATGTCAGTATATTAGGTTGGTGATGTATTTATAGATAATGATGACAAGAAACAGTGATCTGTCTCCTAAGATCCTATATAGATTTGTACGTATCATTAAATTGAGAACAGAACAAACATGGACCCTTACAAACACTAGATTGAGATCTTGTAAGCACCCCCTGGGATCAGGTGCCTTAGGATTAAGCACCCTCTGGGATCAGGTGCCTTAGGAGTAAGAACATCTGGGATCAGGTGTCTTAGGAGTAAGCGACCCTGGGATCAGGTACCTTAGGAGTAAGCATCCCCTGAGATCAGGTGCCTTAGGAGTAAGCGCCCTCTGGGTCAGGTGCCTTAGGAGTAAGCACCTTTTTGGATCAGATGTCTAGGAGGAGTAAGCACCCCCTGTTCATGAAAGTTTATAAAGTACAGGTATAAATACATTTTCTATTCTTTTTACAGCTCTGGGATACACATCACAACCCTGCAAATATTCGAGAAAACTTCCTCAAATCTCTGAACAGTTTGAATTGTGGATATGTTGATCTGTATCTCATGCACTGGCCTTTTGGTTTCGAGGTAAATAAAACAACCCTTATAACTTAGAATTTCACCAATAACAAATCAGACATTACATGCACCTAACGTTACAATAATCGAACAGTATGTGAAACTGTGTTACATGTAGATAATCGAATAAAATTTGTAACTTACATTTAAGTAATAATCGAATTAATTCAATTACTTTGAAGTGTAATGTAAGTGATAATCAAGTAAATTTGTAACTTATATGTAAGTGATAATCAAGTAAATTTGTAACTTATATGTAAGTGATAATCAAGTAAATTTGTAACTTATATGTAAGTGATAATCAAGTAAATTTGTAACTTATATGTAAGTGATAATCAAGTAAATTTGTGACTTATATTCAAGTGACCATCGTATTACTTTGTAACTTACTTTGAAGTTTTGTGACGTATGTTGTCTAGGATGGCGATGTTTGCTTTCCAACGGGAGACGATGGAAAAACCAAGTTTTCTGATCATGATTACATTGACGTTTGGAAGGTGAAGTATACACGAGATGCTTACTTTTTTCGATCATTTACCACAGAAGGTATGCAGAAGTAAACAACACGTTTAACCAGTAGTTAATGTTTACGTATATGGACTGGGTTTTTTAGGCGGGATTTGTTGAAAGCAAAGTCCTGGTTGTAGGCACGCAAATCACCAGATTTACTTCAATAGCACAACAGAGAAAATAAACAAAAAAACCAAACATCCTCAAGTTAGAAACTTCCGATATACAAAATAGTCACAAAGAGAGAAGATGCTTTATCAAATATATAAAAGAAACTAGGATTTTTAATTGGAAATATAGTGAGAGTGGAAATATAAATTTCTTTATTTTTATTCATATCATAAGACACGAGTCATCTTGCGCACTTACTTTACTGTATGCGTATGAATATAATCTAGGACCGAATTAAACTGGTACCATGTTTACCTCGCTTCTCGTAGCACCAATCGGTCGGAAACCAATTTAGTTACCGAATCTGAGTGATTTCCTCCCCATTACCTGTTCAATGTGAATACTAGTAGTGTCGACTATGGAATCTGATGTTTATCAAAGGCATCGGTGGTCGTGCATATTTCGATGAGGATTTTAATTCTAAAGCGATAATAGGTTTAAAAAATCCATGGCTTATGCATGATATTACAGCTTATAATAAGAAAGTTTCACATTTAAACATATAGGTAGATCACATAGTTTCCTTATTTAATTCATGAACATAATATATGCTATAGCTAAACTAATTTTCTCTACCTTGGAAAATAAATAGAAGACCCATTTGGCGTATTCTGTGAGTTCCTTTGGACAGGCATTGTATATGAAGTTACCTCACTCTCGCGGATGCGACAAAACAGGTATTCTTCAGAAATGGTTCCAATTGCAAAATTAAGCTGTTAAACATCACGTTCAATTTACCCAGATGGTCGCATCACGCTTTTCTGGCGTTTCGAACCTAAGCGACACATGGTTAGTAATTGATTAGAATTTCTAGTATTCATTAACAGTATTCAATATATTGAAACAGAAAAGCGTTGCTTTTTGGAACAAAATTTTCATTGCGATCTGTCTCGCATGATTGAGAATGACCTTTCCTATCCGTTCATAAAAAATTTAATCTTAACTTCAAGTATTACAATTCACTCTTTGCTTCGTCTGAGACCACAAAAACTGAGCTTCCGTATCACAGCAGGTGTGGGACGATAAAGATACCTCCTGCTTAAAGGACGAAAGCGCTGAGCATAAATTTTTCAGCCCTTTATCGGCATTGATGACGTCTACATATGAGTGAAAGACGTTTTAAACAATATAGTGTACAACCAACCTAAACAAAACATGACAGGTATATGCATTTGCCGAACGTACAAAGAATGAAAGGGGATCAATATGAGTCAAAACGATTTTAATTAGATATCCTTCCACGTTGATGGAGATCTATCCTCCTTAATATGATTATATAATCAGCATATGATTTCATAAAATATATGTGCATGTAGGCGAACTTCAGTTTAAAAAAACTAAACGATCTGCAAACTTAATTCCTTTGCATCAGGGTTCGCAATAAGCACTGGAACGTGAAACGACGTTGTCGAATTTCGTTGTGAAGTGGAGTTACCTTAAACCTTTAGTTATGTAACATATTGCAACAAGAGAAATCAAACATAAATCAGCAACATATCTCCGATGTTCTCCCCCCCCCCCCCCCCCCCCCCCCCCCCCCCCCCCCCCCCCCGAGGTTCAGAAATCTTCACATGTGTATGAAATTTAGATTTGTTGATATTTTTTTCCCATTTGAAATAGAGAAATTATAAATTTTTTTTATCCTTTCCATCAAACTTGTCGTTGACATAAGTATGCTCTGTTTACAAGGGGATGGAAAAGTTGGTTGACGAAGGGTTGGTGAAAGCCATAGGACTTTCTAATTTTAACAAAAGCCAAATTGAACGTGTCCTTCAAAACTGCAGAATCAGACCTGGCAATTTACAGGTACATGTCTAATTTGACAATCCTATTTCATGATTTGATGAAAGATAATGTTGTAAGACTGATGTTTAACTATTAAATACATAACTCCTTTCTACCTTGAATATTTTACCCAGATTGAAGTCCATCCCTATCTGTCAAACAAGAAGCTGATAGACTATTGTTCAGCAACTGGAATTTCCGTTACCGCTTACGCACCACTTGGAAATCCTTCCAGAACATGGTAATGTGTCGAATTTAGTTTTTATAGTCAAGGCTTTTCATCCATAGGTAATTACCAGTATTTGATGATATTTCATGAACCCGTTCAATGTTTTTTCCAATCTGATTAAAATCAGATCATTCATCCGTTCTAATATTCTGATGTCGGGGCGGACTAAATATCTGTTTTCATCAGAATGTGTTTTTTATTGTATCAGGGCCGGTGACACTGATCCCATAGTCTTCGAGGAACCTCTTTTAAAAAACATCGCAGAGAAGAAGAATAAAACAGTTGCACAGGTCGGATAATAGAATTTGATTTCTCAATACATAGAAAAAATGAACTGTTTTCAGCGCTTATATATTTTTAATGGGATTTGTTACTTTATGCGCGTCACTAAGGCGATCTCGTGTTACGTGTATCTATTTCCGTTGTATCCGACCCCAAGATATTAGGAAGATTTGTGTGCTAAAATTGACATTTCTTTGAAGGTTTGTCTCAGATTTCTGCTTCAGCGTAATATCATTGTCATACCAAAGAGTGTCACTCCGCAGAGAATCCGGGAGAACTTTGATGTAAGTAAACATTGTTTATCGCCGTGTAAGACGGGGAAATGTGATTGGCCGGGATGTACAACGTGTGGTCTGGTGTCCTAATATAGGGTACATACATTGTGTAATCATCTCCTCACTTACCTCTAGCCTCATTCCCCAAACTTTGTTATGACCACATTGAAAATGTGTATATGACTTTTTGGAAGTGCTCGGATATTTCTCGAGAAATTTACATGGAGCTAAACTTTGTCATTGTCATTGTTTTAGCATATATAGAATAGACGGTACCTACTTTGTGTAAACAACTCCTCCTACAGCTTTGACATGGCATCTTTCAGACCTTGTGCAGTTGTTGTAGACACATTGAAGATTTGCAAATAACTTTTTGAATTTGCTCAGACTTTTTAAAAAGATGACAAATACAAACAATACAGTAGTTGGACTTTGACATTTTCTCTGCATACTGTAGGTAGATGGTACCTACTTTGTGTATTCAACACCTCTAACAGGTTTCCTAATAGATATTCCTCGAAATTAAACGTGGTAGCGAATGAGGAATTCCACTGTCTTCATCATATGTAACATATTTAAAGCAACCCGGCCATTTGTATTCTCGAATACATTTTACAACTAATTTAAGGTGGCTCATTACAAGAAAATTTTATTTAACGGCTTTTTAAAACACCTTGCATTAAGTATGATTTCACCATCGAAAGAGTGTGATAAGCTTTCATTTATTTTATATGAAGTTTTTGATTTTTCCCCCTGAATGAATAAAAGGATGTTTTGTTTGCAAATAAAAAAATCTGAGAGTCCAAATTTTGCTCTGATTTGATGCTTGATATAAATATCCAATAAAACCTACGAAGAAGACTCATATAAATGTTCTAATTTATTGAATAAGAAAATATTTATTTGTTGTTAGATTCTGGACTTCAAATTGACTGATGATGAAATGAAAACGATCTGGAGTTTGGACAAAGGAAAACGTTTTTACGCAGAGTCCATGTAAGGATAAGTCTGCCGCATATTAATTAGATGGCAAGAAATGAAATACACAGCATTAGTGAATTACATCTGTTACGATCAAAACAATTAACACAACACTGCAATGGACGGATGTTAATTTTATGTTCCCGCTCGTTCGGCGATAGATCTTTTCAATAGTGTTGAAACCACTGCAGTGGAAAGTCCGATATTTTGACTGTCATGATTGCTGTCGTTTCTTGCCACTTAATTGCTTAACGGTCCTAGACATGAATAAATGAAGTTAAAGGAAATATGCTAAAGTCGCACAAATCCTGACGTTTTACAAAATATATTAAGCCATACAGAATTGTACATAATCATCGTCGTCATTGTATGTGTAACAGAAACTATTAAACATACCAAATATAATCAATATGATAATGGCTTTTTTTTTATTTTCTACAGCGCCAAAGACCACAAGTATTACCCATTCCACGATGAATACTGACAGAGAAGCAATGTATTTAACATTCAAATTGCACAAAAAAAATTATCAATTAATTGTTTACATACGGCATCGTATTATAAACGAAATACATGTGTCCCATGTTGCATGTAATTTATGCTCAATTATATAAAAGGTGTTACTTTCTCTACGTAGTCCTTTGTGATCAGGTCTTCCAACAGTATTTTGGGATTCTCATGGGCACGAATTGTTTCCTTTGTTATCGGACCTTTTTATATCCTTATGAAGCAGAGTTCATTCGAAAGCTTCTACCTGAGAAGAATAAAAATCTCTTGCTGTGACCTTCAATTCAACATTTAACTACATCGGCGACGATTTATACATTAACAAGGATCATTTTCATTCATATGTCGATTCGATATACTTCAGTGAACTTGATATAAAAGACACAACAGAGTCTTCCACATCTGCTTCGTAGTTAGATATTTTATTGCAAACAGATGCTGATGGCAAACAACTCAATTTTATGACCAACGGGAATTATTACAATTTCTCGATCGTCAACTTTCCTTATCAATATAGCAATATTCTATTATCACCTCCATATTGTGGTTATATCTCTCAACTGATTCGATATGCAAGAGCGTGTTCTGTATATGATCAGTTTTAAGTAGAGGCAAGCTACTGACAAAAGACGTTGATGTTGCAGGCGTTCTACAGTTTTGTCTAAAATCGGCATTCCGCAAGTTCTAGGGTCATTATAACGATCTAGTTAGCCAGTGTAACTTTCTAATAAGTCAAATACTGTCTGATTTGTTTCATACCAATTGTTAGACCGTTCTTATCCTGACTGCGGATTACTCCGTTTAGCTGATCGGAAAAAAATAGGGCTCATGGCGGGTGTGACCGGTCGACAGGGGATGCTTGCTTCTCCTAGGCACCTGACCCACCTCTGGTATGTCCAGGGGTCCGTGTTTGCCCATCTCTCTGATTTGCATTTTCTATAGGACTTATAAGATTGAATACTGATTTGATTGAGCGATGCCTCGTATGATTGCAAATAATCGTTTAGGTACTGTTGTGATGTTAGAAGGTGGGATGTCCCAAAGAAATGTAACAAGGCAGTTTGAAGTTAATATTAACACTGTATATGCTTTATGGAGATGATATCAACAAACTGGCACCCTTTGGAACCTCCCACTATCAGAATGCCCTCATGTGACGTCACGTTGGCAAGATAGGTATATATGGACATCACATCTGCGTAGTCAATTCCTATCGTCCACACGACTGCACGCGTTGTTAGTGACGATCTATAGCAGCAAAGCGTAAGTGTGCTACCCTTGCCTGCGATTCACCGGATTTATTGCCTGTAGAACATGTTTGGTAAGAAATGGAACGGCATCTGCATCAAGAGACACCCTCCCACCCACCCACCCCCAGGTATGTTGGACGCTTTGCATCGTACCATATCGCGCATATGGCGGAACATTCCCCAGGCATTTCTGCTTAATCTGATTCGTTCAACATGTCGTAGAGGTGAAGCATGTCGTAGAGGTGAAGCATGTCGTAGAGGTGGGAGTGGCGGTCATACACATTCACTTCTGAAACTGTTTGCTCACCATACTTCCTGTGACTGTCAGTATCAACCATAACAGACATAATCCGTGATTTGATGTTTGATCTAAGTGAAAGGCAATGTATTATAGTACATAATGATATACAACATAATATTTTGTATATGCATCAAAAATGAAATTACTAAAGTACAGTTTCTTTTTTTTTTTTCTCATTGATATATAATACAGATATATTTGTTAAAATGTACAATTTAATTGAACAGTGATTTAAAGGATAGGGTCTGCGATTTGGATAAAAACAAATTTCCATGTGCCAAAAACGTAGCAAAATCAGAGATTATAACTAGAAAATCAAAAGGTCTTCAGAATGTTGACAAACACATTGGATGCAATAATAATTACAGACTGGTATCCTGTGGTGTGTTGGCTATCTCATTAATCATGTATTGTTTTTGTTTCTGAAGATTGCCTACACAGCGCATGCAATGGAGCACCAATGTGCTGGCGCTATTTTATATCACTTTGGAATCGCTGTGTACCTGTGTAACTAAGCTGCCGAAAGAACTTGTACGAAAGTCATACAAATATAGGCGGGAAATTTTTTTTATATACACATTGTCCTCCAGACTCCGATTAAGCGCTGCAGCTTTGATAACTCATAATTAATACTACAGATTCTTTTGTGAAGTCAATGTCTGCCTCGACACAAGACTTTTATTTTAGAATCATATCTTTTAGCTCTTCTAAGTATGTTCTTATTTCGGATTTCCAACATTTATGACTTGAGTATCACTGAAGGGGCATTATTTGTCGAAATGCACATCTGATGCATTAAGATTTGTACCGTATATGTTTTATATTACAACCACTGGGCCGATGCCTCTGATGGTGGATTATTCACCAGCCCAGTTGCTAAGTACTTTGGTACTAGCATGAATTACGGAAAAAAATTGCTGTTATAAAATTAAGAAATAAGGATTACCTCCCTGCTTTGCCGGATTTGGCTCCACTATTTGGTAGTTTGGTTCTTTCAGCTCTTCCAAGTTTGATCTTATTTCAGATTTCCAACCCTTTTGACTTGAGCATCACTGAAGAGACATTATTTGTCGAATTGCACATCTGGTGCATCAAAATTGGTACCGTTTATGTAAAAAAAAAACCTCTTCTCTTACTTCTAGACGTCGAGCGTATGAAGAAGGAGCAATCGTTGCCTAGTTTCACATCTTGGGTTTAATGTGGAGGTGACACAACAGGACTCCAACTTGCAATCTTTTTGTCATGAGGCAAATGATTAAACCACCTAAACGTTATACTGGATCTAAGAGGGGTGAAAGATGTAAAATAGCTTGTGAACACTTCTCCTATGTGGGTTATTCGATAGGCTTGATATTTTGTGCAGTGCTTTATTTCCATGTGGGGGCCTCCGTGGCCAAGTGGTTAGAGCATCGGGCTCAAAATCACAAGGCCTCTTACCTCTGTCGGCGCGTGTTCGAATCTCGGCCGCGGCGTTATGTGAGCAAGTTTGCCAGTTTACTTGCGGAAGGTCGGTGGTCTCTTCCCAGGTACATTGTATCTGGGTTCTCTCCTCCATCAACAAAACTGGACGCCACCAGATAACTGAAAAATTGTTGAGTGTGGCGGAAAGCAATAAATAATCAATCAATCAGTATTTCGATGTGCAGATGTGGATTCAGTCCAGAAAGAAGAAGCCTTAGAATGTGAATAAACAATAGCCACTTTCAAATTTCGTCTTACGCCAAACACGTAGCAATGAAATCGTTTAGGCTGTTCCTCTTTCATCACATTTTATAATTCAATTATTGGCGCGTAAGTCGGATATTCCGTTAGTTTATTGGATACCTCTATAATGGTCAGAAAGAGTAGTTTCCAACATATTTGACTTGACTTGAGCATCACTGAAGAGACATTATTTGTTGAAATGCGCATCTGGTGCATCAAAATTGATACCGTTTGCTTTATATTACAGGATTAGCATTCCTCATGTTGAATTTGTAAGCATATGAATTATCTCGTCAAAATAAGCCTTTGCAATATTTCCCTACATGTATATGCTGACGCTGTATATATATATATATATATATATATATATATATATATATATATAATATTTGTATGATATTTTATAGAAATATTATAAGTGTGGGGCCTCTTTAGCCGAGTGGTTAGAGCATTATGCTCAAAATCACAAGGGATCTCACCTCTAGTCGTCGAGGGTTCAATGCTCGCTCGCGCCAGTATATTTGAGAAAGTTTGCCAGTTTACTTTCGGAAGGTCGGTGGTCTCTTCCTGGGTACACTGTATCTGGGTTCTCTCTCCACTAATAAAAACTGGACGCCACCTGATAACTGAAAAAATTGTTGAGTGTGGCGGAAAGCAATAAACAATATATATATATATATATATATATATATATATATATAGAGAGAGAGAGAGAGAGAGAGAGAGAGAGAGAGAGAGAGAGAGATTATATAGTGTTTAATGTCCCGCTTGAAAATTTTTCATTCATATGGAGACGTCACTATTGCCGGTGTAGGGCTGCAAAATTTAAGCCTATGCTCGGCGCTTATGGCCTTTAAGCAGGAAGGGATCTTTGTCGTGCCACATCTGCTGTGATACGGATCTCGGTTTTGAAGGTCTCATCCGAAGGACCGCCCCATTTAGCCGCCTCTTACGACAAGCAAGGGGTACTGAGGACCTATTCTCATCCTGATCCTCACGGGGATATATATATATATATATATATATATATATATATATATATATATATACAAGTAGAAATAGCGAAGTATCTCATAATTCCTGTAAAAACTTCAATCTGAATGGGGCACAATGTTTGGTATTGATTTATTGTATATTGATTAACGTCTCTTTCTTGAATCCTTCTCTCATATGGAGAGTTCCGGTGAAGGGCTGCAAAATCTAGGCCTATGCTCGGCGCTTATGGGCTTTGAGCAGGGACGGATCTTTATGGTGCCACACCTTATTTAGTCGCCTCTTATGGCTAGCACGGGGTACTGAGGAACTATTCTAACCTGGATCCCCATGGGGATTATTCAATTGAAATTTAACATTTGTTTTTATAGGAATAAAAATTGTTTATAAATAAATGGATTGGAAACATGTTTACACAGAATATACTTTTTTGTCATAAAATCCGGCTCCCAACAAGCACATGCACCGATGAGAACCGTAAGATTTCTAAAAAGTATGTCAAATGCATTCAACATTTCGACATATTTTTATGATTAAGAAATTTGGGGAGCAAGGACAAGAAAGAAACGGACAATTTTCCTCGTAAAAGCTTTTCTTTCTCTGAACTCTGGCGCCACGCTGATAGTTCAATCACGTGACATATACACATACACACGGCTCGTGTCTTAGTTTGAAAGTGAAGTTTAGATTTCTCATATACATCTTTGCGTCAGATTTGAAATTAAGGTTTGTTGCTATGTTGTCATGGATCAAATTATTAGTTAAATATCTATACTTATTTTTTTTTTGTGCCACAATCGTGTCCAAAGCCTTTAAGGGTAGGGCAAGCATGGACCCCTGGACACACCGGAAGAGAAACAATATGCCTATAAGGAGTAAGCATCGGGTTCATCTATTGATCGGTCACACCAGCTGTGTAATCAGGTAAACGATGTAATCCGTTGTCAAAAATACTGTGCAAAACATGCACGTCAGAATGCTTTTAACCTAATGGTAGGTTGTATTTGTAAATTAATAACTTAATGGTATGACGTGTCCTTGGACCAATTAGAGGTCACTTTACTGGTATATGCAAGTTCAGATACAGGTATGGTTTACCTCCTGTAAAGAGCTAGGTACATTAAGCTCCATTTTCTTCCTCAAAATTAGGGCAAAACAAAAATGTTGTTTCAGTTTACTTACTATATATGACCACGCACTAGGATGTTAGCCATTGACTTGCATAATCACGTGAGCGTCATATAAATTCATTAGTCTTTATAGAAGAAGAGTTATTTCTCTTGCCATGTTTACTTTATTTTCAATGTGACGGACTTTCCATTTACACAACTGAAACTATGATGGAAAAATTCTAACGGTAGAAACAACTGAATGCGGACAATGCATTGAAAGCAAATACATGTAGTAAGCGACAATCTTATTCACGTCACTTTTCTGTGACGTCATTGTTGTTTCAGGTCAAAGTGTGTCCTATATGATTGAAATCATTTAAAGAAAAAGCGGAATCAAACCCATCTTTATCGTTTAGAGACATAGGGCTCACAGCTTGTGTGACTGGTCAACAGTGTGGACTCTTTCCTCTCATAGGCATGTGATCCCGCCTCTGATGCGTTCAAGGGTCTGTAGTTGCCCCACTCTTTTTTGTATTTGTATAAAGTTGTGTTGTTAATTTGCTGTTAACATCTATGTTCATGAAATGTCTACGTACGACGTATATGTGGAAGACCGTGTGGTATCTTTTATTTAGAGTTCATTGGGATATAACAAATCAACTTATGAATGATCAGTTTTCAAATGCACACCCCCCCCCCCCTCCATTAGTTTTCTTGAACAGGTACTTTGTTTTCAAACCAATTTATCCGTGGAATATCAGTCTCTTCCCGGGTACATTGTATCAGGGTTCTCTCCTCCACCAATAAAAACTGGACGCCACCAGATAACTGTAAAACTGTTGAGTGTGGCGGAAAACAACAATCAATCAATCAAAATATCAAATGTAAGATGTGTTTAATATCCCAGTTAGTCTATGAGCTCAATGTCTATAATTTATAATCAATGTATCTCTGTCAACACAGTGATATTTTTCAGTTCATTTGATCCCCTGTAACGTTGTTGTGCTGTGCTGTGATATCTGTGATTTTATGCTGTAGAAGTCTTCAGCTCCTTACGGTAACTTGTTAAATTTGGTGCAATACAAATATTTTTATTGTATTGAATATATTTCAAGTTTTACAAATAAAAAAAAGAAAACACAAAAAAAAGAAAAAACAAAAAACAAAAAGAAAGAAAGAAAAAAAATAAAAAGAAAACAACAACAACCAAATAAAAAAACCAAAAGGCGGATATTCGTCCACCAGCCTTGGTATAAAACTTTGGAGTGATATTTGCAAAGGGGACTTCAGATAACACAATATTTAAATAGCAGTACGAATTGTAATGAAAATATGCATGTTTGTATCGGTCCCGTACGTTCTCATACTACGTGTAAAGATGTCTATTCTATTTAAAACCTGGAAGTAATAGAAATACCTAATATCTGTACAAAATACAAAGTATTATATGGTCATTTCAACAACTGAACTGAAAGGTGTTTAACCTTTGTGTTATAAATGAGATGTATTTCGTATTGTGTAAAATATGTGTGTGTTTCAGTTCTATGCTTTATTTTAGACAGTTTAAAAATCTGTTACTACAAATTAAAACTTGTAAACCGAAAGTACAGTCTATCATTATCCAATTAATCTTAATAAAATGACGTGGAGTTATTGTTGACAGCTAGCATTAAGAATTTGTTCATTGAAATCGAGGTTTAGGTACCTGCCAGACAATGTCCGTGTCGCTTATTGACGGTCGTCTTCTCACGAGACTGTCCATAATTTTGAGACAACCAGCTTTCTTCTTTATAGATACTTGGTTTTTGTCCAGTTCAGAGAAAACTTTCCGTGAATATTTCGTGGATTCAATAGGTAGGTAGAGTCATGTCAGTTAACCTAAATCAGTAACATAACATTTGTCCATTCTGTTGTCTAATTTAATATTTAAAGGTTGAACGTTCTGTTTCATTTTTAGTTCTAGTTGCATCAGCGGTTGTCGTACTTGTCCAACAGGATGGTTTGTTGTCGGTCTACAGGTACCTGTTTGGTGCTGCTCTCATGTTGGTAATGCACTTCTACACCCACGACTTGATAAACAAATGTACAAACAACACGGAGGTCGACATCACAGAAATAATTCTCATTGTCACTATTCTTGGACTTGCAGGACAGTTAGTAATTTATCTGTTTAAAGAGAAGACATGGAAAAGGTTTATTTCAATGGTGTATCACGTTCCAGTAATCACGACATTTTTGCAAGTTTATGATACAAAGACTATGTTTCACCTGGCAGATGGACTCGTGTGTTTTTACTTAATTTACCTGGCAGTAAATATCTTCATCTCTAATGTTGACAAAATGAAGAAACGGGTTACTAGATGGATCCGTTTAGTCAACATTTTTGGCTTTGCGCCTGTTACACAGTCCATCTTTGGTTCTGTGTACTTAACGCAACAACTCTTGTTATTTTGTCTTGTCTCGTTTGCTTACAAAATGTATTACTATATCACACAGACTTCTGATTTGAACTTAGTGCCATTATCTACGTTGGACTGGACAACGTTTCTGTTTGTGATTGCTGGACAGTGTTGCAAGACATATGTGGGGGTTGCTGCGATGTGCGTCGCCACTTCATATATATCCCATTACCTTTTTCTTCTGATTAACCTTTATCTTTATGGATGGAAAAATCCTGTAAATGTCTCTGACTATCCACATGAAGTAATAGGAGTTGTGATGTTTGTGCTGTTTGTATCTACAGGGATTACGGTATCATCAAATACATTGAAAGATTTTTTAGTAAAAGGTATCGTGCTTAAAATTGTTTTCATGTACTCGACATCAAATTTCATCTATTTGACGTATGAATTGGTCGATCCAGGGATTCTAACATTTAGTGCAATGCCAACATCCAAACCATTCAAGCACTTCCGAGGACTTACGGTGTATATTTTTTTCATGGTAGTAACAATACATACAGTGTACAAAATTCAACAATATGATGATATGTTTATATTCATCCCATTGATTATCACTTGTCTTTCTACGTGTCTCCAAGTAATGGCCTCCATTGTAATTTATTCCTTGTTTGTGTATGATGGCCTTTGTTCGAATCCTGTGGAAAACTTGGATGAAATAGTCTGTTACATACGCTCCGCGGTGCAATTTATGGACTTTGTAGGATCCGTTATTGTAGCAGGCCGTGGAATATGGGTTATAAAAATGGGTACATTCAGCTGGATTGAAATGCCATTTTTTATTCTTTTTTGCTATTCAAACGTTTGGGAGAGACTGCAGGATGGCTGGAAAAAAATTCTCGTAAGAAAATATGTCATGCAGAAGTTAAATGTCTTACAAACCGCTACAAAAGAACAAATTCGGAACCGCGAAGATGTGTGCTCTATATGTATTCGGCATATGTCGTCTGCTAAAATCACCCC
Organism: Ostrea denselamellosa; assembly: GCA_024699665.1. Taxonomy (NCBI): domain Eukaryota; kingdom Metazoa; phylum Mollusca; class Bivalvia; order Ostreida; family Ostreidae; genus Ostrea; species Ostrea denselamellosa. The sequence continues at coordinate 708,574 of JAMZEH010000091.1, forward strand.
ATGTGGACATATCTTTCATGCAACATGTCTAAAGAAATGGATATACGTGAGAGATTCGTGCCCTCTATGTCTTCGGAAACTGTAAAATATAACACCAGACAGAAGACTGTAGAGAAGTGGGAATCCGATGTTCTTCACGGATTAAACAGTCTTGTTTCTGATAACATGTTTTACCCTTTTAGGAAGACCTGTTTTAAGGCATTTGTTTTATTTCCATATTAATATATACATTTAAATATGAATGTATGACAAAGATAGATATATGACAAATATATCTGGATCATTGATGTCCTACCCAATATCACAATATCAAAACAAGATATTGATGTATGTATACATGTTGTATCATAATCAGAACATAATATGAGAGAGAGAGAGAGAGAGAGAGAGAGAGAGAGAGAGAGAGAGGTTAATGAATATCAATAATCATAAAGGACCATTTCATCCCGTTGGTATTGAAATCAATAACTCTATTAGTTTCGTATACGTTTTGTTTTAAGGCTCCTAACATTTTTTTTAAATTTCATTTACCAGAACTTACATGGGTAAGTTATTATTTAAACATCTCATTTTACACATATATAATGTTTTATGGATATTAACATAATATTACATGATTTTCTTTAATTCTCCAAACATGAAGGGGGGCCTCCATGGTCGACTGCTTAGAGCATCGCGCTCAAAATCACAAGGCCTCTCACTTCTATTCGTTGCGGGTTCGATTCCCGTTCGTAAAGACATGCGAGAAAGTTTGCCACTTTACTTTCGGAAACTCGGTGGTCTCTTCCCGGGTACATTGTGTCTGGGCGCTCTCCTCCATCAATAAAACTGGATGCCTCCAGATAACTGAAAAATTGTTGACCTTGTCAACCATCGATGCATCACTCTAAAATCCATTATTTTTGTAAATTTTCTGTTGTATGGTCGGTATAATCTGATCCTATATTGAACAACGTACCAATGTCAATCAGCCCCTCCAATAAAGGTTTCCACTGAAGAGTTATCGTTCCTGATTAATCTCCTACCCATGTTGATTTCTTATTGTTGTTTTTGTCATACTGTTCTTAGTGTTATGCGTTCATTTAAAAAAACAAATAAAAGCATTTTACTTCAATTCAAAGGTAGGAATTATAATATTTTATCATTTATGATTGACAGTTCAGTTATTTTTATCTTTTGAATATTTGTAAAGTTACTAGTTAGTAGAAACTGGGAACACAAGTTTATTTCGTTACAGCGTTAGTTGGTGCGAGAGTGTATTGGAGACCAGAACAGAACGCACATGTTGTTGGCTTAGCTGTGCTTACCTTCAAAATAACCATTTTTTCGTAGTTTAATTGGGTCCCTGTCCAACTGCTTTTCGGAAAAAGTCGACTGGGTTTTTTATGACAAAGTATTTTTCCTCACACCTTCCTTCGATAAAATGAAAACGTTGAGTGTACATTTTGACAGCTAGTACACCCCTAAACGGCATAAAACACCCAAAAGCAATATTATTTACATGCCTGTAATGTGATTATTGGTTGATTGATTATATATTGTTTAACGTCCCGCTCGAGAATTTTTCACTCATATGGAGACGTCACCGTGAAGGGCTGCAAAAGTTAGGCCTATGTTCGGCGCTTACGGCCTTCGAGCAGGGAGGGATCTTTAATGTGCCACACCTGCTGTGACATGGGGCCTCGGAGTTTTGCGGTCTCATCGGAAAGACCACCCCATTTAGTCGCCTCTTACGACAAGGAAGGGATACTGAGGATCTCTTCTAACCCGGATCCCCACGGGGTGTGATAATTGGATTTTTGTCAATTAAATCTAATCTAAAAAGATTAGATGGCTAACAAGTCTTTTCAAATCTTCTCAATCGATATTGCATATGATTTCACACATAGCGGCGTGTAAAATATCGAAATATGCATATCGCAAGATTTTAAATTCACCGAAAACTACGCAAAATATTTCATTTGAAACACATATAAAGCCGTTTTAGGCATGGAAAGAATAACTTTTGCTGATTGTTTTTTTTTTTAAAAGTAATGTGTCCTTTAATGCAGCAATCCAAAATTACAGTTCTTGCTCTTATTATTTTCCTTTTATTTTTGTCAAACTTTCATTACCATAAAAATGAAAGAATAAATCATTTTTCTTTCAATGTGTTATCGGTAGGACTAGGTAAGGAAATAAATAGATGATTAAGCTGTGTTAAAAGAAGTTATTTTATAAGTGAAAAGGTCTCGTAATTCCTATAGAAAATACAAACCAGAGAGATGGGGAAACACGGACCCCTGGTCATACCAGAGGTGGAATCAGGTGCCTAGGACGAGTAAGCATCCCCTATCGACCGGTCACATCCATCGTGAGCCCTATATTCTGATCAGGTCAACGGATCAATTCGTAGTCAGAATCCGGGTGTCAAGAACGGCCTAATAATTGGTATGAAACACACCAGACAGCATTTGGCTTATTGGTAAGTTGTACTTTGGCAAACTAGATCGTTATAACTACCATAAAAATTGCGAAATGCTGACTTCAGACGACACTGCACAAACCCCTGTAACATCAACTTCTTTGTCAGGAGCCCGCCTCGATTTTAAAAACTGACCATATGCAGAACAAGCTCTTGCATATCCAATGAGTTGGAAGATATAAACACCATATCCAGATGATGATGGAATATTGGCACATTGAAAAGGGAAGTTGACAATGGAGAAATTGAAATCATCCCGCGTGTCATAAAGTTGAGTTGCTAGTTTGCCGCCGGCATCTATTTTCAGCAAACTATCTAAGTAGAAGACTCTGTAGTGTCTTTAATTTGAAGTTCACTGGGATATATCGAATTGATATATGAATGAAAATGATCATTGTTAATAGACAAAACGTCGTTGATATATCTAAATGCCGAATTGAAGGCCACATATTTTTTTTCTTTCCATGTAGAAACTTTTGAATGAATTCTACTTCATAATGTTATAAAAACTGGTCAGCTAACAAAGAAGCACAATTCGAGCCCATGGGAATTCCAACATACTATTGGAAGACCCCAACACCAAAACTATGAAGATATTGTCGACTCAATATGAAAAAATAACACAATAACGTCAGAATAATATATATATATATATATATATATATATATATATATATATATATATCACGAGCATTGGGGCATTAGTCGGATATCCCATATTGTTACCGTTCCTTTGATTAGTTCCAGGATAAAAACTACTAATTTCACCTTTTGGACTTCTGTAAATACGGAATGCGTAAACTAAGATATTTTTCCCATATGTATTATAGTGATTTACATCAACTGATACTATGCAACACACACACACACACACACACACACACACACACACATATATATATATATATGTGTGTGTGTGTGTGTGTGTGTGTGTGTGTGTGTGTGTGTCCCTTGGTAGAGTACGTTTGTAAGATACATAATAAGGTATTATTTTTAGTTTTAGAAATATAGAATGTACTTGCATATCCATATGTGCAATCATGTGTCCAACATCATTTGTGTTATACGTCAACTGAACTCCCCGATTACCGGTAGATTAGCATACAAAGCAATTCAAGATTAATACTTGATTTAAACCTCCATGAAATGTAACAAGGTAATGTATCGCTCATTTAACGGTTTGTCATACTTCAAGTATATATGTGTGTTCTATTTAAAACATTCAAAACCAGAAACACGTCATATGCATTTGCATTACTAGCAAATACATGTCCATTTTCAGTGGCTGTTTAAGTTAACGTGTATTGTCCTTATTTAAGTTAAATTTTGTATTTCATAATATATGTTGATATTCCAATTACATGTCTTTGAAGTCTTTGGGTATAAATTGAAAATTCAAAACCGAAACTAAATATTCATTTGACATGCAGTTATTGTTGAAAACTATTACAAAGACTTTGATGTTTGATGTCGAGGTTTGGGTAAGACAATGTCCCTGTCATCTATCCGGAATCTCCTTCTAACAGGACTGACTATAGTTTTGAGACAACCAGCCTTCTTCGCAATCGAGATATACTTAGAGAAAACTTTTTATCAATATTTCATGGAGTCAACAGGTACGTTTTTTCATGTAACTAAACTCACTTAGTACAAGCTTATCTTTCACAAGATCAGAAGTCCAGCGTCCTATTATTTACTATGCAAGTATAGAGAGTAACAAATGTTTGCATAATTATGGAATTTCTTTCATAGTGATTTAAATTACTTAGAATTTAAAAATTGTTTAGTGCCTTTATTTTCTGCAAGAATAATGTTGTGAATTTTATTGATGGGCTTGCATTCCAATACGTGATAGAATGATGAAATATTCAACAAATAAATCATGATTATTTTATGGATGATGAATAATAAGTAATAAATATTATCCAATTTTGAAAAGAATGAAAGATCAGAAAGCAAATTCTGCTTTCTTAGAAGCCTCAGAGAGAATTTTTAAAATATGACTTTACAGAAACTGAAAAGACCAGTAATTTTCCAGTGTAACAAAACGAAAAAGTGAATAGTAAACTTGTTCGTAGTCGGGTTTAAGTATACTGATCGAATGGACAAACATGAACTGCGTATAGCCTGTTTTTGTATTGCTAACAAAGACTAGCTGCGTTGTTAATGCTTTACTTTCGTAATTCCGTTGACCGGTCACAGCAACTGCTAGTTATATATATATATATATATATATATATATATATATATATATATATACAATGCCATATTATGAAACCCATGCACACATACTTCCGCAAAATACATATACACTAACATATTATCGCTACGTGTAGAGCCAGACGGCGCTATCAAACATTACGCTCGTCAGTTCTGCTTACTAATGTGATGATATTTAGACATTATTACCTTTTCAGTGCTTGCTGCATCCATTGTTGTCATACTTCTACCGCAGGATCAGCTGTTCTCTGTATACAAGCACTTATCTGGCGCTGCTCTCGTGTTAGCGATGCACTTCTATACTCACGACGTGATCGACAAAAGCAAAAACCATCCAGACGTCAACGATACTAAAGTATTTCTTCATTTTATTATTCTTGGTCTTGCACGACAGTTAGCTCTTTATCTTTTTAAAGAGAAGACATGGAAAAAATTTATTTTAATGGCGTACCACTTACCAGTGATCATGAGGTTTTTGGAATTCCCTAATGCTATTATTGTATGTTCCTTTTACCTGGCAGATGGACTCATGTGCTTTTACTTAATTTGCCTGGCAGTAAACATGTTCATCACTGGTGTTATCAAAATGAAGAAACGGGTTACTAGATGGATCCGTTTAGTCAACATTTTCGGTTTATACCATGTTATAAAATCAATTGCCGATTCTATTTACTTTACTCAACAACTTTTGTTATTCTATTTTGTCTCGTTTGCTTACAAGTTATATTACTATACCACACAGACTTTCGATGTGAGCTTACTGCCTTTATCTAAGTTAGACTTTACCACGTTTTTGTGTGTAATTGCTGGGCAATGCTGTAAGACTTACGTAGGACTCGTTGCGATGTGTGTCGCCACTTCGTATATGTCACATTACCTTTCTCGTATGATTAACCTTTATCTCTTTGGATGGAAAAGTACAGACATTGTCACTGATATTTCAGATGGTGTGCTTGGAGGTTTTGCCTTTGTGCTGTCTGTATCTGCAGGGATTCTGATACCATCAAAATCTTTGAACGATTTTATACGAAAGGGTTTCCTGTATAAAATTATATTAATGTGCTTGACATCGTGTTTTATCAGTTTCAAGTATGAACTGGTCGATCCAGCAATTCTAACATTTGGTGCAATGCCAACATCAAAACCATTCAAGCACGTCCGAGGGCTTACGGTGTACGTGTCATTCCTGGTATTTACAGTCTATATAATATATAACAGTCAACAATACGATGACACATCCTTATCTATTCCACTTACTATCACTTGTTTATCCACATGTCTCCAAATAATGGCTTCAATTGTTACCTATTTATTGTTTGTGCATGATGGCGTTTGTTTGTACACTATGGAGAACTTGGATGACATAATCTTTTATATACGATCCACAGTAAGGTTTCTGGAGTTTGTAGGATCTGTTGTTTTGACTTGCCGAGGAATATGGTTTATTGGAAATGGTGCATTTAGCTGGATCCAAATTCCAGTTTTTACCCTACATTGCTATGCAAACGTATGGAAAAGATTGCAAAGTGGCTCGAGAATTTTTCTGCTAAGGAGAGACGCAGTTAAGAAGTTAAATGCTTTAGAAACCGCAACAAAAGAACAAATTTGCAAATGCGACGATGTGTGCTCTATATGTATTCGACAATTGTCGTCTGCAAAAATCACCCCCTGTGAACATCTTTTTCATGAGATGTGTCTAAAGAAATGGATATACGTGAGAGACTCGTGTCCTCTCTGTCTTCGCAAACTGTACAACTTAATTCCTGACACAGTACAGTAATAGTGGCGGATGTGACCGGTTAGCAGAGGATGCTTACTCCTCCATGGCACGTGATCCTACCTTCGCTTTGTCGGAGGTCCGTGTTGCCCTACACTCGAACTTGTATATGTCTTGGGGATTTGTGATTACGATTTACACATTGTTTACCTCGCCATTCGATATGTTCCATCTTGTGAAGTATTAATTACGTTTGGCTTTGATTACATTTGCGTTATTTGAGTGAATCATATTTTAAAATGAATTTTAATTGATCATCTTTTCAAGGAAATACCTTGGTGAGAAATACTGAAAGCTAATAATTTTGAAGAGGCTACAACATGAGATGAGATACATATTTGAAATATTTGAATCATGCTGTGGTACATTGTAGTATGAAAGCTTTCTATTGGACCGAATAGGAAAACAATCAGCTCTATCTTTCGACTACGTACATTGAAAAACTAATACTGCAAAACATGAATCGGGTCAGATCATTCAACATGACATACCACAGAGATGAAACGCTACACATTCTTTGTCATATTAGTGCTGAGAGAAGAAATATGGTTCTCTATGATGATAAGAATGATACATTACTTTGATTACATGAAATCTATTTATTACATAGATAGATTGATTGATTGTTTGCTTTTTTCCGCCACACTCAACAATCTTTCAGTTATCTAGTGGCGTTCAGTTTTCATTGGTGGAGGAGAGAATCCGGATACAATGTACCCGGGAACTTATTTCATAGAGGTCTGTAATAATTGAGATGGGTCTGAGCTCTTCAGTAAAATTGGATAACTTTTGCTTTTATGTAATAGCTAGTATCAACAATTAAACTTGGAAAATTCCGCCGGCTTTAATCACTTTAAACAGATATTTCAGTGTGAAAACAATTTAAATCATTCAATACCTGGTCATGAAAGTGTAACGTCAACTTGTTTGTCAGTAGCCTACCTCGATTTAAAAGCTGATCATACGAACGTATCGAATCAATAGAGCGACATAAAGATCACATGCAGGGCAGGTGATGATGGTATACTGCTACATAAACATATTGGAAGTTGAGATCATCATTAGTTTGCCATTAACATTTATGTTCAATAAAATATCTACATACGAAGCAGATGTGGAAGACTTTCTGGTGTTTTTATGTTGAGCCTACTGGGATGTATCAAATTGTTTATTGTTACAGTCCCTGAAACGTTCTACTTTATCATTTTTCGTTCGCTCACAGTGCGTTCAACATTCGTTCAGCACGCGCTCTTCGTTCACACTTTTGCTTCCACAAATCGTTCAGCGTGTGCTCATTCTGCGTTCACCGTTCGTTCATTGTTCAGTCTTTGCATTGTCATTCGGAACATGCATGCAAAAGGAGCGATATTCATTGCAAGGAGAAACGGCAAAAGGAACGTGTACAGAAGTGACCATCAATTATACATGTAGATGTAATTAACTGCTGATGTAATATGTCACATCTCTCAATAATATATTTACATTCGGGATCAGGATGCCATAAATCTTTCATAAATGTTGTTTTCTGATCAAAATATCGCTACAAACAATTACTTTCAACGTTCAGCGTTCGCTCTGCCTTCAACGTTCGCCCTGCGTTCGTTCACCATTGAAGTGGAAAAGTAAAACGTTTCAGTGGTTGTAATAGATAAAACGTCATCGATAATGAGAAGTCGAAGATAACAAGCAGGAATCAATCTCGTGAATTCTATATAGTAATAACTCAGTACCCTGAAGTTTAGAGCAACTCTTTTTCATGTATTCATGGTCAGGTGGTCCTGAATTCACACTTATGCATGCAGTTCAAGTCTACACCTTTTATTTCCTAAAAGTATGATTCCAAAACCGCATCTAAACCTTTAAATTACAAACATATTTCAAAGTGCCTAGATATAGAACAGCTTATACTCAATCTACCTTGTTCATCAATAGTCCAGCTGGACATGCCATTACTGATGATGTTGCTATAATTGAAAATGAAGACCTGAAATCACTTTTTGAAAGGTCCTAAATTTAGAACACTTCGATATTTCATTTTCGAAGATCTTCATCTCCTAAATGAATTCTGTTAAAGATTACATTAGACGGTGGGCTAAATGAGCTTGTTACCTTGCCAGAATATTTCAAACGAACTCAGCATTCATTCTAATTATAATTGTACTTATTCTCCAACTGCCCTTTCAAAAGATAAAATTCTTCAAAATCATGCGTCTGTTTTAAACATATTTCATATCCAAGTCAATGGAGTGAACGAATACGAGTTACCGGACTTATACTGGATTCCCAAATTCCACAAAAACCCGTTCAAAGAAAGATACCTTGCTGGATCCTGTGTGAATGTTCTACCAAGACTTCTCACGAAAATATTAACAGCTGTGAAGGAGAAACTTTAAACGTATTCTACCACAACATATGGTGTAAATCAAATGTGAATTCTAAAAAATTCTAAAAACTTTTAGTTAATAAATCTAAAATCGCAAAACTTTTCTCAACTCAACATCATCAAAATGTATGATTTTTCAACATTTTACACGACCATTCCTCATGATAAATTAAAGACTAGACTTTTTAACATCATAGATAGTTGCTTCAACAAGACTGGAAAAAGGAAATATTCATTTCTAGTGATCAGTCATCCAAAACTTCACTTTGATAAGTGTCATTCTGATTCTACGCACAAGTACTCTGAAGTTGATATTGATATTAGATAGCCTTTCATTAAAAAGATGCTGGAGTTCCTTATTGACAATATCTTCGTAATCTTTGGTGATCAGGTTTCCGACATTCTGTTGAGATTCCGATGGGCACGAATTGTTCTCCTTCCTTAGTTGACCTGTTTTTATTTTCCTAAGAGGCAGACTTTATTCAAAAGCTTCTTCATGAGAAGGAAAAATCTCTTTCTGTGGCCTTCAACTCGGCATTTATATATTATCAACGACGTTTTATATATTAACTATTCATTTTCATTCATATGTCGATTCAACATATCCCAGTGAACTGGAAAGAAAAGACACCACAGAGTCTTCCACATCTGCTTCTTACTGAGATATTTTATTGAACACTGATGTAAACGACAAACTAACAACTCAATTTCATGACAAACCGGGTGATTTTAATATTTCCGTCGTGAATTTCCTATATTTATTTAAATGTAGCAATATTCCGTTATCACCTGCGTATGGTGTTTATATCTCTCAAGTGATGTGACACGCAAAAGCTTGTCCTACGTATGATCAGTTTTTAAATCAAACCAGACTACTGACAAACAAACTGAACTTATACGGCTTTCAACAGTCTTCTTTAAAGTCAGCATTACAGAGTTGTAACATCATGGAATTGAGTATTCTTGTTGTGAAACAATTCACCCTCTTCCATACTCCTCCCATATAACACGAATGCGAAGCATTGAAACTCCACTGTGCTTTGTTATAGTTAAGATACAATTCACCAGATCATTTTCAAGATTGTTGCAGCCGATTCTCAAATTATGCACTGCTCCTACTAAATTTGTACCAGTCTCGGCGGATTATTTTGACAGGTCTTCTTATCGACATGCCCTTAAAAACGGAGGTCCCGTGTCACGGTAGGCGTTTGCACGTTAAAGAACCCTCACTGCTACGGCCCTGAGCGCTAAGGATAGGTCTAAATTTGTGGTACTTCACCTACAGCTGGTGACGTCTCAATATGAGTGAAAACTTCTCGACGGGACGTAAAGCAATCAATCAATGTCAATGTCTTATCGACATGAATCCTCTCAATGCATTGGGGCCTCCGTTGCAGAATGGTTAGAGTATCGCGCTCAAAATCATAAGGCCTCTCATCTCTAGTCGGCGCGGGTTCGATTCTTGCTCGTCCCGATATATGTGAAAAGGTTTGTAATTTTACTTTTGGAAGGTCGGTGTTCTCTTCCCGGGTACATTGTATCTGGGCTATCACCTCCCCCAATAAAAAAGTGGACGGCACCGGATAACTGAAAACAAACAATCTGCAGATCTTCCCTCACCAGATGTAAAGAGTCTTCCCTCATGTTTGTGTTCTCCCCTGAAGACTGGCTTTATAGTGGGACTCCCCCCCCCCCCCCCCCCGAGGGAAGACTGGCTATATAGTGATACTATAATGAGACTGCCCCCCCCCCCCCCCCAACTATCCGTAATGAGACTTCCCTCTACGTACTTGGTCTGGAAAATCAAGAGGTCTATTTATTCAGAACAGAATAAGAGAAAAGAAAACTAAGAATGAGGTCAGGAAACATAGCGCTACATTAAATTGTTATTTTACATCTACTGGTAGTATGTAAATTATCTTCATGTAATAAGAAGTCACAGCATACCCCGTACAGTGTCAAATTATCTGGGACTACTTTCCCCTCCGAATAATAGAATTGTAACAGAAATACTGAAGTGACCGGAGCTGGTTGCCACATTCACGGCATACATGCTAAAACCGCATACGGTTCCATATCGTTTGCTATTTTGTCACCAAAAACTGTTTTTCCCATACTGGTGTCATCTAGCCCTAATACTACTGTAAAAAATATCTGGATTGCTATTGAATATTTCGTTTATGAGGCGTTAGTGGTGTAATAGAGTGATATTGGGTTAATAAATAAATTTCATTTTCGATTTACATAAAATATATGCTTAAATGTATTTTACTTTAAGAAAACCCTAGATCCACTCCTTTATTTCACTAGCTCCTACATTCACGTACACTGAACTAGTAATCACCTTAAGGCATGTCAAAGGTCTTATAGTGTTCTTGGACTTCCTTTGTTGGGTTTTTGTGAAGTTGCGTTTGGATGGTTTTGTTGTTTTGGTTATTGGTTTTACCGCCAAAGCTGAACACTTTTTTGTTTTGACTTGAGAGGAAAAAGACCACTTTTACCAGACTAGACTGACGTTCTACTAAAGACTATTTCTTATATTCTGAGTCCCAGTACATATCCACACATGAGATAAATTGTGCAAGTGGAAGCCTCGTCCCATAGAATGGCCGTACTACTACTAACCATCACTGTTAAATAAATTAAATTCCCTGAACCCATATAGGAGTAGTTCTTGAATTCACCTGTTACGGTGGTAAAAAAAAACTTTAAAAATTTACAGATAATATGGCCGATTTAAGTATGTGAATGGAGAAAAAACTACGTTTTCTATTTTAGGCCGGGTGTTTATTTTTAGAGCCAGGGAACTTCCCTCATGTAATTTCCGATTGCAGCATGTTTGCCCCATTATTGCATAGTACTTAGTTATTTCCGTATTTTAAAATCGTTCACATCGCAGTTGCATTGCGTCGTTAAGAAATTGTGTGCATTTTAGTTGTTTTATATTATTATCATAAAATGATCATTAAATGAAACGACCTGGATTGAAATTGTTAGAGACTGAAAGTCAATTTAGTCGTGACGTCTGGTTTCACTTTCAGAAATTTTCCAGGTTTCAAGGACGTACATGTTTTACTGTTACTACGCAGTTGTAATTCAAATAGCTTTCTTGTTTATTGTTTAGCCTCACGTTACATAACTTTAGAAACGTGAGCAAGCCCCTTTGATCTACAGTATCCAAGGTGTGTGTGTGGGTGGGTGTGTACGTATGGTGTCAAACGAGGACATTTGTGTCATTACACACCTTACAACCAGGGACATCCTTCCAACCGGGGACGGCTCAGGTTGGCAACGTCTCCTAGAAATGCGAAATTCGGGATCAGCATCCTAGAATTACCAGACGAGATAGAAAAAAAATAAACATTGAACCCAATGATGAAAAATCCCCAGTTTTGTAAGTTAAATTGCCTGTGTGAGTGTGAAGTTTTCCCCATCCTCGGTAAACTGTATATGGGCTTTGCACATATGTCCCCATTTGTATAGTGAAAAATCATATCACATGATTTTAAAGGCACGGTATATCATTGAATTTATTTTTAAGTTGTTGACATAGCAATTCTAATTTAATCGAGACCATATGTAATTTTTAACTTAAATAGTGTAATTATACCACCCCCACCACCACACCCCCCACAACGAAGTTGTTGGGGGTATACTGGAATCAGGTTGTCTCCGTCCGTCCGTTTTTCTGTGTTTCCTTTTTTGTCTAGTTTTGTTTATTATTTTATGCCACACTCAACAATTTGTCAGTTATCTGGTGGCGTCCAGTTTTTATTGGTGGAAGAGAGAACCCAGATACAATGTACTCGGGAAGAGACCATCGACCCTCCGAAAGTAAACATGCAAACTTTCTCAAATAAATCGGCGCGAGCGAGAATCGAACCCACGCCGACTAGAGGTGAGAGGCATAGTGATTTTGAGCGCAATGCTCTAACCACTCGGACACGGAGGCCCTTATATCACGATACTACGTGCCTGATTATATCACGATATTACGTATTACGTGCCTGATTATATCACGATGTTATGTGCCTGATTATATCACGATATTACGTGCCTGATTATATCACGATGCTACGTGCCTGATTATATCACGATGCTACGTGCCTGATTATATCACGATGTTATATGCCTGATTATATCACGATGCTACGTGCCTGATTATATCACGATGCTACGTGCTGATTATATCACGATGCTACGTGCCTGATTATATCGCGATGTTACGTGCTGATTATATCACATGCTTTCATTGTGCTTTTAATTCCAAGTGCCTGTTATTTTATTTTAACAGATTCTAAAATTCCCGATATTAATTGCTTTATGACGTGGAGAGATATAAACGTCAAATACGGTTGTAACCCCCCCCCCCCCAACTTCCCCCCCCTTTCCCCAGCCCTACAAAATGCATATTCTAAAAAAGAAAATCCTACATAAAATTTAAGAAATTAAACCTTGTTTTCGTTATAGATATAACAACAACCTGTTAAAGCTCAGGGTAATATTGAATTAGGTAACGCAAGCTTTCCTATACATTCATACATGCCAAAAATCCTCATGGGGGATTTGGCGCGTGATGACCTATTTCAAAGGTCTAAATACGCGACATATCGCCGTGAAAGTAAATATTTGTCTTTTCAAAAATAATATCAATCTAATCATTGTACATGTATCATATATTAACAGGACATCAAGTGTGTTTGATTCTCCAAAACTTTAACTTCAACAAAACTATATATATATATATATATATATATATATATATATATATATATATATATAACCCCACACACTTTGAAAGATATGCATAATTATTTTATTAAATTCATCACCTATTCAGCTGAATGTTTATAAAGATAAAACTAATATACACTCCCTCCCTCTCCGTCACCCCCGCCCCCCCCCCCAAAATAAAAAACCAAAGTTATATACACAATTATTACTACTCAAAAGTTGCATCCTTTTACATTATATTAGGTAAATAACAATGGCTGACACATTTTCCGATATTTGATTGGCTACCCACAAGGCAATGGCGCGAGATTCAAATTTGGGTTGAAATTAAGGATTTGTTGTTGTAAATTGGGGAAGATTTTTACGACATCGGGATTTTTGCTTTCCAGTTCGGGAAAGTGGGAATCATGCTTAAATCGGGAACGTTGCCATGCATGTACACTGTTTGTTACTACATGTATTATTAATATGAAACTTAGGGCCGCAATTACATGACATGCGCGCCCCTAACTTCCGGCGTAAGGGGAGTAACTGTAAAAATGTAGGCCATTAAAATTCCCAGGTAACATTTTGAGCAAAACATTTTATACATGTTTCGATTTTTCTGAAATGTTTTAAAAACATTCTCACCGTTATGTTGAAAAATGGTTTCCTGAATAGTTTATCGACATATTATTGAAACGTTCTGAAAACATTTCATTGTAACAGGTTTTCAGTCTCTCTTAAAAACGTTATAATTTTTTTTTTTAATATATTACAAAAATGTTTTAATATAACAATGTTTACATGATATTCCTTCGAAACAGTTTGAAATAATTTCCAGATATGTATTTAATAACTTCTCCTGAAGATTCAAAAAATAATTTGAAAACTGTTATAGTACCATTTCAATGAATCATGTTTTTAAATTGTTTCAAAATCAATTAATGAAACATTTCAAATCAAATTTTGGCAAATGTTCTTTTTTACTGCTTTTGAGTAACATTCGGGTCAAACATTTTGATATATTTTCTTCATTTAGTTTATTGCAAGTTTTCCGAAATATGAAATAAATGAAATTTAAAATGTTATGGAAACAGTTACTAAGACAGAAAATGTGTTACATTATATAATGTTTGAGTTGATCACAAGGAAAGGACATCTCATCATTGATTTTTTAATGTAATATCCTTCATGCTAATAAGTATAGGATGTATATAAATGTCCAACGTAGCGTATATTAACGTTAAACATGGTCAATAATTAGTGTTGGGTTTATAATACGGGTCAATAATTAGTGTTCGATCTGTAAAACGGGTCAATAGTTAGTGTTGGGTCTGTAATACGGGTCAATAATCAGTGTTGGGTTTGTAATACGGGTAAATGATTAGTGTTGGGTCTGTAAAACGGGTCAATAATTAGTGTTGGGTCTGTAATACGGGTCAATAATCAGTGTTGGGTCTGTAATACGGGTCAATAATCAGTGTTGGGTCTGTAATACGGGTCAATAATCAGTGTTGGGTCTGTAATACGGGTCATTAATCAGTGTTGGGTCTGTAATACGGGTCATTAATCAGTGTTGGGTCTGTAATACGGGTCAATAATCAGTGTTGGGTCTGTAATACGGGTCATTAATCAGTGTTGGGTCTGTAATACGGGTCATTAATGGTCCAACGTAAAATTATAGATGGTCATGCAGTAAGTGTTGAGCCTAGATCGGTCCAAGAAATTGAATTTAAATTCTTTATTGGCGCAACACATCAACATGTAATGGTTATTGCCCACGTGTAAAACTAATAACAATAATAACGATAGTAGTGACATAGCATAACAATAGTATTTCATACGTATGACAATAGTGACCTTGCATCTATACCTGTGTCTGTAAATGGCACAAGTATGGTTAATACACACACACACACACACACACACACACACACACACACACACACACATATATATATATATATATATATATAAAATCATATACATCATACACATATATAATCATATACATCATATGTATATCCAAGTTACAGTTCTTATTCTTAACAGCACTGCAATATAAATGCATATATTGAATATGACAATACAAAAAACTTGAAAACTTTAAACCCTAAATTAGGTCATGGTGCACCAATCCAGCTGAACTGTAAACGGATCTTGTATTCATTCGAGAGGAAGCTTGTGACTGCATTTCATGGCAATATCTGTATCCGTTAACGACAAAATGTCCAGAAAACTGTTTTATCCACTTTTAGTCCGAAAGTAGGCCACAGTACACCAATCCAGCTGAAACGCAAACTCACTCTTATGCTTCTTGAGGAAGAAATTGTGACCAAATTTCAACGATGCACATGCATCCGTCTGGAAAATATGACCTTGACCTGATATACGTACGGACATGGGTAACCGTGTTTTTTTACGTTTAAAAACGTAGTTTCCCCATGCCCATTTGCACGATTCCTATCCATGTGATAAATATTGACCAGTCCCTAATAGGTTCCAATCTATAAATAAATATTGCGTCATCAACCTTAAGTCACGTGAATACCAATTCAGACAAAGTAAACCAAAATGTATATGCAGTGAACGGCATGACATTCTGTATTGTTCTTACTGGGTGAATCCATTCTAACTAACGTTGAGTTTGCGAGAACAGAGTGGACAAGAGTCTTCAATATACATCCATTTCTTTAGACATGATCTATGATAGAAGTGACCACATGGAGTGACCTTAGCAGACGTCATGGATTGGTAGCAAATGGGACATACATCGTCATGAGCACTTATTTCCGACTTAGAAGCCGTCGCAAGAGAGTCAATCTTTTTCATAGCGTGTCTCCTGAACAGAAAGCTCTTCCATCCCTTTTGCAACCGTTCCAAAAGTTTGCTGTAGCATTGCAGAATAAGCAACGCTGTCTGAATCCAGCTAAATTCCTCTGTTGTTATAACCCACATTTCTGTACATGCTAGAATGGCGAATCCCACAAAATCGAGAATCCTGACCGTTGACCTAATGTAGAAGATCACGTCATCCGTGTTCTCGAGAGAGTGTGGTCTAGCACCATCCCACAGGAACAAAATGTAGGTGGTTACAGAGGCAAGTATTTGAAGACTGGTTGATAAACACAAGATTGTCACTGGGAAAGAGCCGGGAATGGATACAATGTGACTCATTGTATATACAACGAACAGTGAAGACGCCGCAAGAGAAACGTAGATGATTAGTGCCCGGATATGTTTAGATAACTTTGTAGAAGGCGATGCACTGAATGGCAGGAGTACGGTGTCTACCATTTCATATATACAATTTAGGAAGATGGCCGCCGTGAAGAGAATTGTGATTTTCGTGATGAATGCCCCGTGCTTTATATCTAGATGTTTCATACTTCGTTTTAATGTCAGATTCCCGAACCCAATACAGATCAGAAGCACAGGCAACTCTCGTCCTTCCAGCCAGTTGTTTAAATGATCGTTTCTAGTGACAGAGTGTACCCAGCCATAAAGGTAAACGTTTATCAGAAGGTAAAAGTAATGAAACACGTACAAGACCACGACACACGTGGCAACAACACCTACTGGGGTTCTGCAACAGTCTTCAGCACACGCGCACATAAATGTGATCCAGTCCACCCGAGACAAATGCAGGAAATGGTCATCAGTGGTTTGAATTGAGTAATAAATCATATTGTATGTAACGGAAACCAGCCAAAATAGCACAAGCTGATTGATGATGCTCTTCACATCGTAGTGTAAACCGGAAATCATAACTAAACCATTCCTCTTCAGTTCCCAAGTAGCGGTGTTGACGACAGTCATCGCTAAATGGAGGGATCGATAACTTGATAGTCCATCGGCCAAATACTGAATGTCCTGACTAAATGGGGAATGCAGCACGAAATATTTCGTGATGATTGTTAGTAAATCCACCATGAAAAATGAAAAATTTGACACTTGTGCTTTCAATAAGTAGGCAGCAAGTTGTCCAAGAGCGCAATAAATGGCGAAATTCTTCATGATTAAAACCACATTGTTGGTTCCCATAGCATCAAACGCCGAATCCATGACGTATTTAGCATATACCATAAGGAATACTGCAGTCAAGGTCCTGTAGAGTAGAAACAGGTGCGCTCGCCGTGACAGCGTCATTGCTGCTGCCATGGATAGTACTAAACATATAAAAAATAGTAAATTACAGGTTAAAAGGTAATGTACTATGAATAAAATTCTTAACATGTTACATGTAAGAGACACTCAAGGCCGTGAATTGACCCTTTATCTGGGAGAGGAATAATTCAGGCGAGGGGTAGGTGGAGGAGAAAACCCAGATACAATGTATCCGGGACGAGACCACCTACCTTCCGAAAGTAAACTGGAAAACTTTCTCACATATATCGGCGCGAGCGGGATTCGAACCCGCGCCTACTAGAGGTGAGAGGCCTTGTGATTTTGAACGCAATGCTTTAACCACTCGGCCATGGAGGCTATATAATACTGGTGTTTGTGCTATATAGTTCTGGTGTTTGTGCTATATAGTTCTGGTGTTTGTGCTATATAGTTCTGGTGTTTGTGCTATATAGTTCTGGTGTTTGTGCTATATAGTTCTGGTGTTTGTGCAATATAGTACTGGTGTTTGTGCTGTATAGTTCTGGTGTTTATGCTGTATAGTACTGGTGTTTGTGCTGTATAGTTCTGGTGTTTGTGCTATATAGTTCTGGTGTTTGTGCTATATAGTTCTGGTGTTTGTGCTATATAGTACTGGTGTTTGTGCTATATAGTACTGGTGTTTATGCTGTATAGTACTGGTGTTTGTGCTGTATAGTACTGGTGTTTGTGCTGTATAGTACTGGTGTTTGTGCTATATAGTACTGGTGTTTGTGCTGTATAGTACTGGTGTTTGTGCTATATAGTACTGGTGTTTGTGCTATATAGTTCTGGTGTTTGTGCTATATAGTTCTGGTGTTTGTGCTATATAGTTCTGGTGTTTGTGCAATATAGTACTGGTGTTTGTGCTGTATAGTTCTGGTGTTTATGCTGTATAGTACTGGTGTTTGTGCTGTATAGTACTGGTGTTTGTGCTGTATAGTACTGGTGTTTATGCTGTATAGTACTGGTGTTTGTGCTGTATAGTACTGGTGTTTGTGCTGTATAGTACTGGTGTTTGTGCTATATAGTACTGGTGTTTGTGCTGTATAGTACTGGTGTTTGTGCTATATAGTACTGGTGTTTGTGCTGTATAGTACTGGTGTTTGTGCTATATAGTACTAGTGTTCTTAGTCCAATTTGCCAAGAGAAATTTAACTTTTTTTTTCATATGAAAACCGTTACTTTTTCTGTAAAGGAAATAATTCCTTTTGGACCTAGTTCACGAAATTGGCGGAATAAGCTACGTGCCTTAGTATAGAATGAGGTTTCAAAAAGAAGTACTACCCTGAAAACCTGCTGTTTTCAAAAACAAATGCCCAACGAAGAACCGCCCACTACCATATTATGGAAAACAGTGAAACCTTTCACAAAGAGCCTGAAGACAAAACGAGTACGATGTGTGGTAGACACAGAATTACCTTGTAGAATTGAAAGACGAACATGCAGAAATAACCCCTGCAGTGCTAGAGGGAAAAGATATATATTGCCAGTGCAATCTGGTTAATTTTCTTCATTCAATTCATTTATTTTTACGTTACCATGTTCATGTAACTTATATTTCGTAATTTATTTGACACTATTAAGTTAAATTTCCTGTAAAATAATGGCGCAGTAACATTTTCCGTAAAAGCTTATGTCTCCACATTTGGGAGCTGTGCGCTTACGCAATAACAAGTTCCGGTAAAATGGAAAGATTCAAACTCGTATATTTTTGTTTCCCCTCTACGGTAATTAAAATGGAATTAGTGGCGAGTCAGTTGTGAAGATAACTATTTCCGTTATATATTAATGACATACGAAGTGATTTTACTGAAGCATGCACCGAGTGCAATATTTAGTGAGCTTGCTACATTTCAGGTATATGGGACGCATTCTATCGTTAAATTGGGCCTTAGGACATATTCACGTTAACGATAGAATATTGTATATGCGAGCGTCAGGAACCATAACTGCGGGTCGAGATGACGTTATGTACATAGTTTAGCCCTGTGCGGCTATTCGCGTGGCTTCAAATCGGCGGGAAGTAACACCAGTCCTAATAGAACAGATTATACTTTTGAACAACGAAGGAAGAAAAAAAAACGTTCGGTAGCAGTTCAAATTAACTAGCTATATTCCATCTATATATAGGACTTTGTGCTTCACTACAATCGGAACATTACTCGGCCTTTTCCGGAGAAAAAACTATTTGAATCGAATTTGATACGCATGCGCAGGAGTTCCCTTTCTTCGTCGTTTCAACGGGTGAAGAAGGTAGCTAACTTGGCAGAAAAAAATTCATAACCCACGTTAGCGGGTTATATCATATTTTTTTCTGCATTGATTGCTATCTTCATCACCCGATGAAACAACAGAGAAAGACATTTCATCGTTTATATTTTCATGCATAAACCAGATTTAAGTACTGAAATATCATATCGTTGATCATTTCGTTAATTAAACGTAACAGCCAATACACCCGTTGACTTCGACGACCTTCCATACTTGGTGATAATTGAGAGGTGGTACTAAACACCCGGATGAAACTAGTTTGCAATAGGCATGTGCCAGTATTCATTGTGTATGACGAAAGCAATGCCAATTTCAAATGAAATGTAACAGAGAAGATACAATGAATATAACTATTTTAAAATAATCTACTCACTATTTTCTTTTACATGCAAACGTTTTGAAGCTTATAATTAAGGTGAAGTTAATCACTTTTAAAACTAATTCACCTCCTCTAGAGCAATTCTGTACACTATGAAAAAAAGGAAAGGGGGAGGGTGTGAACATCGAGCCATGAGTACAGCTCAGCAACACGGGCCGAACCGACTGCACTCCGATTTATTCATTATTTATTGTTATTGTGCGTTTTTAATTCTAACAAGTTAAAAAAAAAGTGTGTTGTGTATGTGTGTGTTTAATTTTAATGATATTGTGTCTGTATTTGTTTTTTTTAAAAAATGGAGGAGGCACCTGCTTTCTACGCCTTTCTGGAGTTTGCAGCTCTTATGAAAGCTGATGATGTATATACTTATACACGTGTAATCGGAAGGGAGAAAATGCAAGACACAAAACCGAAACTCGAATCCAGGCCCCCATGAATTCTCTAGTCAGGTGCTTTTTCAATTGAGCTAACTCGCCACCGGCAATTAAACCCGACTGACCTCTACATTCCTTCTTCCTTAAATCGTCTTCATCCTCAAAGACTCACAACCCGGGTTGTTTTGCTCCTGGCAGGCCTTTCATCTGTAAGTCCAGGGGTGGTGAGTGCCACCAAATGTAACAGGCAGAAAATGCAACGGACCAGACAGGGATTCGAACTCTTGCCCCCTGAATGTCTAGTCAAGCGTTCTACCAACGGCGATCGAGTCCGGTTAACCCCTACACGTTTATATACAAGCCTTATTTTAGTTAGATTGGGCGACTCTTATGTTAATGAGGTTTCATTTTTCATTTAAAATTAATTTGTAATATAGACACAATGAGAGAATTTAAACTAAATCAAACGAAAATATTTTGAACAAGCATTCTGAGTGTATTGCAGACGATACAAAGTTCCCTACCGGTTGGATAATTCAGTCAAAAGTAGGTTAAGCACAACAAAACTCAAACTTGATCTGTAACTATCCCTGCAAAAAGCCACATATCAAATTTCAGTTGACTGATTGATTGTTTGCTATGTTTTGCCACACTCAACAATTTTTCAGTTATCTGGTGGCCTCCAGTTTTTGTAGGTGCAGGAGAGAAACCAGGTACAATGTACCCGGGAAAAGACCACCGACCTTCCGAAAGTAATCTGGCACTCTTTCTCACATATATCGGTGCGAGCGAGAATCGAACCCACCCCGACTAGGGATGAGAAGCCTTGTGATTTTGAGCGCAATGCTCTAACCACTCCGCCCCCTAATTTCAGTTGAATATTTTCATCCAATGCGGAGAAAAGTCCGGAAAAGTGATTCTTGCAATTTACCTAGGGGCATAATTCAGTCAAACGTCAAGCGTGACGAAACTCATACTTGATCTGTAACTATACAAGACAAAGTTATATATAAAATTTCACTGGAATATCTTCATCCAACGCGGAGAAAAGTCCAGAAACTGATTCGGAATGACAGATGGAAGGACAGACGGAATGACAGATGGAAGGACAGACGGAATGACAGATGGAAGGACAGACGGAAGGACAGACGGAATGACAGACCGAGGGTAAACCAATTGTCCCCTTCGCCAAAGCCGGTAGGCGACTAAAAACAGGGCAAGAAAAAAAAACCCCAAAAAACAAAACAAAAAATATAAAAACAAAACAAAAACAAAAAAAACCAAACAAACCAAAAAAAAACAAAAAACCCCGAAACATTACACCTCGACCTACCTGTTATATTCACGACTTTCTGGAACAGCGTGGATTGATTTCTGAACAGGAACCATGATTCCAGAATAAAGAAGGCGGGAAGTCTCAAAGCTGAGGTCAGTATTGCTGACAAGTGCTCCCGAGTTAAACACACAAACACCATGTTCTATCATTCACTCCACTAGTACATATTGTTATGAATCGGTACATATACAGCAAGTTCATTCATCGACTGGGGATTAACTGCGGTTATTATTAGAGACTGATGTAAATTCTAGGAAAGCTTGTCAGAGTTCGGTAGAAAAATGATGTAATGAGTATGTTAGTAATGACATGTATTTCTGTTATACTGTTTACAGTGTCATTGACAAATACATCAGATGTTTGCATAGCTACATATTAATGCTCTCACACTTGATTTTAGTTCCTTACAAGTAGTGCACTACACGCACCGTGACTGTACACACGTGGGGAAAGTCGGCTTGCGTATGCACAAGTATAATTATGTTATCAGCAAGGGGGGGGGGGGGGGGGGGGGGATTCTCTATGGTTTGTGAAAAACAGTTGTGATCTTAGCTAAAATCGATTAATGTTGTGGAGTCCTATTTATTCATTTAAGTAAATGACAACATATTCACTTCCGCAACACTCCACAATAAGAGCAATACATGTATAGTTTGATATACACGGGTACACTGTGATTTGTTGGCAGATATATATAGGTATTTTGATATACATAGGTACACTGTGATTTGTTGGCAGATATATATAGGTATTTTGATATACATAAGTACACTGTGATTTGTTGGTAGATATATATAGGTATTTTGATATACATAGGTACACTGTGATTTGTTGGCAGATATATATAGGTATTTTGATATACATAGGTACACTGTGATTTGTTGGCAGATATATATAGGTATTTTGATATACATAGGTACACTGTGATTTGTTGGCAGATATATATAGGTATTTTGATATACATAGGTACACTGTGATTTGTTGGCAGATATATATAGGTATTTTGATATACATAGGTACACTGTGATTTGTTGGCAGATATATATAGGTATTTTGATATACATAAGTACACTGTGATTTGTTGGTAGATATATATAGGTATTTTGATATACATAGGTACACTGTGATTTGTTGGCAGATATATATAGGTATTTTGATATACATAGGTACACTGTGATTTGTTGGCAGATATATATAGGTATTTTGATATACATAGGTACACTGTGATTTGTTGGCAGATATATATAGGTATTTTGATATACATAGGTACACTGTGATTTGTTGGTAGATATATATAGGTATTTTGATATACATAGGTACACTGTGATTTGTTGGCAGATATATATAGGTATTTTGATATACATAAGTACACTGTGATTTGTTGGTAGATATATATAGGTATTTTGATATACATAGGTACACTGTGATTTGTTGGCAGATATATATAGGTATTTTGATATACATAAGAACACTGTGATTTGTTGGTAGATATATATAGGCAAGCGCGGATCTAGAGGGGGGGTCGGGGGGGTCCGGACCCCCCCTGGAATTTGCAAAGATTTTACATTTTATCGTAAGTATTAGCCACATAATATGTAAAGAATGAACGTAAAACAATAGTCAATCATTCATTCAATTAATGTCTTTCAAATGCGAGACCATATAAACCGTGGTCCCGTATCGCAGTAGGCGTGACACGAAAAAGAACTCTCAGTGCTAAAAGCCTTGAGTGCTAAGTATAGATCTAAATGCAGTTCCGTCACTGGTAATGGTGACATCCGCCGCAGAGCTGAAAAAAATGCTCAGGCGGCTATTTCAATTTTGGGTACAAATTTCGCATAGTCTACTATCTGTGAAAATGTGAGAATCCCGGAGTCTCCTGGGGCTTCGCCAGACTTTCAGTCTTTTGGACCCCCCCCCCCCCCCCGTAAAAAAAGCTGGATCCGCGCCTGTATAGGTATTTTGATATACATAGGTACACTGTGATTTATTGGCAGATTTACATGTGGTATATCAGTAACTCAAATATTATGTAGACCTGGTTGTGTCCCCCGTTGAATTTGAACTTTACGATCAAATTAAAGATTGACATTAATTTTGAGGTTAAAGGTCAAAGCTACAAACATTATTACAATTCCTGCTGTAAAAACTTGCACATGTTAAAATGATAAAAATAATCTTTTTTACAACACATTTTTATTTCAACCTATAATATTTAGTTTAACTTTTTTGTTGTTGTTGTTGAGGGGGTAATATTAAGCTTGTTTGATGAAATTTTTTATGGGTATTGAGGACGTTTGCGTTGGGGAGGGGGGGTTATTAACCTTGTTAAAGGGTATCCTAATAATATGAATATTTCGAGTATTTAGAAAGTTTGTACAAAGTGAAAGTAGTTTCTATTTTGAAATACGAATGTTACATTAAGAAATCTTGTCTCTTTTTACAGGTAATTAGACTAAATGTGTAAGGTTGTGAAGTCATTTTTAAAGTCTTTCTGAAGAAGATACAAGCTTAATTCTTATTCCATCCACTATTGGTTCCGCAAAACATTAAATATTTGGGCTCCATTAGTAAGATTCCCGAACAAATAGCACTTCTTCATTATACAATCAATTAGATAGTGACTAATTATTGTTTAGGGGTTTTCGCCGTGTTGGCAATATTTCAGCCAATTTACGGCGTTTAAGTAACTGAAATATCTTTGGTTGTGAAAGTTGAAGTTTCCCTGACGGCTCTCAGTGAGCCTACTTTTTTTTTTCTAAAATCAAGGATATGATCTTTCATGCCAAGGAGTTTGTAATCCTTGACACGGGGCACTCTTTAATGTCCCATCCAACCGATATTGAATTTAATAAAAATACTCTCGTGTAGAATATCATCATTTGCGCTGAAACGTTTCCAGACCCTGGAGTAAAACATCACCATTTCTTTTACATCTCCTTTATTATTTTTAGACATTATGTCACATTAACATCTTCTGAGCTGTGAGATTTTCCAAAGTCCAATCCTCTATTAACATTTGTAACTAACTGTTGAATTTCCGGTTGAAGGAATCCTGGTCCAGGCTGCAAAATAATGCAAGTACAAAAATGTATCCAATATCTAGAAGGGGAATAGATAAATGTAATTAACATCTAAAGGGGGAATAGATAAATGTAATTAACATCTAAAGGGGGAATAGATAAATGTAATTAACATCTAAAGTTGATTGATTATATATTGTTTAACGTCCCGCTCGAAAATCTTTCACTCATATGGAGACGTCACCACTGCCTGTGAAGGGCTGCAAATTTAGGCCTATGCTCAGCGCTTATGGCCTTTGAGCAGGGAGGGATCTTTTACGTGCCACACCTGCTGTGACACGGGACCTCGATTTTTACGGTCTCATCCGAAGGACCGCCCCATTTTGTCGCCTCTTATGACAAGCAAGGGGTACTAAGGATCTATTCTAGCAACCCGGATCCCCACGGGAACATCTAAAGGGGGAATAGATAAATGTAATTAACATCTAAAGGGGGAATAGATAAATGTAATTAACATCTAAAGGGGAATAGATAAATAAAACTTACTTTAAAACTTTTCTTTTTTGCTGAACACTTTTCTGGGATTTTAACTTCAAAGAAAATCTCTGTTGGCTTGTATTCTTTCAAAAACTGCTTTGGATCTCTTGAAATTACCAGTTAAAAACAATGAACACATAAAATCTATGATATACATGTATCAAATGCAGAGTTGGAAAATAATCTTTTATAAGTAACGTGAAGTGAGTCTTGATTATCATCTCTTTCACACAGTGGACTACATTCATCAAATCTTCATTGATCTATTGCGCAAGTCACACACACATGTAGAGATGTAACATTTGACAGCATACCTGGGTACGTCACACACACATGTAGAGATGTAGCATTTAAGAGCGTACCTGGGTAAGTCACACACACGTGTAGAGATGTAGCATTTGAGAGCGTACCTGGGTAAATCACACACACGTGTAGAGACGTAACATTCGACAGCGTACCTGGGTAAGTCACACACACATGTAGAGACGTAGCATTTGAGAGCGTACCTGGGTAAGTCACACACACGTGTAGAGATGTAGCATTTGAGAGCGTACCAGGGTAAATCACACACACGTGTAGAGACGTAGCATTTGAGAGCGTACCTGGGTAAGTCACACACACATGTAGAGATGTAGCATTTGAGAGCGTACCTGGGTAAATCACACACACGTGTAGAGACGTAACATTTGACAGCATACCTGGGTAAGTCACACACACATGTAGAGATGTAGCATTTGAGAGCGTACCTGGGTAAATCACACACACATGTAGAGACGTAGCATTTGAGAGCGTACCTGGGTACGTCACACACATGTGTAGAGATGTAGCATTTGAGAGCGTACCTGGGTAAATCACACACACATGTAGAGACGTAGCATTTGAGAGCGTACCTGGGTAAGTCACACACACATGTAGAGACGTAGCATTTGAGAGCGTACCTGGGTACGTCACACACACGTGTAGAGACGTAGCATTTGAGAGCGTACCTGGGTAAGTCACACACACATGTAGAGATGTAGCATTTGAGAGCGTACCTGGGTAAATCACACACACGTGTAGAGACGTAACATTTGACAGCGTACCTGGGTAAGTCACACACACATGTAGAGATGTAGCATTTGAGAGCGTACCTGGGTACGTCACACACATGTGTAGAGATGTAGCATTTGAGAGCGTACCTGGGCAAATCACACACACGTGTAGAGACGTAACATTCGACAGCGTACCTGGGTAAGTCACACACACATGTAGAGATGTAGCATTTGAGAGCGTACCTGGGTACGTCACACACACGTGTAGAGACATAGCATTTGAGAGCGTACCTGCGTATTAGATCTACAGGTAGTTGACCTTCTCCTGAGCTAGGTGCCATCTTCGATAGATGGTTGGCAAATTGTCGGACAACAGGGTGGTAATGACGCTGTAAATAGAAATGTGGACTTGTAACCCAGTTCACATTATTTGTGTAATATTTGTGTATTCTACACTTAGATGTATGTATAATTGTGTATTGTATACTTGTGTGTTGTATAATTGTGTGTTGTATAATCGTGTGTTGTATAATCGTGTGTTGTATAATCGTGTGCTGTATAATCGTGTG
Source organism: Ostrea denselamellosa (assembly GCA_024699665.1). Lineage (NCBI taxonomy): Eukaryota > Metazoa > Mollusca > Bivalvia > Ostreida > Ostreidae > Ostrea > Ostrea denselamellosa. Next base: position 735,800 of record JAMZEH010000091.1, read on the forward strand.
CTGTATAATCGTGTGTTATATAATTGTGTGTTGTATAATTGTGTGTTGTATAATCGTGTGCCGTATAATCGTGTGTTATATAATCGTGTGCTGTATAATCGTGTGCTGTATAATCGTGTGTTATATAATTGTGTGTTGTATAATTGTGTGTTGTATAATTGTGTGTTGTATAATTGTGTGTTGTATAATCGTGTGTTGTATAATTGTGTGCTGTATAATCGTGTGTTGTATAATCGTGTGTTATATAATTGTGTGTTGTATAATTGTGTGTTGTATAATTGTGTGTTCTATAATTGTGTCTTGTATACAGTGTGTATCATACAAAAGCAGCAATAGAAATACTGCCTTTTGATCAGAATCAACCCCTTTCATGTATGTGTGATTAATTCCTATATACAATCAATTTACTTATACTAACTCTGTTGATATTCCCTGCATTATAATATACACAAACATACACACACTTATTATTGTATAATGTATTTTTACATTCAACACATAAGAATTCCTGTGTGTGATTTCCAATCCACTGAATACCATCAACATTACCTTCATAAGAGTTACCTCCCATAACATGGTGTTGTGTGCATTACTGTGTTCAGGGTGAGGTAACTCTGGCAGGAACACTCCACTTCCTTGTGTGTCATTATCGTACAGGAGTTCACTGGATCTGTAATTCTGAAAATGAAGATCAGTAATTTTACAAATTACAGGCGACTTTCACAATAGGTTACACATTTTAAATGCCTTACCGCACATTGGGAGTGACAATAAGCATGTCACATACTTGTTTTGGAATAAAATCACACAATGTAGCCTCTAAGTGTGGCTAACAGACTCACCACAATGTAGCCCCTAAGTGTGGCTAACAGACTCACCACAATGTAGCCCCTAAGTGTGGCTAACAGACTCGCCACAATGTAGCCCCTAAGTGTGGCTAACAGACTCACCACAATGTAGCCTCTAAGTGTGGCTAACAGACTCGCCACAATGTAGCCCCTAAGTGTGGCTAACAGATTCACCACAATGTAGCCTCTAAGTGTGGCTAACAGACTCGCCACAATGTAGCCCCTAAGTGTGGCTAACAGACTCGCCACAATGTAGCCCCTAAGTGTGGCTAACAAATTCACCACAATGTAGCCTCTAAGTGTGGCTAACAGACTCACCGCAATGTAGCCCCCGAGTGTGGCTAACAGACTCGCCACAATGTAGCCCCTAAGTGTGGCTAATAGACTCACCACAATGTAGCCCCTAAGTGTGGCTAATAGACTCACCACAATGTAGCCCCTGAGTGTGGCTAACAGACTCACCACAATGTAGCCTCTAAGTGTGGCTAACAGACTCACCACAATGTAGCCCCTGAGTGTGGCTAACAGACTCACCACAATGTAGCCCCTAAGTGTGGCTAACAGACTCACCACAATGTAGCCCCTGAGTGTGGCTAACAGAGCCACACAGCAATGTCCCTCTTGTTGAAGACTGAGAGTACAGATCCTCTTGATGAAAGCTAACACCCTCTGTTGGGAAATCTAAAAATATCCAAACAACCAGTACAAGTTTTTATTAAGTTTGCATGCAATTTTTAATGACACAGATGTACCATTTCAGCAGTGAGGTTAGGGACATCTATTTTAGGTGTGCGTTACCTGTCTCTTTCTACGGCCTAGCATACACTCCACGCACTCCAAAACGATAGACGCATCATCACTGGAAATTCCTGAAAAATTTAAGTGTCACAGAAATAAATAATTACTCAAAAACCCGACATCATCCACTAAAATTCTAATCTTTCTACTGTAATATGTTTTTGAGAGAAAACCTTCATCACTCAGAATGCTTTTAATATCATACATTTTAATATAATACGAATAATCAACTACACTTTGCTGGACTGAAACCCTAGAAATTCTTTATGACAGTCCACTTGTGAAGTCAAGGTCAGTTTACTCATCATGTAATGATATTCAAATTTCCCTTCATTTATCGTCAGTGTATACTGCATTCAGCTAGGTAAACAAAGAATTTACGATTTCTGTGAATCAATTGTTCAGTCAGATCATAAAACAAATTACTCATGTTTGCGGAGTCAATATGAAGCCTTAACTACCGTAAAAGAGCAGTCTTCACCTCATCCTATGGCTTAAAGGAATCGTGTCCTTCCATGGATAGCTACAGATTCTGAAGCATGCTACTAAATGATTTTTAAAGCACTTTTACAGAACAGTATAAGACAATTCTTGCACAGAACGTTGAAAGGTTTCCACATAATGGTTTGCACACAATGAGGAACAGTTTGCACAGAATCAAACAGAAAGCTTTGGAGGCATAATAGCACATTTCAGGGTCTTTAAATCCTTATATTGACTTAGTAAACATCAATAATTGTATGTTGGACTTCACCAATTCACTGGCTACAGAATTACTGACCAGCATGGACTTTAAGCATGGTATTGTAGAGATGGGTATAGAAACTCATTGGATCAATATTGAGGGCCTCTCCTTGTCCCATCAGGATGGTGAAGGCTGTCTTTATACAGTGTAGAGACTCCCTATAACCCAGGCTCTGTAAAAACATATGCATACATATATTACATACATGTACAGATGTGTACTGTAAATTCCTGAATATCCGTGAGGAATTTATTATTGCATAATTTCGCAAGAAGCATCACTTGCAAAATAAAATTATTCGCTTTTATTTTTACTTTGCTAATATACATGTAAAAACTCTTAATCAACAGAGCTCTTGTGAATTCATATTCTTGTGATTTGATGTGTGAGTTTCCGTGTAAAATAAGGAATCTACAGTAATGGTTGCAGATATCAATATCGTAATTACTGACATCACTAAAATTCATAGGAAGCTCTTTTTACTTGTAGTGAGTACATGTACCTAAGTTATTTTAAATTCTCCACAAAAAGGGAATAAATGAAGGACAATATACTCCGGTAGGTAATTGTGATAAATGATATATCATTACAACAGCAGATAAATCATTATGACATCAGATAAATCATTATGACATCAGATAAATCATTATGACAACAGATAAATAATCATGTCATCAAATAATTGACCTATTTTCTCACAAAATTTCAACATAAAAATATGTGATTCTACACAGCCATGCATACAAACATTATCACTTAGGATTTTTGAGCAGAATGCTATAGAAACCATTAAATCAAGGGGCAAAAACAGGCATTAATTAATCTCCTTTTGCTCTGTGTATGCAGAGGTGTTCTAAAAATGTATTCCAAATCACTTTGTAAAATTTTTTTTTGCTGATGACAATATAAAACTGGTATCTTTTTTATGCATTCATTTTTGTAAAATTGTCCAAATGCTATAATATCATTGTTATATAATCAAAATTTCACGAATCAGTACATTGTTGCTAAATTATGTATTTTTTCTAATAGTTAATATTGTTTGAACTCAAAACAGTTTCTATCTACAACAAATATAACTAGATTCAATTTGTTAACATACCCCTGAGTCTATTAATGTGTTGAAAACGCTGAATAAATCTTCAAAGAAATCTACGTTGATCAGATGAGCAAATCTACAAAGAGTACACATGTAAATGTGTGCATACTGGATTGTGTATCATCCAAGACACAAAAAAAAATAAAAAAAAAATAAAACAGTATGGATGCCTTTTCTAAATGTGAGGACTCTATTGTAGAGTTTCTTACTTTGCTAGTCCCTCCAACACAGACGACAAAAGAACAGATTTCTGTAAATTCTTCAACAATCGGAAGTAGGTGTGAAAAACAGTCTGAATTATCTCTGTGTGCTGTATAAAACAAATACATTGTATTTCAGAGTGTGTTAAAACAAAAAGTTTTGAGACCATAAAGCATCAACCACTGTACGGAATCCTTTACTCATTTAATCCCAGAATCTACTTACATGATGCCAGCCATTATAGCAAATCTTTTATAAAATTTTACCTGTACAGAATCTGACAAAGAACAGATTGAACCCCCCATCCCAACTTCCCCCTACACCCCCCAGTAACATGCTTTGATGTTAAATATCATTATACAATCTTAAAAAAACCCATAGAACTAACATATTTTTTAGTTGTTTCATTTCATTTTGGATTCTACCTGTTGCCATGTTCGTTTACATTTTATTCAAGGAAAAAAAAAACATCTAGTTTGTTTGTATCCCAATGGGGATTGATAAATAATGGAGGCATTTCCCTCTTTTAGACTTTACCAGTTTAATTTTCCGGTTTTTGTCCTCGGAGGCCTTCGTTTCCAGGAGCTCGTGTTCTAGATGTTCCATCCTTTTCTTTTTCTGCAATACAATTTCATGACTGGAATCAGCAACATTCAACTCATCATCAAAAAGATGCAAAGTTCAGGAAACAGTTATATATAGATACGATGAAACATTCAATGAATCACAATCTCCTCATGTTCACCGATGAGAATGTTTTCTACATGCTTACCACATAAATATCACATCTTTTAAATGAACATCAATAGAAGCTCATCATTGGTGGCATTATCAATTTTCGTGGTGCCCAATGATATGACACCACGAGCTAACTTGGCACACATTTTGTGTGCGGATCAAATGCAGATGTCAAAATACAAGGTATATCTTAAAAGTTCAACAATATGAGCTAGGAGCAAAATTTTGACAAAATACATTTGTATGTGTATCCCATGATATATATACTAACATATTACAAGTTGGGTTTTTTTTTCTAAAGATTTTGTATACTCGGTCTAAAGCATCTTTGACTAGCAATCTCAAATACACTAAAAGTTCAGAAATATCAACTGCACGGATGATATCTAGTGATCCCAAATACACTAAAAGTTCAGAAATATCAACTGCACGGATGATATCTAGTGATCCCAAATATACTAAAAGTTCAGAAATATCAACTTCACGGATTATATCTAGTGATCCCAAATACACTAAAAGTTCAGAAATATCAACTGCACGGATGATATCTAGTGATCCCAAATACACTAAAAGTTCAGAAATATCAACTGCACGGATGATATCTAGTGATCCCAAATACACTAAAAGTTCAGAAATATCAACTGCACGGATGATATCTAGTGATCCCAAATACACTAAAAGTTCAGAAATATCAACTGCACGGATGATATCTAGTGATCCCAAATACACTAAAAGTTCAGAAATATCAACTGCACGGATGATATTTAGTGATCCCAAATATACTAAAAGTTCAGAAATATCAACTGCACGGATGATATCTAGTGATCCCAAATACACTAAAAGTTCAGAAATATCAACTGCACGGATGATATCTAGTGATCCCAAATACACTAAAAGTTCAGAAATATCAACTTCACGGATGATATCTAGTGATCCCAAATACACTAAAAGTTCAGAAATATCAACTGCACGGATGATATCTAGTGATCCCAAATACACTAAACGTTCAGAAATATCAACTGCATGGATTATATCTAACGATCCCAAATACACTAAACGTTCAGAAATATCAACTGTACGGATTATATCTAGTGATCCCAAATACACTAAACGTTCAGAAATATCAACTGCACGGATTATACTGGTTGTTGTAACATGTAGCTCACATTATAAATATTTCATAAAATGTCGGGAGAGTTTTGGCTGCATTTACAACACACTGGGAGGATATTTTGTAAGCTACACTTTTTAAGTACGAGGTTCTCATATATTATGCAGATGTTTTGCCAGATTTTCAGGTTTAGTAAAGGTTCTGTCCTCTTTGAATTACATTGATTTTGAAATTGAATCGATATTTAAAATATCATTGAACTCTTAAGTTAGCTTAATGGAGGATGATTTAATGCAACTGACATGTGACCCACAACTGACATAAAGGGAGGTAACTTTGCAAAACATACTAAACCTATTTTTATTTACTTGTGACATATTCAATGAATATCATTTTGCAGCACATATCGACATATTAATTACTTCTCACTTTCCACAGTAATGGTTTTCTTACAGGTATCCTTCAATGAATATCATTTTGCAGCACATATCGACATATTAATTACTTCTCACTTTCCACAGTAATGGTTTTCTTACAGGTATCCTTAACTTACTGTGAAAAAGTCACCTGACGACTTTTGTCATTCTTTGACTGGACACTCAATCCAGCCATCATATGTCATTACTCAATGAAGGGTCACTGCAAATTAAACAGATAATTAACAAGTGTTGTTAATTAATTAAGCATTTAAGTCCTCACTTTTCTTTCTCTCCTGGATAACTTCTTCATCATTTCTTTTCTAGATTTTCCATCCTTTTTAATGGAATCTCCATCGTAATCGACCTCCTTAATTTTCAGGCTTAAGAATGTATCAAGCACCTGCAACGGAAAACTAAAAATTAATTGGGTTAACACTATGGCAGTAATGGTGGGGGGGTGGGGGGGGGGGGGGTGGGTGGGCTGTCACCACGTTTGCATCGCCTGGTACACAGAAAAGTTGAAATTGAAATTTGCTGTAGCACAAAACAATCCCCTGTAGTAGATCCGTTTCTTAATTATTGGTCGTATGAAGTCAAAACACTGCGATTCCGATGTCACAGCTATTGTCTTCCTCTGCCATGTTTGATATTACATTTTGTTGTCCATTAGCCTTACTCAATAAATAAGGTACATTGCATTGTGCTTGGGTTAAAAAACTCAGGAGAAACTGAATTAATCCAAGAAAGTTAATCCACGAAACTTCATTATCTTGGGTCAATGGGATATGAATTTACAAGATGAAAAACAATGGTCTAAAGGATTATGGGAGTTTTCATTCAATGTCAAAAAGTGGATAAATGTGTGCACTAACTTTTCCTTGTCCTAGTCTTTAAAACTCATCATGCTTGCTATAAACAGGATTTCCTTATATTCAAACTCCATATAACAAGAGATTTTGAAAACTATCAGTCATAAGGGTAGACTATCAAAATATCTTAAACTGGAGGAGAGTGGCAGCAACATTCAGAAATCATAAAATCGTCAAAATATCATCAAAATATCTAGCATGCACGAATCAATACGAAATAACTCTGCTTATGACCATTTTTCTATGAAAGTTTATGAAGAATACTAAAGCATAGCTGCTAATTCAAATAATCTCCAGTTCTGAACAAATCACAGTACAGTCCAACTCATTCTGAACAAATCACAGTACAGTCAAACTTATACTGAACAAATCACGGTACAGTCCAACTCATTCTGAACAAATCACAGTACAGTCTAACTCATTCTGAACAAATCATGGTACAGTCCAACTCATTCTCAACAAATCACAGTACAGTCCAACTCATTCTGAACAAATCACAATACAGTCAAACTTATACTGAACAAATCATGGTACAGTCCAACTCATTCTGAACAAGTCACAGAACAGTCAAATTTATACTGAACAAATCACAGTACAGTCCAACCCATTCTGAACAAATCACGGTACAGTCCAACCCATTCTGAACAAATCACAGTACAGTCCAACTTATACTGAACAAATCACGGTAAATCCAACTCATTCTGAACAAATCACAGTACAGTCAAACTTATACTGAACAAATCATGGTACAGTCCAACTCATTCTGAACAAATCACAGAACAGTCAAATTTATACTGAACAAATCACGGTACAGTCCAACTTATACTGAACAAATCACGGTACAGTCCAACTCATTCTGAACAAATCACGGTATAATCAAACTCATTCTGAACAAATCACAATACAGTCAAACTTGTCCAATCTGGACCCTATGTACTCTGTTTCACTGTGAACTCTGAATCTAATTTCATTCCCAGTTATGTCTCAATTATATTTTTGCTCCCTGTTCTCTGATTTGATTTGAACATATTGTATATATATATAAAGGGATTGGTTACAAGTTCTTGTAACTTAGAAATCCTGTGTTACCACTGTCCAATCTGAACTCCTGTCTAGTCTGACACCAAATTCCTCCAAAGCATTAGATCAGACAGGAGTGTCATTACACACACTACACAAAACACTCGAGTTTGTACAATCAAAATCCTTCGTCATCTCCCAGAGTGTTTCACATCGGATGGTTTCAATATCGCCTACCTCTTTCCTGACCTTGAACTCCCGAACTCGGATCATTCTGCTGATGGACTTAACAATCTGAAACCAGAAGAACAGATCATCAACTACGACAGCACCACAGAGAAACGTTCCAGAACTTACACATCAGACAATCAGAAATGATTTCAGTTGTACCACAAGCTTAAGAGTAACGGACTGTCATTACCTCTGATGACACCTCTCCTGATTTGTCATTCCGGAAAATATCCTGGACTGCCTGGCACACAATACCACTGACCTAAAGTTACCACAAAAAGAAAGAATACTGAAAAACATCTACACACTATTCATAAATATTCACAATTCTGCAGAAAACAAACTACATTTTATAGTAAAGTAATACAAACTACATTTTATAGTGAATTATTTGTAATTATTGTAATAAATCAAACTACAGAACTTATAATATTCAAAGATTTTACTAAAATTAAATCTAAGTATCAAAGTTTTATTATGATAAAGCATACTGTAAACATTTTTACAATAGTCAAAGTTTCAATATATCAAACTGCAGTTCACCACAATATTTAAATTATGAGAAAAAAAAATGCTAATTCATATCTCCTAGAACTATTCTGTTTCAGTGAAAGAATGCACATATTCGTGGGCATCAATGTACAGATGTAATAGACAAAATATTTACAATATTAGTCATACTCCACAGCCACTTCTTGTAAGTACCTAAAAATGACAGTTGTGGTCGATTACTGACATAGTACTACTTTCAAACTGACCTCTTTGTTTCCTCGGTTCATGTGGGGTACTAAGACACTGATGATGTTATTTCTGTAGTTAAAGTGGGGGTGTGTCCTAAGAATTTCACACATACACTTCGCAGACAGCACCGACAGAGTCTGTAAATAATGCATTATTGTTAATTGTTAACACAGCATGTAAATAACACATGATTACTGTTAACACAGACACCTCACAGCCAACACCGACATAGCCTGTAAATAACATACAATTATTGTTAACACAGACACCTCACAGCCAACACCGACATAGCCTGTAAATAACACACGATTACTGTTAACACAGACACCTCACAGCCAACACCGACATAGCCTGTAAATAACACACGATTACTGTTAACACAGACACCTCACAGCCAACACCAACATAGCCTGTAAATAAAACATGATTACTGTTAAAACAGACACCTCACAACAAACACTGACATAGCCTGTAAATAACACACGATTACACAGACACCTCAAAACAAACCTCTACATAGCCTATAAATAACACACGATTACTGTTAACACACACACCTCACAACAAACCCTGACAGAGCCTGTAAATAACACAGTTACTGTTAACACAAACACCTCACAGCCAACACCAACATATCCTGTAAATAACATACAATCACTGTTAACACAGACACCTCACAACAAACCTCGACAGAGCCTATAAATAATATACGATTACTGTTAACACAGACACCTCACAACAAACCTCTACAGAGCCTATACATAACACACGATTACTGTTAACACAGACACCTCACAACAAACCTCGACAGAGCCTATAAATAATATACGATTACTGTTAATACAGACACCTCACAACAAACATCGACAGAGCCTGTAAATAACACAGTTACTGTTAACACAAACACCTCACAACAAACCTCGACATATCCTATAAATAACATACGATTACTGTTAAAACAGACACCTCACAACAAACCTCGACAGAGCCTATAAATAACATACGATTACTGTTAACGCAGACACCTCACAACAAACCTCGACAGAGCCTATAAATAACATATGATTACTGTTAACGCAGACACCTCACAACAAACCTCGACAGAGCCTATAAATAACATACGATTACTGTTAACACAGACACCTCACAACAAACCTCGACAGGACCTATAAATAACATACGATTACTGTTAACACAGACACCTCACAACAAACCCTGACAGAGCCTGTAAATAACACAGTTACTATTAACACAAACACTTCACAACAAACCTCGACAGAGCCTATAAATAACATACGATTACTGTTAACACAGACACCTCACAATAAACTCTGACAGAGCCTGTAAATAACACAGTTACTGTTAACACAAACACCTTACAACAAACCTCGACAGAGCCTATAAATAACACACGATTACTGTTAACACAGACACCTCACAACAAACCTCGACACAGCCTATAAATAACATACGATTACTGTTAACACAAACACCTCACAACAAACCTCGACATATCCTGTAAATAACACATGATTACTGTTAAAACAGACACCTCACAAGTAACGCTGACGGAGCCTGTAAGTAACTGAAAAATCGCAGTCTCCTGACAGAGCAGCTTGTAACAGTGTAAGATTGCTGTTAACAACGACACTACATGGCCAGTCTGACAAAGCATGCAAAATTGTATAAGATTGCTGTTAACAGCCATCCTGACAGAGCTAGTAATACTGTACGATTGCTGTTAACAGCCATCCTGACAGAGCTAGTAATACTGTACGATTGCTGTTAACAGCCATCCTGACAGAGCTAGTAATACTGTACGATTGCTGTTAACAGCCATCCTGACAGAGCTAGTAATACTGTACGATTGCTGTTAACAGCCATCCTGACAGACCTAGTAATACTGTACGATTGCTGTTAACAGCCATCCTGACAGACCTAGTAATACTGTACGATTGCTGTTAACAGCCATCCTGACAGAGCTAGTAATACTGTACGATTGCTGTTAACAGCCATCCTGACAGAGCTAGTAATACTGTACGATTGCTGTTAACAGCCATCCTGACAGAGCTAGTAATACTGTACGATTGCTGTTAACAGCCATCCTGACAGAGCTAGTAATACTGTAAGATTGCTGTTAACAGCCATCCTGACAGAGCTAGATATGCTGTAAGATTGCTGTTAACAGCCACCCTGACAGAGCTAGTAATACTGTAAGATTGCTGTTAACATCCATCCTGACAGAGCTAGTAATGCTGTAAGATTGCTGTTAACAGCCATCCTGACAGAGCTAGTAATACTGTAAGATTGCTGTTAATATAAACAACTCAAGGCCAGCATTGACAGAACCCATAAATGTATAACATTATTGTTAACCAATTTTCAATAGTGACAAATTTTATTCGTGAAAAGTCAACAGTCACTCTGTTTGGAGTCCTGTTCACGTGTCTCTCAGAAATAATATTGACAGGAAGGCGTGCCATTTGTAAATCCCCCAAATTAAAGAAAAATTAGAATGCTAATTGAAAATGAAAGGGGAAAAAACCCTCCAAAAAACCAACACCAAAATGACACTATTACTTCAGCCAATCTAACACAGCATATCCACCACCATTCTCTGACCTTGTGAAGGAATCAATGAACAAATTCATTCAAATTATTGATTTATGGACTTAGAAGAGAAACTTTAAGTAGAATTACAACATAATATTGTCACATCAGACCATACCACAAAATTAAAACTCATCAAAACAGATTTACCCCGGCATTAGGATTCTCCTTGGCTTCTTCAATTACAGACCAATATGGACAACACTCCATAATTTCTGATTTTATAGAATAAAAATTTCAGATTTTCCCACCTGTGAGGCTGATGGAGAGAGCTTTAGGTCCATGCCACTCTTTGTATATTTTGTTTCTTTGTCTTCTACAAGTTTTCCTGTGAAATATACATGTACATGTGTATTTCAAAATCACTGTTTGATGTCAAATTACATGAACCAGCTCCAGCTGGTCTGACAAAGCACAAACTGCATGTATTGAATGTTCCATTCTATTCTGTTTGTAAATTCTTCATCAGTCTCTCAAAGAATTTACAAGCGCTTAGAGTAATAGTTGTAATGGTAGATAATGCACTATATAATAACTTTGTAATAATAATAATACTTAAAGATACAAAAATAAGTTTATGATCATCTTCAAAAACAATGAATTAGATTTTAAAACTATTTTATATTCAAACATACAAAAATACTTGATACCAAATTTTGAAACGCAGCCATACCTTTGCAAGTTAATTCCAAAAACTCTAAATATTTTTTATAATTCAACAAAAATGTCTCCTCAAAATCACGTATCTTCTTCGTTTCTTTCTTCAGCTGTAAAAAATAAATCAAGTTTGATGACAACATATGATACAATATTCATAAATCACCAGGTGCTGAGCATTTTCTTCTTTATCTCCTGACCCATTAGTCCATGTTTTGAATAGTTTTGAAACCCTCCATCTTGATCAAAATCATTTGTAATACAAAACACTAAAAAAATGTCTCCTTCTGTCTTGTAATCAATAAACTCCTTGTTTTACTGATTAGTGAATTCCTACCTTTTGTGCTTTCTCTGCCTCGGTCGGCAGCCTAATCCTGTAACCAGGTATAATGTCTTTGAAGACTTCCATCATTGACACTGTGGCGAGTTTACGTACTGTCAGGAACACGTCCGGATCACTTTCTGTAAGATATGACCTCAGCTCCTTCAGTTTCTTAATCTGAAATAAAAAAAAATCATTAAAACAATCTCCCTTTCTGTAAGACTAGCACAAAATAGTTAGGTACAATAGACTGATACAATAAAATCAATTATATACCCCAACAAAAGAACGGCATTTCACAGGATATAGCCCCACAAAAGAAAAAAGAAGGGCATTTCACAGGATATAGCCCCACAAAAGAAAAAAGAAGGGCATTTCACAGGATATAGCCCCACAAAAGAAAAAAGAACAAAGAAAAAAGAACGGCATTTCACAGGATACAAATAATTACAGTCATCACAAGATGTTATTTCTGGTCAATAAGACAAAATGTTACATTAAAGCAATACAAGCTGTAACTGACGGAAAATAACTTGAAAAATAAAACAACAAATACAATAACAGATTGGTGATGGAGTAAATGTAACTTCATAGAATCAGAGTGAAGCTAGAAACCCGTCAAATCAGCAAAAAATGTTCACTCATGAATCATTGTCATCCCGTTAGTAATTCCTGCTCGTAATGTCTGATGTGCATTGAAATCGGAGGTCACCAGTTCGGAAAAATGCGAAAGAGAGGCACTTTACATGATTGTGTCAGATTTGTAAATAATTTAATAGGCCAATTCATAGCAAATTTATTGATAAAATTTCATTTATTAAAATGGCACATTTGCATAATTTAATTACTTTCTTACACTTATAATACATAAAGTCATTAATGACACGAACTGACATTTTAACACAAACGAAATGTGTAGTTGCTCACGTCAGTCTCCATATTTGAATGACCTTGGTCTCAGTGCAACCCGAATATGTCCGGCAATCATCGTTCCCATGTCCGTGTATAGGATGAGATGGCAGTTTATACAAAATGTTCATTGTAAACATGCTCTCAAACAATATTCTCTTGTTTATTTTGCTGAATTTTTCTTCATATCTTAGGTTTTTTTTCAGTTTGACCAATAGGTAGGTGTCAGCTGGTGTACAACTGTATAAAAAATACCATCACTACAGCTTGTATTGCTTTAAGGACACACTATAGAACTACATTCATTGATTTTCCCCACCAGTTCACATTATACAACATAGTTCCAATTCATGAATTTGAGGAATTTTGCTCATGAAATTGGGACCATGGGTGACTTTTTGGTCAGTGAGAATAGGCCCAATATTCAGTTCAACTTTGAGGGGGCATGATGGCCCCGATTACATTTACGCACAATGCGCTTACGCTCATTGATTTCACATACACTGTATTAATACTCACGGTATTCATGTACACCATATTTACACATACTGTGTTTACATATGTGTATCTACACATACACACACTGTGTTTACATGTGCTGTATCTACATACATACTGTGTTTACATGTGCTGTATCTACACAAATACTGTGTTTACATGTGCTGTATCTACACACATACTGTGTTTACATGTGCTGTATCTACACACACACACACTGTGTTTACATGTGCTGTATCTACATACACACTGTGTTTACATGTGCTGTATCTACATACACACTGTGTTTACATGTGCTGTATCTACACACACACTGTGTTTACATGTGCTGTATCTACACACACACACACTGTGTTTACATGTGCTGTATCTACATACATACCGTGTTTACATGTGCTGTATCTACATACACACTGTGTTTACATGTGCTGTATCTACATACACACTGTGTTTACATGTGCTGTATCTACACAAATACTGTGTTTACATGTGCTGTATCTACACACATACTGTGTTTACATGTGCTGTATCTACACACACACACACTGTGTTTACATGTGCTGTATCTACATACACACTGTGTTTACATGTGCTGTATCTACATACACACTGTGTTTACATGTGCTGTATCTACACACACACACTGTGTTTACATGTGCTGTATCTACACACACACACACTGTGTTTACATGTGCTGTATCTACATACATACCGTGTTTACATGTGCTGTATCTACATACACACTGTGTTTACATGTGCTGTATCTACATACACACTGTGTTTACATGTGCTGTATCTACATACACACTGTGTTTACATGTGCTGTATCTACATACACACTGTGTTTACATGTGCTGTATCTACATACACACTGTGTTTACATGTGCTGTATCTACATACACACTGTGTTTACATGTGCTGTATCTACATACATACCGTGTTTACATGTGCTGTATCTACACACACACACTGTGTTTACATGTGCTGTATCTACATACACACTGTGTTTACATGTGCTGTATCTACACACATACCGTGTTTACATGTGCTGTATCTACACACATACTGTGTTTACATGTGCTGTATCTACACACACACACTGTGTTTACATGTGCTGTATCTACAAACACACTGTGTTTACAAACTACAACAGGCACAAACATCGTCACTTACATTTTCCTCCGGATTTTCTATCAGGGAGCTGGCAAGCGCAGCAATTCTGGATTTTCGAAACCGTAGTTTCTCTTGTCTGTGAGCATACAATTCTACGTTTGTCAGGACTGGTAATTCCTCTTTTTCAGCAGGAATATTCGTCTCTGGTTGATGTTGCATCTCTTCCTCTTTGACATCAGGTTCATCTATATATACAGTTTTTTAAAACAATAAAATTGGACTGCAAATAAGACTAATCACAGTGAATGTTTTCAACAAATACCACATGTAAGAGAATACAATAATATTATAAAGATACATCTACATCAAATCAGGTTTTCTGACTCTGGGAGTTATTCTCTATGGTTATGTGTCTTTGGGAGTTATTCTCTATGGTTATGTGTCTTTGGGAGTTATGCTCTATGGTTATGTGTCTTTGGGAGTTATTCTCTATGGTTATGTGTCTTTGGGAGTTATTCATTTAGGTTATGTGTCTTTGGGAGTTATTCTCTATGGTTATGTGTTAGTAAATACTGGAAACAGTCAAAATAATCCTGACATAACAATCGATTGAACAGATCAGATCACATACCCTCCCACATTGAGCTACACATACCCTCCAACATTGAGCTACACATACCCTCCCACAATGAGCTACACATACCCTCCCACATTGAGCTACACATACCCTCCCACAATGAGCTACACATAACCTCCCACATTGAGCTACACATACCCTCCCACAATGAGCTACACATACCCTCCCACACTGAGCTACACATACCCTCCCACATTGAGCTACCTCATACCCTCCCACAATGAGCTACACATACCCTCCCACACTGAGCTACACATACCCTCCCACATTGAGCTACACATACCCTCCCACATTGAGCTACACATACCCTCCCACACTGAGCTACACATACCCTCCCACACTGAGCTACACATAACCTCCCACATTGAGCTACCTCATACCCTCCCACATTGAGCTACACATACCCTCCCACACTGAGCTACACATACCCTCCCACACTGAGCTACACATACCCTCCCACAATGAGCTACACATAACCTCCCACACTGAGCTACACATACCCTCCTGCTTGATGTGTGTTGTTTGTGGAATAACCCCTGCCTTTGTTTTAATGGGCAGCAGTGACTTCAGGTTGTTATCGCTGGCGAACAATTTACGTGGTCTCTGTTCGTACGCCTCCACTTCCTCTTCCTCCATCTGTTTTCTTTTCTTGCCACTGTTAACAGGTTCTCTTGACAATGATCTATGGGAACAAAATAGCATCCGAAAAAATGTTACGTCAATTACCGACATAAAACATAATCAATCATACACTGCCAGTCATAAACAAAAATACAGATGGAGATACAAGGTATATTGCAAAAAGGGAAAAGTTCTAAGATAGTGTTCTGAATAATCATCCTGTTTATTTTGATCTGAAATATTCATAGTACATCAACAACAGATACTTCAGCTGCAGACATATTTAATTTCGTGTCAGATTAAATTTCTTTATTTTCGTGACAAGGAAAAAACACTGAAATTACATCCAACTTGAAATTCTAACTTCAGAAAATATTGACTTTAATGTCAGAAATATCTATGTTGCTGTTATTAGTTGCCTATTTATAGATAAACATATTTCGTTAGTACCGTACTTGTTACCATGTATTCCTTATGAGCAGATGTACCCGCGTATAGTTAATCAACTCAAACAAAGAATACACAGGTGAAATGAAAACGTTCTATGTAATTAACATGACTATGAATAAATACTATCAAAATAGTACAGTTCACTTTAGGTATCAACAGGAACTGCTAAAGCAGACAGCGCGTGGTCTAATATGCTGCAAAGACACAACCCACCCGGGTCACATTTTTTAAAATGCCATTTCTATTAAGACATCTGCAGATCCACCAGCACTATGTCAATATCCACGCCCTTCTTCAGGTGATACAACACCTGAACCGCATACCACACCATATGTTATTCGCAATGGATTTCAATTTACTATTAACTGTACGGTCACATGGATGATGTTCTTCCATTTAGGGAGGAGTTAAATATTGTTTGAATATGGTTATTTTGTAACAGGTCGAGGATATTCTTGTCTTGATGTGTCCTATGGACAACGATCAGGGCGGGAATATGAGCCTTGTTTCTACCAGTATGTCTGGTTTCTTTACGAATTTTATTGAAAACAGAATACAATATAAATCCTTTAAACAACTGAACGACTTGAGTACAACAATTTGATGACCCAAGCTTTCACAGATCACCGAGTTATTATTTAATTGTTAATAGGTGTAAAGGATGGCATGCTCCATCAAAATGCTATAGAATGGTACAATGGCATGTGTGTCAAAATGGTACTCAAGCAAGACAGGATTGTACATAAGCCATATTGTTTATACTTTGTATGCATAACTGTGTAATTTTTGTGATCACAAACAACGACAATTAATCCACGTGAAATCGTGTTCACTTCAATAACAACAATTTTTTACCCCTATGAAAATAGATATGTCTACAGTAAGAAATTTTTCATAATCAGTTGACAGATCCAAGACCAACCTGTTTGTATTCACATTGTATAACTTTGTTGATTTAAATTCTCACAGGAAACTGAATATTTGTCCATTTTACATGTTTATAAGTCAATGAAAGTTAGAAAATATCGAAGAAACCTTATCACAGTGTAATTTCACAGAATGTCTTTTTCGTAACTTAAATTTTCTATTATGTAGACAACATCAGTACACATTACAGTCACTTATTGATATTCCAAAGCATCTGTGCTTCCCCCATAATGCAACTGACTATCCAAAAAATGTAAATGATTGGGCCAGTTTACTCATTTTTAATTATAACAATTCTATCACTATGTTTATTTAATATCTCTCTCTCTCTCGCTACATACAGAGAGAGAGAGAGAGAGAGAGAGAAACAATAATGAGAGCATTCAGGTTAAAGTTTTTCAAAAGTTGCTCAAACCCAGGGTCATGGGGTCAAAAAAGTTTGCTGAAGAAAGGTCTTGTCAAAGGCAATACACTTACGAAATACAAAAGCCCCATCACCAACCATTTAAAAGTTATGGCCAGGGTTAAATTATGGTCAAACCCTTAGAGGTGAAAACTTTTGGTACTAAAAAAGATAAGGTCTTGTCACAAGACATGTAAAATATGAAAGTCCTATCATCAGTCATTAAAACATTTATGGCCACAGTTAAAGTTTTTATGGACAAACACAGGGTGTCAAGCCATTTTTGACCAATCCTATATAGGAAAATAGGATTTTTCACTATGAAAATATAGGGTATATATAGGATAAAATTTTGCAAATAATTGAAATTTCAAGCATAAATGTTTGGCCTCCTCCTCCCCTTTAGCCATACCTCAACTCCCTTTTACTTGAAACACAGAAACATATTGTTACTACTTAAAACACCTCTTTAACAACTAAAAAATAGCAGTTAGCTACATGTATTACAATTTACTTAATAATCAAACATCAGTTGACTATATGATATCTTTTTCACTTCTTTTTCAATTTCTTTTTAGGTGGCTGGTCACCAGTTAAAGTTTTGAAATCAAGACTGCTCTCCAGAAGTTTCCTCTTTTTTCCTTCAAGATCCCTCTGCTTTGCTCTAATGTCCTCTAAACTTTTGTTAAACTCTCCTGTTTTTGCAGTGGCAGTATCTATCATCATCTGTGCTGTAGATATTCTTGTCATATCTTTTGCCTCAATGCCTGCCTTCATTTTTTCATTTCCATCTTTCAACAGTTGGTAAGCAGAAGTTAAAGCATTTCTTATGTTCTTTTCTTCCTCATCAAGTTTTCTCTGTTTTTCAGCAAGTGTAGACTTTTCTTCTAAGAGCTGTTCCCTTTCCTTTTTTCTTCTCTCTTCTTCAGCTCTCTTCTGTTCAGTTTCTCATTTTTGTCTCTCCTCTGCTTTCCACTTTATTGTTCTAACCTCCTCTGATAATCCCTATGAGCATTTCTGGCTGATGTCAATACTTGCTTATTAATAAGTAGCTTTTCTGGTCTCATCCTTTCAGGGTCATAAAACTTAACCGCATCTTTAATTATTATTAATTACAAATTAAAATGAAATATAGCTAGTACTGAGTGGGCATTCATGTCACTTATTCTTAAAATTCAAATTTATTTATTAATTGATACAAGTGCTCTGCGGTTGGTAACTTCTTTTTGACTGAAAGTAATTATTTTGTTAAGTAACAATTTATGAAATTATCAAATAGTTATTTACTAATTACCTGTATGTATCAAACTCATAAAAAATTTCGCTTGTATAATGCTCGATCATATCATTATATAAAAATATACTTAATTAAATTCTAATTTTAGTTTAAAAAGTATAAAAAATACAAAAGAAACAATATGACAAATTCCTAGTGTATTGCACATGTAGTTACATTGTAAAAAAAAATTGAATTTTAGATAGTAATATTCTTTTATCAATAACAATTGACTCAAGAAATGTAGAAGTTTTCATTAAATACTGTATGTCAAAATATAGAAAATATTTTTAAAATTTGTAAATCATTTATATAAACATCAACAAATATTATTTGACACTCCAAGAACACTGAAACCATATTGCTCCATTAGGTTAGCTCAATACTACAGACCAGTACAAGCATTAACACCATCGACAGCTTTCATTTCAAACTCTAATACTCTTATATATCAATACTAATAAATTTCACATATGAAAATCTCCACTTTCATTATTTTTTGTCCAAAGTTCTAAAAATATAGGAGTTAAAGTCAAAATATAGGAAAATTTAGTGAAATATAGGAATTATAGTAACATTCTGAAAAAATAGGAAAAATATAGGAATATAGGACCACTTGACACCCTGCAAACAGACAGACACACACACACACACCAAAAACTATATGCCACCAAATCTCTGACATTGGGAGCAACAAAAATCTAGAATATTCACAAAACTGTAATGAATAAATAAAATCAAAAAAGCAATATTCACCCTGTGTTGCACCTACCCAGATTTTGCAGTACTTATAAAGCCTGCCAAGCTTCCAGGTGTACTATAATACTCCATATCCTCCTGCTCTAAATCACTCTCCTCCGACACGTCCCCTCCACCACTCCCATTAACATAACTCTTGATCCTCCCCTCATTCTGCTGGTTTAGTTCCCCCAATCCCTTCCTCTTTCTCTTTGGTTTCAGTTTTCCCTGCTTGGCTAGTTTGGAGGTCCTTTTGTTGGATAACTTGACCGTACTTGCCTTGTAACCTTTTTTTTTCCCTCCACGCTTTGTTGACTTTTTCTACAAAAATTTTTGATAAATGTGTACATGTAGTTTGACACGACTAAGTTTGTAATTACTAACAAAGAATAACTAATAATCAGTTATACCTCTTAGTGTAACCTTGTTGTTCATAGAAATATTTATCAAAATTCTTTGTCAGGTTTTTTTGTTATATGTGTACAACCTACAACTCTAGTTATAGCAAATCTTGGGCAATGAGTCCCTCATCTTATAAAATATACTTACCAGTGAATTTATTTTCTGAGCTCTGTGTGTGACTAAGATACTACAGCACTGCCTGTGACTATTTCTCAGAACAGACAGAAGCCCTTTAAAGGATCAGTCAGTGATTATAATTCTCCAGGTGCATAAACTAAGATTGAAATTCAACCTCCCCCCCAATATTACTTATTAGGTTTGTTATTGATTGTCTACAGATTTTTCAGATTGTCAAACTTCAAAGAAGACGAGGCAAATTTTGCTACTTTGATAGCAATCACATGACACGTTTTATCCAATGACAGGTCATCAATCTAGTCTGAGGCAAAACGACTTGACTTGGCCACTACGTTTGTCCAATGCACAGTCTGGAAGAGGACGGTTTTCCTTCCAAACCAAAATCATCATATTTGGATGGATTTACTGTCCTCTGTAGTTATATTATTGGTAAGGTAATTTTGGGGTTATATAACCATGATAATATGTATTTTTAAACTGATTCCAGATTTAACTGAAAGTAAAAACCATCCCGTTTATATCGAGTTTCTCTCGACCTTATATGACCTCTGATATTCAGAAGAAAGAAGAAAAATGGTGTCAGTGTGAGATGGTAGGGAGAAAACAACTGTTAATGATAGCAATTGATGTATAAAAGATATTTTTTCATCAATATTACTGACAGGAATATGAAGGAGGAATGTCTACTCAAATAAATGATTGGTACAAAATAAAATTGAATTATTTTATGTAACATGCAGACAATTTAAGTTTTGTAAATTTTTCAAATTTTTCAACTGAAGGTCTTTAATGGATGGTTTTCCCATCCTTAATGGAAGAATCAATTTTTTGTGAGAATGTCTTTTTCTGATGATTTTCCTACATTGCCAAATGTTCACTGTTTAAGCGTTTTTATTTTATGCATTTACTTGTTATTATTAATAATTATCTTTTTGTGTATATATATACATGACATATTTTGTGTGTGTGTGTATTAACATTGTCATACTAGTGGTATAGATTCCCCTGGGCATTGTAGTGAGTTTATTCTCTGGTATGACATGAAATTTTGCCCTTTGGGCCAGCAATCTTTAGCATAATTTACACTGCAACAAGGGGATGGGGGGCAATCTAATCTTTCCATTATTTTCATATATGCAGATTCATTCTGTTAGTTGGTTGTGCCACTTTTCTACAGCAGTGGTAAATGGTTGTAGAGTAGTCATATTTCTACTGAACCCCCCCCCCTTCCCACTTTGAAATGCAATGCTACAAGTCTGCACATACACTGCATGTCTGTAACGCATACATCAGAGAACTTTGAATGTGTGAAGGGGGTGGGGGTGGGGTGGGGGGGGGGGGGGGGTATCCATCTTTAGTTTGACTCTAATCACTGGAAGGATTTACCATCCTATATAAAGGATGAATTTACCTTCCTAAACTCCTAAACATAGGTCAGTATTTCCATCCAATAGTGAGTTTTTTTGTGTGTGCAAAGAAAACTGTCCTCTACCAGACTGATGCAAAACATACCATCATGTAACATCAAATTCACAGATGATTTTAAATACCTATTAAACTATAAAAATTTATGAGCGCTGCACTCCCAGCAATATATTAGTTCACCCTAACCACATGTAAGATAGCTAACCAGAGTAACTTAAATTATCAGGCTGGCCACACCCCATTGTTTGGTACTTAGGTCCTGTACGGTGGTCAATCAACCAATTCAGTACCATTGTTTACTAACCATATCACAGTCCTATTTTTTGAATCTTGATTTTCACCTTGAAAGCGAACATAGCACAAAAAAATCGTCTAGAGTGGCAAGTACATGACGATAATTTTCATAATAAAATATGTTTATTTTTAGATTCCCCCTAGTAATTTTGTGCGAAGACGTTTAAAAATAGTCTTCGTAAAATTACATAGTTTTGATAACATTGTAAATGTGCTTTTACCCCCAAACATCTTTAATGAACATTGGCAACTTCTGTTAAGTCTATACTTTCATTTTTGATCATTATTGAAGAAAAATTGTAGCCAATGTAATCTCTTGATCTATATTGACTACCAGCGAAAGATTAAAAATTTGCACAGAGACCCATACTTGTAATTTTTCAATAATCCTCCGTCTAGAAACAAACAGTACACAAATGTCACTTACATTTATTGTTGTACCCTTACAAATATTCTAGAAAAAAAGTCTCCGTAGGCATTTAAATCTTCCCATAATCCCTCACCCACACCCAACCTACCAACCCCAATGACATACACTTTAAGCATTCAAAGTTGCAGAGAATAGTTAAATGATGAAATTCATATATTTTATTTTACCTCAGTATATTGAACATAACTTAGAGCATTCGTTTATGTTATAATAACTATGACGGATTTTACATTCACTTGTTCCGTGTTGTTTATCAATTCCAGCTGCAATTCCATGGTGGAAGTCTGAAGAATTGCTTTTTATGGCCTGCAACTATGTTGGAGTAGTTGGGGTAGAACCTAAAATATCTTTGCAAATGTGCAAGCTCATTGTTTATCACCAATCTTGGCACAGAATAATAGGACCACTATTTAGTTAGTGTATACCATACAGGGTATACCATACAGGCACTTGACCACCACATGGGACCTTAAGTACCAAATAGGGTGTGTGTGTTTAACCTGGTTATATAAGCTCACCCTGGCCTCCTGTAAGGTAGATAAACACCTCTGACTAGAAACTATTGTTTAATAGCTGACAAACTTGAATTCTTCCAGTCGAATCACAAGAGTTTGTCACACGTAATGAAATGTTTATCGACAGGTAAATTATTTTAATTCGAATTTTATTTTAATAATGATTTCTATTTAGTGAAGTGTCTTTGTACGAACAACGAAGAATCACTAACAGCTGACTAACATACGAGAAAAAGGCAAATTGTTCTACACATGATATGAACGCACTGAATTATCAGTATTACTGTCAAAAATAGCACATTAAACAGTCACATGTATAGATGGCAAACAAATATTTATCAAGAAGTTGATCCACGAAAAAGATGTAAATTAACTGGCAATTTACAAAGTAAAATTGAAACAGAAAGTCGCGTGTGTACTTACCGCAGCCATATTTATTATCTTGGTCGTTCAGACGTTTGAAATATCAGATGACCTAGTAACGCTAATAACACAAATGAACGACTAAAACTAGGACAGTGAAAAATATATATGATAAAAGAATGAGATCTATGAAATATTAAATTAGTCTAGATGATGAGCCAGTCATCTTGTAGTTCAACTCGGAGGTAAACCTCTTTGGACTGTGTATGTGTGTAGTATACCTCCGGTTGAATGTGAGTGGTCCATTAAAAATGTACAAACACATTTTGTAATAATTGAACATAATGTATTAAGTTATCAAGTTTCCTATTCTAATATAATTAATTTGTAGAGTATGTATGTATATGTTTACATATGAAAATGCATATTATTGTATACGACACTAAACTAATTATTGTATACGTATGTTTATATGCTATTATGTTAATTTATCGGATCCTGGGGGCCAGTAACGATTACAGGGGTTTTTTTTTTTTTTGGAAATTTTACCCCAAAAATAAAGCTATGTAAATTCTGAATAAACGTCAAAAAACTGACCAAAAAAAAAAAAAAATTAGTCTAGAGGACCTTAAGGGCATAAAATAATAAATATAAGATAAAGGACAAGGAAAAGTCGAAATGGATTAATATTGCATCAGAGAGAGAGAGAGAGAGAGAGAGAGAGAGAGAGAGAGAGAGAGAGTAAAACGTGTAAAGTGAGGACAATTAATAAATCATTTGCATAAATGATTGAATTTTTTTCAAAATACGATTTAGTACGTGGTAGAAACAACACAAATCCCCCGCTGACGTACAAGTTTGAATTATTTGAAAGTCCAGGGATGTGAAAAAGACATTGGTTGCAAATAAAATAACGTAAGATATAATATTACATGTTCTGAATTTTGTTCTCCTGAATAAGTTGTGATGAGAACTGAATTATATTTAGTTTGAAGGGCATGGGACAAAAGGTGGGCCTTAATAACTAAAACACTCCGGGCATGGAACGAAAGGTGTGCCTTAATAACTAAAACACTCCGGGCATGAAACGAAAGGTGTGCCTTAATAACTAAAACACTCCGGGCATGAAACGAAAGGTGTGCCTTAATAACTAAAATACTCCGGGCATGAAACGAAAGGTGGGCCTTATTTACTAAAACACTCCGGGCATGGAATGAAAGGTGAGCCTTGATAACTAAAACACTCTGGGCATGGAACGAAAGGTGAGCCATTTAATATATATATATATATATATATATATATATATATATATATATAAGTCTGAAGCTAACAATGAATAACCGAGGGCCTCTGTTATTTTTGTGCTATGCAAGTGACATGGCTATAAGTATAAATGATGACTGCAAGTTAATATTATATGCTAATAATAGCGCCATCTTATCTTCTCATAGAATCCACAATCCAATCTCAAAAAAAAACACCAAAAAAAAACACTTGAAGAATGCTCAGATTGGCTTATAGACAACAAGCTGTCTCTCCATTAGCCCCGTGGGGATCCGGGTGGTTAGAGTAGATCCTCAGTACCCCTTGCTTGTCGTAAGAGGCAACTAAATGGGGCGGTCCTTCGGATGAGACCGCAGAAACCAAGGCCCCGTGTCACAGCGGGTGTGGCACGTTAAAGATGCCTCCCTGTTCAAATTTTGCAGCCCTTCACTGGCAATGGTGACGTCTCCATATGAGTGAAATATTCTCGAACCGGACGTTAAACGCTATAGAATTAATCAACCATTTAGGCTAGACAGAAGGCATACCATTTGAGTCAGATAGGAAAGTCCAATCTATTGATGATTTTACGATCAAATGCCATGATTTCATCATCAAGTCCTCTGACAAGGTCAAATACTTAGGTGTCGCCTATGACAAATTCATAAGATGCCACTATTAGTCCAGTCAGTTTACGATTTCGCATGCAACTAATTGCAAAAGAAATAATTTTTTTTGCAAAGTATTCCTTAGTATCAGTAAAACAACATATAAAAAATCTAATTTTATCTAATGTGCAGAAATAATATATTTTGATGCATCAAATTTGCTGATAGCTCCCTTTGTTTTATGTCACCGCCGCGCTATCATAGCGTGCTTTCACCGAAATCGTGACGTATACATTATCATTACGTAGACATTGATCAAAGTCTTTGCTCGAATTTTATGACATGTTCATACAAGCGTGTAAGCGCTTGAATCAATATAGCCTAGGTGTAATACTATAAATTTATTTACAAACGAGATGTTCTAAAGCTTCTCAAAAGTTTAGGAAAAAAAAAACAGGTTGGTAATGTCACAACACGTGTCGTCATGTAGACGTATAGGCCTACTGGGTTCATTCAAAATTTGGGAAAGGTGCCGTAATGTAATAACATTTTTTAAAACTAAATAGTCGCAGAGCATCATTTCTTCAAGGTAAAATTAATAAGTAAGAAAGTGAAAAGGCGTTTTTCTATACTGCACTGCTTATTTCTATTTTCTATGTAAGGACACCCATTCGCGTTACAAAGCCATCTTTCTCGTTATTGATTGGGGCCTTTTAACGTCCCATCCGACAGAGTAAATCTTTCTCCTGAAGTGACGCTATTAGTTGCAACTTGAATGCGGTTTCTGTAATATGCAAAACTAATACGATACCAATTTAATTTAACTTTTTATGTTGTGTTAGTAGAAAATTTCTTCCATTTTAATTATATCTGTTCTAACCTTGTGTTGAATATGGAAAGATTACAAGACTGTGTAATTTGTGAATCGGGGGGCAAGAATGGTCTAGTTTGTCTTCGTGGGAAGGGTAGCACAGGTATCAATACTGCTGCTGAGAAAAGGGGTAGCAATCTTCGCACGCATCCTGGGCAATATGTGCACACCGAATGTAGGCGTCTATTTACAAATGCGATTGAAATTAGCAAATATCAGAGGGAAAAAGAACAAAGCAAGCCAATTCCTCCTGCTGATAGTACACCAATTCTTAGATCAAAACAGACCTTTTCATTCCGTGACCACTGCCTCTTTTGTGGACAAACTGCCAAACTTAATCAAAGTAAAGAGGGCATGATGTTTTTCCTGTGCGACCTCATGATTTTCAGGCTTGTATAAAATCCGTCTGTTCTACAAGACAAGACGCTTGGGCAAACCAAATTTATGGTAGACTAGAAGCTGTAAATGATTTGCATGCTGCTGATGCCATCTATCATCAAACTTGTAACGTAAATTTTCGCACAGGCAAACACCTAAAATATTCTCACCCTCTTCGACGGAAGCCAAGAGAGGCAGACCTGTTGACAGTGATATTACTGACGCATTTCTTAAAGTGGTGAATTATCTGCAGGAGAATGGTGACAAACAACATCAACTGCTAGATCTTGTTGCTAAAATGAAGGACCACTGTGGTGATGATGCATACTCGCCTGTTTACTTGAAAAAGAAATTGTATGAGCGTTTTGGGGATGAAATCATCATGACAGAAGAACAAGGAAAATCAACTGTAATAACGGTACGAAAAACGGTAAGATCAATTCTTCAGAGCTTCTACAATCGGCCTAAAACAGTGGACCAGACATTGGAGAAGCTCAAAATCATTACAACTGCTGCTAAGTTGATAAAATCTGATATCCTGTCCCTTCATCTAGCTTCTGATCTGTACCCTTTGTCGTCAGATATTGAATCACTTGAAAAGAATCTTCAGTACGTTCCTGAAAGTCTTCAAACTTTTTTGAAAATTCTCGTCCGAGAAAAGGTCCCTGACTTGAAAATTGCATCGATTGGACAGACAATTATGCAGATGGCTAAGCCACGTATGCATATTGCACCACTACAAATAGGTTTAGGAGTACAGCTTCATCACCATTTTTCATCAAAATTTCTTATTGATACGTTGAATTCCTTAGGATTTTGTTCCTCATATTCGGAGATACAACGTTTTGAAACAAGTGCAGCCATTTCACAAGGAACAGATATTCCAAGCTATGAAAATGGACAATTTCTGCAATTCGTTGCTGACAACGTGGATCACAATGTGCGCACACTTGATGGGTATGGTACATTCCATGGCATGGGCATTATTGTAGGCTCTACACCTAGTAAAAAGGTTAGCAAACCGGTCCCTAAACTGAACGTTTCATCGGCTGACCTGGTCACTGCTGGGAAAATTAATATACATTTCTACAAGCAACCATATTTGATGTTTTTGATGGATATTCCAGTGAACCCTCGACCAAAGACGTGACTCATCTTCGACGTTCAAAGGGCATCATCTCCCCTGATGTAACATTTACTTCAGATATGACCTTCAAATCTAAAAAAGAAATTTTTCTCTCAAATAACAACAACAAGTCTCGTTTCATAAGTCTTCTTGCCCAAAGACTTCGGGAAAATGAATGCACGGTCATCCTTGCAGAGGAAGATGCAGATTGTCTCATCATTTCAACAGCTGTAGCATGTGCTCAGTCAACACAAGTCGTTGTCATTGGCGAAGACACTGATCTTCTTGTTCTCCTCTGCTACCATGCATCACTTGATGGATACAACATTTACTTCCGATCTGAACTTTCTAATAAGTGCAGGTACTGGGACATACAAAAAACAAAGCGGATGCTTGGTATGCACAAGTGCAAAATTCTGCCAGTAGTACACGCAATCACGGGATGCGATACAACCTCCCGCCTATTTGGGATAGGAAAAGGTGTTGCTTTAAAGAAGCTTTCGAAAACAAACAATGTTACAATGGCAATAGAGGAATTCTTAAAGCCTGGAAACCATCTGGAAACTGTTGTAACGAGCGGCGAACAGATTATTGCTAGCCTATATGGGGGAGTATTGTGCGAAGGACTGGATCTTCTGAGACTGCGCTTATACACAAATAAGGCTATCACTAACAATAAGTGCGTTGAGGTACAGAGTCTCCCGCCAACATCTGATTCTGCGGCTCTGCATTCTAGAAGGTCATACTATCAGTGTCAGCAGTGGATAAAACTAGATGGCACTGATCTGAACCCACTTGATTGGGGATGGACAGTCACTGATGATAGCAAATGCATGCCGCTTAAAAACACTTTGCCGCCTGCTCCCAATCGTCTTCTGAATATTATCCACTGTAATTGCAAGGTAAATTGTGACACAAAGAGGTGTACGTGCCGAAAACATGACCTAGAATGTACTATTGGATGTGGCCATTGTAGTGGAACAAGTTGTTCCAATTGAACAAGGAACACGGAGGAAGAAGAAGAAACAAACTGATTTCCATGGTCTGTTCACTGAAATTACCCCCCCCCCCCCCTTTTTCCAAAAAAGCCTCTTAAAGGTGAAATTATTACATGGAAATTTTACAATTTCCATTTCTTACAAAAATTTATAAATGTCAATCAAGAAACTGCATTCTTATTTGATAGGTAATGATGGAAAGCTAACTTCCAGTTTTTGTCGTTTTTTCTCTTTTTCTCTGTTTTTGACCCCCAAAAAATGGTATTTCCACTTCAACTGAAGCTTTAGATTTTTTATATGTTTTAGTACACATATTAGCGAGGTCAAAATCATTGAAAACAATTCTTTTGCAATTAGTTGCAAGTTTGACCCTTTTTTGGGCTAATTTGACTGGACTATTTATCGTAGATAACATCATAAACAAGGTCAACAGTAGGTTAACATTCTTGTACAGAAACAGAGGTTGGCTTAATACTAGGTCAAGGTTAACTATCATCAGCACTCATTCAATGTCATTTCGACTACTGTTGTTCTTGGTACACAGGTCTTTCAAAATCCCTACGCAGAAGAATTCAGACAATGCAAAAGAAGGTCGGAAGGTTTATTCTTGAGCTGAAACCAAGGTCATGAGTTACATACGATATCTCACAGTCTATTGATATGTTCTTTATGCATGACAGAGTAAAACATCTACGATTAAATCATGTTTTTAATATTTTTAATGGTACTGCTCCTGCGTACGTGACAGCACATTGTAAGAAATGAGGGCTTTACTAAAGGAGCTACAAACTTTAATTATATAGTCCCTAGAGTTGGCTCCAAAGGAACATCAAATTTTTATTATAATGCCAATTGACTGGAATAGGTTACCAGGTAACATTAAGATTATTAGAAATAAAAAATGTTTTAAAGACGCTGTAAAATTCCATCTAGCACTGACTGCAAGACAATGCTTTTTATTATTGAATGAACTTGTTTGAATTTTTAGATTTCGTCATGTAAATAGTTGAATATCAACATACATACTTTAAATATTTTTATGCATTATTAGCAGGCTAGTTAATCATCTTATAGATTTTTTAATGGAATATTATAATATGTGATTACCATCAAGGGAGCCATTTAATTGATAAATTTTGTTTTTTTTTGGTTTTTTGATTTTTTTTGTTTTTTCTTTCTTTCTTTTTTTTCTTTCTTACTTTTTTTTTTTACTTTTTTGTTGTTGTTTGTTTGAAAATTTGAAGAAATATATTGTCAATATACTCCCAATTCAGGTGAGAAAGGTGTGGTGTTGTTAATTTGTTGTTGAATTCTTTTTTTATCGAAATATGTTAGTTTCTATCCATATTGGATATTACGTATGTAATAATAATAATAATAATAACAATAATAATAATAATAATAATAATCAAGCTTTATATTTGAGTGCTGTAAGCAAATTCATGTTACCGAGCTATTAATAATAATTTGATGATGAATGATCTAATCCAGATAATTCATAGATAATTTATATGTGTATATTGGTACCCCTAACTATATATCCCATGCTTGAATTGATGAGATGAACTTGTGCAATTTTTGCTTGTCAAGAAATTTAAGATGTAACTTTTCCGCTCAATTTCCACCCCCCCCCCCCCCCCCCCCCCCCCTCGAAAAACGAAGCGACTCTGCTGAATCAACAAACATACAGTGAGTGTATAAAACATATGATGGTGGGGAGGTGGTAAAATTAGATCAACCACGCCCACCTTCGCCCCTCAGTCTAGATCTTCCCATCCCGTTCTCTGTGTGTAAACGAGGGCGAGTTAATAAGTAACCAGCCTAACTTATTTCCGGTTGAGATCTACCTTTTCATTTTTTAATGTAATTGCCCTCTAGTATGATACACTTAGACCAACGGTGTTCAAGTGCCATCAGGCCAAAAATGAAAAAGTGAGGATCCTTTCCATTAACCCACTCTTCAACAGCCGTCAGGATCAACCGGAAGGGGGCTAGGGATGGAAAGGGAAGCAGGATCAACCGGAAGGGGGCTAGGGATGGAAAGGGAAGCAGGATCAACCGGAAGGGCGGAAGGAACAGAAGGAAAGAGAAACACGCTCCCCTGTCCGTGATGCTACTCTATGATGTTTTTCTCCGCATATCATTTGCTTACGATTTTAAGGAAATCATTTCCTGTTCAAATTTAAGCTATTATGATTATGTAATTTTCATCTCGATCAGATTTTTATGTTTGATATAGAATTGTATTACTAACTTTGACTTGACTCCATGCATTAAATACAGTGTACGGGGGGAGGGGGTCAATTCCTTTATTTTGCAATGCCCCCTGCCATGTGTTTAATTATAATATCATATTATTTCTAATAATATCATTGTAAATTTATGTACTTCGCGCGACCCATACAATTAGAAATAAATTGCATTGTATAAAATTAAGTAAAGCTTCTGTTTTAAGAAGGCTGGTAGGTTGGAATTGATGTATCGAACAAATCGTGTGTATCTACAAGGTATCCACTAGCATGGGTAAAAACTTAGATCCTCTCCTGAAGTTTAGTGATATGATGAGTGATAAAACTTTACACGATGAGCTACCTGAATCCTTAACAATAACCCAATTTAGGATTAATCATGAAGTGCATTCCTGGTTATGTTATATTCATTTTATTTCTGTTGTTTTCAAGTAAGTACACGTTTTATTTTCTCGAATTCTTTTTTACCTCGGGAATTACAGAGGACACTATGAAATCACGTGCAATTGTATAATCATATATTGTAATAAACTATATCTTCAGTCTGCCAAAACCGTCATTTATCAGCAACCTCTCGTCACATTATTGTTTTAATTTTGTCTTCTTTGTCATATCTTAAGAAGCAAAGTTTTTTATTTCTACATAAAAAGTTCGATTCATTGTCAGACCCCCGTCCCAGTTTTTATAATGAATGGTAGTTGAAGTGTGACCCCAGGCAGTGAATTGAACCCGTGTAGTGAACACTCCACCCCATACTTTCCTCGCTAAACATTTTCAGATTTCGGACTTTTTTTTTTTTAAGTCAGCAGCTTCATCCTATCCTCCCCCTCCCCACCTTGTTGATGGTACGTGCCTGGATCTCCACGGCGTCGTGAATACGCTTTACACTTGATAAGATCGTCACTTACACGAGATAACGCATTTGATATGTACCAGTATTGTTTGACCCGCAATCAATGTGTCAAAATAAAGCAAAGGCACAGAGTGTAAACGTAAATCTGCGTTACATAATATCAACGTCAATATTTGTTTTCAATGTCCATCTTGTGTCACGTGGTATTTTTCCAACATTTGTAATGCAAATTTTATGGATAAAAACAAAACAATATTTGCTTAATGACACTTTTACTTAGTAATGTATTTAAACGCTGATTCCTCGTGTCGAACTCTTTACACTGGGTAACTTTGTCTGTCCAGACCTCTGCTGGACTGAACTCCTTACTACGGAAGCCGGTAAGTGCCACGGTACAGAATTAATATTGATTTTACTGGCCGTCGTCACTAAATGTATGTGATAGCCACCACTTAATACATTAATTCATTTGGCGACCGTCTCTTGTTTTTAATATCAGACGATCGCCAGTTGTTCATCTCTCTCTCTCTCTCTCTCTCTCTCTCTCTCTCTCTCTCTCTCTCTCCAAACATGCAACGGTTGTAACTCCAGTAACCTCTCTGCAATAATTAGTAATACGTTTATTTTTTGCAGTTAAGAACATTCTTGTTTGTTTGAACTTGCTGTCAATTTACAAAGTTTATCAATGTTCATGATATAAAATGTCGACAGAGATATGCGCTCAAAAAATATTGATGTGTTTTGAATACACCAATGTACCAGACACGTTGAACCAACCCCATTACCACTTTTTTGACAACACTGATTTTCTATTATTTTTAAATTTAAAGCGAATGGGTTTCCACTCTTGTGCTTGTAATAAATGGTAAGAATGTAACCTTGAATGAACTGACAAATTGAAGAACTAATGATGCTTCCCACCAATTTAGGAAAGTGAAGTTTGGACCAAAGAATTTATAAGTTTCATTTTTGGATAGAAACAATTTTATCTCCCCTGCTCTATGAATATCATTTTACAGACGTGTGGTGTAGCTCCCCTTGTCTATAATACATAGATCTATAAACGAGGTGCTGTTATTCCCCTCCATGTCTGTAAATATGACCACTGGTCTGCCTCCGTCCTCGTGAGACATGCTTCGTCCTTGTACGATAACATTGAACATTATTAACTTCTTGATAACTAGTCATCCAATTTTTGTCTGATTTGGTATAAAGAATCACTGGGATAAGGTGGACCTCTACACCTCAGGGTCTTAGGAGCGGGACCAAAATCTGCCAAAATTGACCAATTTTCCAAAAAAGGTTCTCTACAACAGCACATTTATATAAAAAAAAACCACCACCACCCCCCCTGAATTGCATAATCATGTAGAGCGGAAGGGCCTCTGGGTAGAAGTTCCTACTTCAGGGCGGGGCCAAAATCGGCATGGTGTTTACGTGTAAAACATTTAAGTAATGCTTTTTAATGTTATTGATTAGACATTGAAAGCAAATGGAAGGAACAGGTGACAGAACCGTAAATAGTGATTGCATGCCTTTGTCATTTGAAAGACTTCATTAACTTTGCTCATTGCATAAAGTTAAAGCAGAAAGATATGTACTAAACTTGCGAATTTTCGCAATTCCAGAGTTCTTCATCTAGGTCGGGTCCAAAATAGACACATTGTGATTATATAACATGTTTTATATTTCTCCATCGTCAGTTTCCTTTATATATGTTACAATATTGCATTATCACCTACGCAAGAGCTTGTTCTGCATAGGATCAGTTTTTAAATCGAGACAGGCTACTGACAAACATGTTACAGTGGTATCTACAATCTCGTCTAAATTCAGCATTTCGCAAATTCTATGTTCGTTTTAACAATCTAGTTTGCCAGTACAACCTTCCATTTGGTCAAATCCTGTCTGACGTGTTTCATACGAATTGTTCGGCTGTTCTTGGCACACTAATTCTGACTGCGAATTATTCCGTTTACATAATCAAGATACAGGGCTCACGGTGGGTGTGACCGGTCGACAGGGGATGCTTACTCCTCCTAGGACCTAATCCCACCTCTGGTTTGTCCAGGTGTCCTTATTTGCCCATCCCTCTGATATGCATTTTGTACAGGAATTATGAGATTGATCACAGTTCTTTGTCTTGGCCTTTTCATATTATGCAAAATTTTCATGAATATGGGCATTTTCGGGGCATTTGTGTTTTAAAAACACATCTTGTTTTATACTACTTCTGAATATCAGAATTTAGCTTAAATTGGTTCAAAATAAATATGAATATTAACGAGGGAGTAGCTTCAGGGATCGAGAGGTTTTCCAGCGAGAGGTCCTCAAGTAAAGGATGCAGGGAAATAAGACAGTTAGATCGTATAACTTACATACTGAAAATAGTCAATAGAGGTAGGATACGTATTTCTGTTTAAAGACGTCCTTTTTTACCCCTGTGTCAATAGACGTCTCACTGATTGATATTGTCCCGTGGGAATCCGGATTAGAATAGGTTCTTAGTACCCCCTGCTTGTCGTAAGAGGCAATTAGATGGGTGGTCCTTTGGATGAGACCGCTAAAACCGACGCCCCGAGTAACATCATGTGTGGGACGTTATTAAAGATCCCTCCCTGCTCAAAGTCCATAAGCGCCGAGCAAAGGACTAAATTTTGCACCATTCACCAGCAGTGGTGAAGTCTCCATCTGAGTGAAAAAATCTCGAGTGGGACGCTAAACAATTAACCACACTAATGTGTCTGTTGATATCGTTGTTTACAAATATTCTCTGTTGTCCCCTTGTGTTTATAGATTTGTTTGTTACCCTCTTGTGTGTATATATGTAGATATGCATCTTCAACTTCCCGTATTTGTGTAGCAATATTTCATTATCACTTGGGTATGGTAGTCATGTTTCTTGATTGATTCGATTCGCGAGAGCATGTACTGTGTATGATCAGGTTTTTAAATCGAGACATGCTACTGACAAATGGATAGATGTTACGGGATTTTCAGTCGAGTGCTGTATGTTATGTTTCACGCCAGTTGATGGATTTTTGTATGTTGACTCTGAATACGGGGATGCTTACTCCTCTTGGGTTCCTGATTCCATCTCAGGTGTGTCCAGGGATCCGTGATTACCCTGCTTTTGATTGTAATATTATTCGTAGTATTTGTGAGATTGATCACTATTCGTTATATATATATATATATATATATATATATATATATATATATAGAGAGAGAGAGAGAGAGAGAGAGAGAGAGAGAGAGAGAGAGAGCACTTCAGCTACCTTCTGTTTTTAAGACAACATCTCTCTTTACAGATATACTCTGCACACTACCCCCTCTTTCGCGTCTATACCTATACAAGAGGCCCATGGGCCACATGCACATTGCTCATCTGAGTCACTTTTGCCAATATTAAATATTCTCCCTTTATATTTGCTTGTAAAACTTTGTTCCCTTACTGTGGTCCCACCCTACCCCTGGAGGCCATGATTTTATAAACATGAATTTGCACTATGTTAGAAACCTGTCATGTAAATTTGAAATTTTAAATCCCCCCTTTATTTTTGCATATAAAACTTTTATCCCCTATTATGGCCCCATCCTACCTACCCCCTTACCCCCCCCTCCCCCTTCCGGGAGGGCATGATTGTACCAAACCTAAATAAGCACTATGTTAGGAAGCAATGTAAATTCGAACTATTCTATCCCCGTGGTTCTTGAGAAGAAGATTTTTAAAGATTTTGTCTCATATTTTTCGCATATAAAACTTTGATCCCGTATTGTATTATAAATGTATCTCTTTACAGACGTGTTCTGCTATCCCCAGTGTTTATAAATAGCTCTCTTTACAGACGTGTTCTGCTATCCCCTGTGTGTATAGATATCTCTCTTTACAGACGTGTTCTGCTATCCCCTGTGTGTATAGATATCTCTCTTTACAGACGTGTTCTGCTATCCCCTGTGTGTATAGATATCTCTCTTTACAGACGTGCTCTGCTATCCCCTGTGTGTATAGATATCTCTCTTTACAGACGTGTTCTGCTATCCCCAGTGTTTATAAATATCTCTCTTTACAGACGTGTTCTGCTATCCCCTGTGTGTATAGATATCTCTCTTTACAGATGTGTTCTGCTATCCCCTGTGTTTATAAATATCTCTCTTTACAGACGTGTTCTGCTATCCCCTGTGTGTATAGATATCTCTCTTTACAGACGTGTTCTGCTATCCCCAGTGTTTATAAATATCTCTCTTTACAGATGTGTTCTGCTATCCCCTGTGTTTATAAATATCTCTCTTTACAGACATGTTCTGCTATCCCCTGTGTGTATAGATATCTCTCTTTACAGACGTGTTCTGCTATCCCCTGTGTTTATAAATATCTCTCTTTACAGACGTGTTCTGCTATCCCCTGTGTGTATAGATATCTCTCTTTACAGACGTGCTCTGCTATCCCCTGTGTGTATAGATATCTCTCTTTACAGACGTGTTCTGCTATCCCCAGTGTTTATAAATAGCTCTCTTTACAGACGTGTTCTGCTATCCCCAGTGTTTATAAATAGCTCTCTTTACAGACGTGTTCTGCTATCCCCTGTGTGTATAGATATCTCTCTTTACAGACGTGCTCTGCTATCCCCTGTGTGTATAGATATCTTTCTTTACAGACGTGTTCTGCTATCCCCAGTGTTTATAAATATCTCTCTTTACAGACGTGTTCTGCTATCCCCTGTGTGTATAGATATCTCTCTTTACAGATGTGTTCTGCTATCCCCTGTGTTTATAAATATCTCTCTTTACAGACGTGTTCTGCTATCCCCTGTGTGTATAGATATCTCTCTTTACAGACGTGTTCTGCTATCCCCAATGTTTATAAATATCTCTCTTTACAGATGTGTTCTGCTATCCCCTGTGTTTATAAATATCTCTCTTTACAGACGTGTTCTGCTATCCCCTGTGTTTATAAATATCTCTCTTTACAGATGTGTTCTGCTATCCCCTGTGTGTATAAATATCTCTCTTTACAGACGTGCTCTGCTATCCCCTGTGTGTATAGATATCTCTCTTTACAGACGTGTTCTGCTATCCCCAGTGTTTATAAATAGCTCTCTTTACAGACGTGTTCTGCTATCCCCAGTGTTTATAAATAGCTCTCTTTACAGACGTGTTCTGCTATCCCCTGTGTGTATAGATATCTCTCTTTACAGACGTGTTCTGCTATCCCCTGTGTGTATAGATATCTCTCTTTACAGACGTGTTCTGCTATCCCCTGTGTGTATAGATATCTCTCTTTACAGACGTGTTCTGCTATCCCCTGTGTGTATAGATATCTCTCTTTACAGACGTGTTCTGCTATCCCCTGTGTGTATAGATATCTCTCTTTACAGACGTGCTCTGCTATCCCCAGTGTTTATAAATATCTCTCTTTACAGATGTGTTCTGCTATCCCCTGTGTTTATAAATATCTCTCTTTACAGACGTGCTCTGCTATCCCCTGTGTGTATAGATATCTCTCTTTACAGACGTGCTCTGCTATCCCCTGTGTGTATAGATATCTCTCTTTACAGACGTGTTCTGCTATCCCCAGTGTTTATAAATATCTCTCTTTACAGATGTGTTCTGCTATCCCCAGTGTTTATAAATAGCTCTCTTTACAGACATGCTCTGCTATCCCCAGTGTTTATAAATAGCTCTCTTTACAGACATGCTCTGCTATCCCCAGTGTTTATAAATAGCTCTCTTTACAGACATGCTCTGCTATCCCCAGTGTTTATAAATAGCTCTCTTTACAGACGTGTTCTGCTATCCCCAGTGTTTATAAATAGCTCTCTTTACAGACGTTTTCTGCTATCCCCTGTGTGTATAGATATCTCTCTTTACAGACGTGTTCTGCTATCCCCAGTGTTTATAAATATCTCTCTTTACAGATGTGTTCTGCTATCCCCTGTGTTTATAAATATCTCTCTTTACAGACGTGTTCTGCTATCCCCTGTGTGTATAGATATCTCTCTTTACAGACGTGTTCTGCTATCCCCAGTGTTTATAAATATCTCTCTTTACAGACGTGTTCTGCTATCCCCTGTGTGTATAGATATCTCTCTTTACAGATGTGTTCTGCTATCCCCTGTGTTTATAAATATCTCTCTTTACAGACGTGTTCTGCTATCCCCTGTGTGGATAGATATCTCTCTTTACAGACGTGTTCTGCTATCCCCAGTGTTTATAAATATCTCTCTTTACAGATGTGTTCTGCTATCCCCTGTGTTTATAAATATCTCTCTTTACAGACGTGTTCTGCTATCCCCTGTGTGTATAGATATCTCTCTTTACAGACGTGTTCTGCTATCCCCTGTGTTTATAAATATCTCTCTTTACAGACGTGTTCTGCTATCCCCTGTGTGTATAGATATCTCTCTTTACAGACGTGCTCTGCTATCCCCTGTGTGTATAGATATCTCTCTTTACAGACGTGTTCTGCTATCCCCAGTGTTTATAAATAGCTCTCTTTACAGACGTGTTCTGCTATCCCCAGTGTTTATAAATATCTCTCTTTACAGACGTGTTCTGCTATCCCCTGTGTGTATAGATATCTCTCTTTACAGACGTGCTCTGCTATCCCCTGTGTGTATAGATATCTTTCTTTACAGACGTGTTCTGCTATCCCCAGTGTTTATAAATATCTCTCTTTACAGACGTGTTCTGCTATCCCCTGTGTATATAGATATCTCTCTTTACAGACGTGTTCTGCTATCCCCTGTGTGTATAGATATCTCTCTTTACAGACGTGTTCTGCTATCCCCAATGTTTATAAATATCTCTCTTTACAGATGTGTTCTGCTATCCCCTGTGTTTATAAATATCTCTCTTTACAGACGTGTTCTGCTATCCCCTGTGTTTATAAATATCTCTCTTTACAGACGTGTTCTGCTATCCCCTGTGTGTATAAATATCTCTCTTTACAGACGTGCTCTGCTATCCCCTGTGTGTATAGATATCTCTCTTTACAGACGTGTTCTGCTATCCCCAGTGTTTATAAATATCTCTCTTTACAGACGTGTTCTGCTATCCCCAGTGTTTATAAATAGCTCTCTTTACAGACGTGTTCTGCTATCCCCTGTGTGTATAGATATCTCTCTTTACAGACGTGTTCTGCTATCCCCTGTGTGTATAGATATCTCTCTTTACAGACGTGTTCTGCTATCCCCTGTGTGTATAGATATCTCTCTTTACAGACGTGCTCTGCTATCCCCTGTGTGTATAGATATCTCTCTTTACAGACGTGTTCTGCTATCCCCTGTGTGTATAGATATCTCTCTTTACAGACGTGTTCTGCTATCCCCTGTGTGTATAGATATCTCTCTTTACAGACGTGCTCTGCTATCCCCAGTGTTTATAAATATCTCTCTTTACAGATGTGTTCTGCTATCCCCTGTGTTTATAAATAACTCTCTTTACAGACGTGCTCTGCTATCCCCTGTGTGTATAGATATCTCTCTTTACAGACGTGCTCTGCTATCCCCTGTGTGTATAGATATCTCTCTTTACAGACGTGTTCTGCTATCCCCAGTGTTTATAAATATCTCTCTTTACAGATGTGTTCTGCTATCCCCAGTGTTTATAAATATCTCTCTTTACAGACGTGCTCTGCTATCCCCTGTGTGTATAGATATCTCTCTTTACAGACGTGTTCTGCTATCCCCAGTGTTTATAAATATCTCTCTTTACAGACGTGTTCTGCTATCCCCTGTGTGTATAGATATCTCTCTTTACAGATGTGTTCTGCTATCCCCTGTGTTTATAAATATCTCTCTTTACAGACGTGTTCTGCTATCCCCAGTGTTTATAAATATCTCTCTTTACAGATGTGTTCTGCTATCCCCTGTGTTTATAAATATCTCTCTTTACAGACGTGTTCTGCTATCCCCTGTGTGTATAGATATATCTCTTTACAGACGTGTTCTGCTATCCCCTGTGTTTATAAATATCTCTCTTTACAGACGTGTTCTGCTATCCCCTGTGTGTATAGATATCTCTCTTTACAGACGTGCTCTGCTATCCCCTGTGTGTATAGATATCTCTCTTTACAGACGTGTTCTGCTATCCCCAGTGTTTATAAATATCTCTCTTTACAGATGTGTTCTGCTATCCCCTGTGTTTATAAATAGCTCTCTTTACAGACATGCTCTGCTATCCCCAGTGTTTATAAATAGCTCTCTTTACAGACATGCTCTGCTATCCCCAGTGTTTATAAATAGCTCTCTTTACAGACATGCTCTGCTATCCCCAGTGTTTATAAATAGCTCTCTTTACAGACGTGTTCTGCTATCCCCAGTGTTTATAAATAGCTCTCTTTACAGACGTTTTCTGCTATCCCCTGTGTGTATAGATATCTCTCTTTACAGACGTGTTCTGCTATCCCCAGTGTTTATAAATATCTCTCTTTACAGATGTGTTCTGCTATCCCCTGTGTTTATAAATATCTCTCTTTACAGACGTGTTCTGCTATCCCCTGTGTGTATAGATATCTCTCTTTACAGATGTGTTCTGCTATCCCCTGTGTGTATAGATATCTCTCTTTACAGACGTGCTCTGCTATCCCCTGTGTGTATAGATATCTCTCTTTACAGACGTGTTCTGCTATCCCCAGTGTTTATAAATATCTCTCTTTACAGATGTGTTCTGCTATCCCCTGTGTTTATAAATATCTCTCTTTACAGACGTGTTCTGCTATCCCCTGTGTGTATAGATATCTCTCTTTACAGACGTGTTCTGCTATCCCCTGTGTGTATAGATATCTCTCTTTACAGACGTGTTCTGCTATCCCCAGTGTTTATAAATATCTCTCTTTACAGATGTGTTCTGCTATCCCCTGTGTTTATAAATATCTCTCTTTACAGACGTGTTCTGCTATCCCCTGTGTGTATAGATATCTCTCTTTACAGACGTGTTCTGCTATCCCCTGTGTGTATAGATATCTCTCTTTACAGACGTGTTCTGCTATCCCCAGTGTTTATAAATATCTCTCTTTACAGATGTGTTCTGCTATCCCCTGTGTTTATAAATATCTCTCTTTACAGACGTGTTCTGCTATCCCCTGTGTGTATAGATATCTCTCTTTACAGACGTGTTCTGCTATCCCCAGTGTTTATAAATATCTCTCTTTACAGATGTGTTCTGCTATCCCCTGTGTTTATAAATATCTCTCTTTACAGACGTGTTCTGCTATCCCCTGTGTGTATAGATATCTCTCTTTACAGACGTGTTCTGCTATCCCCTGTGTGTATAGATATCTCTCTTTACAGACGTGTTCTGCTACCCCCTGTGTGTATAAATATCTCTCTTTACAGACGTGCTCTGCTACCCCCTGTGTCCACTCGGCAGTGGCTGGGTGGCGTTCAATGGTTCCTGTTACCTATTTAGCAGTCAAAAACTGAAATACACCGAGGCATTTAAAGAATGTGGACAGCTATTTTCAGATCTGCTTTACTTTTATACTGAAGCTGATAGGGTAAGCAACTTTTATCTATCACATTATGAATTACAAACTGTAATCTGTATTGCTTAATCTGAATAGAAACACGATATCAAATATATAGTTTCTGTTTTAACATTAACTATCAGGCAATAGCAACCATTAGAAGTGATGTAAGATAGCAATCAAATTTTCAAATATTTAAAAAACGCGTCTTCTTTGTTACAACAGTTTGGTACATTATTTTAACCTATATCTCCAGCAAATAAAATCTTACGATAAATGACTATTTTTTACATCTTGATAGCTTGACTTTGTGACGGTCATAAAGAACAGCAGTACTTCCAGAGAGAGATGGTGGACTTCGCTCACGGACGCCAAACACGCTGGAGCATGGACGTGGGGAAATAACGCTGCCTCCACTCTGGCTACAGGCAATTCCATGTAAATCCAGCACTTACATCATCTTCATTATCATCATTGCTGTCGTCGTCATTGCGTGTACTTCTGCTCGGTCTTCTCTTTGGGGAGAAGATCAAGGGCTCTTTTCACAAAGCAATAAAAAGATGATATAAATATTATAATTTTTCATGTAAGATTTCAAAACCTCCAAACGATAAAGTTTCAAAAATCATATTTTAGAAATGATACCCTTTTATTACATGGGTTACTTCCTGTTGAGAATATTTCATTCATATGAAGACGAGCACAGTTCCAGGTATAATGACAAGGCTTGTCAATGGTTCTGCACCATGTCTACCTTTAAATTATAATCAACCAAAAATTAAGGGTCACCTATTTTTCATTAAATCAGTTTGAATTAATTACATTATGGTATATTTTTCTTGGCAATACTGGACTTCCATAAATGTTCATGCATAGTAATCCGAACACACTCTTGATTTGTACTTGTTTCCTAGCATTGTTAGTTATTGAAAACTTGGCATTACTTGGTTTTACTTTCTGTCATTGACCTTTAACTTAATTTGCTGAGTATACTCCCACTTTCGGTGCCGAGATAATGAAAACTTACGAAGACCAATTTCTGCCTTCTCAGTGTGTGGAACGCTGAACCAGATGATACACATCACATAGAAAATTGTGGCGCCCTGAGTATGCAAGGAACGATCAGTGACGAAAACTGTTTAGAAAAGCACAGTTACGTCTGTCAATATACGTCCAGTAAGTAGACATTCTAGAAAACTTTGCAGCGTTAACTTCGTTAGTGGATCATGATTAAAACATTAATCATTGCAGAACGCACCTGCTTGAAGAAAACCTTAACAATCAGAAAAAAATTAAATTGTAAATGTAGATACTGGATGTATTGACGGTTGGACGCAGTCGAACACTTCCTGTTACCTTTTCGCTTCACAGTTTGAAGTTTCATCCTGGAAGGCTGCTAGTAGCGCATGCATAAACAAACAAGTATCCACTAATTCTCCTACATTCCTAGCCAGGATCGAGTCTCAGCAGGAGCTGGTAAAACGTTCTATGAAAATGCTTATCTCACACTGTGAAGAATACCTTTACGAATATTTGAATATGATAAGGTTAGCTCAGAGAAATACTGAAATGATGCGGTCTTAAAATGCTTGTGAACATCGTACAAATGACATGACTATGCAACACATGCGTTTAGATGAGTATGCTCCCTGCCAATGTTTCGCTTTAGCACTTTCAAAGACGCCGCCTGGTCAGTTTCTTAATATCATTGTCTAGCAGAAAAGTTCACCCTGTTAAAAATGTTGAGGAACCACCACAGCCAGGTTTGCTACTTACCGTTCAGTCTCGGCCAGTGTTTAACTAGCATTGTACATTT
Organism: Ostrea denselamellosa; assembly: GCA_024699665.1. Classification (NCBI taxonomy): domain Eukaryota; kingdom Metazoa; phylum Mollusca; class Bivalvia; order Ostreida; family Ostreidae; genus Ostrea; species Ostrea denselamellosa. Next base: position 778,979 of record JAMZEH010000091.1, read on the forward strand.
GCTGAAGGAACGTCATTTTTCTTTACCATTTTGACTACCCTAACGACACCACCCAAGGCAAATGTGTAATATTCTCAAAGATATTGCTAGGAATTGGCAATATCATATCAATGTCAACCATTTACAAATACGTATTAGTGTTGGCAAACAGTCTGCATGCATTTTCAAAAAAAAAAAAAAAAAAAATCATTGCCCATTTGTATTTTCGTAACGGATTCACAAGCATTCATAAAGTTTTGTTATCAAAATGCTGCAAAGGCAATGAGAACAAGCTTTATTGCAAATGTTAAGAGCATTTTCTTAATATCAGCAATATTTCTTGAGAGACCATGATTGTAGACGTAAACTTGCGAAAGTGTATTCATAATGTTTTGATACTAGCCATTCGATGGGCGGTTTCATTCGTAATCCCATTCGTCACAGCGTGAGAGCAGCATCCGAAGCGTCGCCGAAGCCATCACGAAATACTAAGGAAATATAATTTAATACTAACTAAAGATACTGAAGAATTATGATACTTATATACTAATTAAGGAATTACAATACCAAAAAATATTAATGAAATATAATATTAAGATGATAAGAAATTGTAACACTGAGATATTAAGGATTTCTCCGTTTTTTTGATAGATGACCATTGGTAGGTTGTTATCGACCATGTCAGAGACCAGTCAGATGTGGTGGTTAGGGATGACAGACAAGGCAAAGGAGGGTGATTGGAGATGGCAAAACAACCAAAAAGTCAACCAGAATGTAATGTAAGTGTTGGGAGCTAGACATGTGTAATGTAAGTGATGGGAGCTAGACATGTGTAATGTAAGTGATGGGAGCTAGACATGTCTAATGTAAGTGATGGGATGGGAGCTAGACATGTGTAATATAAGTGATGGGATGAGAGCTAGACATGTGTAATATAAGTGATGGGATGGGAGCTAGACATGTGTAATGTAAGTGATGGGAGCTAGACATGTGTAATATAAGTGATGGGATGGGAGCTAGACATGTGTAATATAAGTGATGGGATGGGAGCTAGACATGTGTAATGTATGTGATGGGAGCTAGACATGTGTAATGTAAGTGATGGGAGCTAGACATGTGTAATATAAGTGATGGGATGAGAGCTAGACATGTGTAATGTAAGTGATGGGATGAGAGCTAGACATGTGTAATATAAGTGATGGGATGGGAGCTAGAGATGTGTGATATAAGTGATAAGATGGGAGCTAGACATGTGTAATGTAGGTGATGGGATGGGAGCTAGACATGTGTAATGTAAGTGATGGGATGGGAGCTAGACATGTGTAATGTAAGTGATGGGATGGGAGCTAAACATGTGTAATGTAAGTGATGGGAGCTAGCGTTAAACTGCATGTACCGTTAGACTCCATGTACTGTTAGACTCCATGTACAGTTAAACTTCAAGTACTGTTAAACTTGATGTACAGTTAAACTTCATGTACAGTTAGACTTTACCATTATGTATCATTATATATCATGCACCGATAGACTTTTTGTATTTTCAGAATTTGGGCAGAAGAGCCTGACAATCTTGGAGGAAATCAGCACTGTGGTTTGATCTACAATAACGGGAGGTTTGGTGACGAATCTTGTGACACATTGGCTTACTACGTTTGTAAAACACCCACTACAGGTGAAGATAACTGATATGCAAGAGTGCTAAATACAACGCCTACAAGATTGTACACGCCTAGCTCCCTAAATACCATATAAACTAAGCAGAAGGGCATACTTGTAGTTTCGGAATACATTTACCATTTATATCATTTCTTGTTAATTTTGGAGAGAATGGTAAAACTGCTGTTGTTTATATGAATCGAGGAAATACAACTAATGGTGCTTTTTATCATCAAACACAGACGCCTTACCGGTGATGAACGAACTGGGTTGCCCATACAACTGGTTACGTGGTGGGTATAAATGTTACAAGTTTAATACGGGGGCTGAACACACATGGAAGGACTCCAACTCCGCGTGTTTGAGAGGTACCTCTCGTCTTCTGCAAATCACCAACAAAGCCGAAAAGGTAGAGTTACAAGCAGAGCAGCCTCTTCATATTCTATATTTATGTGTCATCCGCAAGTTCAGTTTGGTGTATGTGACTTAATGATCTATCTGTGTTGTGTTTCCTTATTTTTGTGTTGCGTTTTATGATCTGTATGTGTTGCGTTTTACCATCTGTGTTGCCGTTATTGATCTCTTTGTGTTGTGTTTTCATTGCATATCCGTGTGGAGTTTTACGATGTTTTACGTGCATTATTTTTTTTTTTAGATCTGATGGAGGGCTTTAGGATTTCGGTATGTGGGTCTGCATATGTTTAGGGCTGTGCGATCTTTTCGTGTGGTGTTTTAGAATGATATATGGTTTTAGCTACATACATCGTAAGCATAAGATCTTTGGATTTTAGGAAGATACATATCTAGGGCTGTGAGAACGTTATGAGAGGCATTTTATGAAACATTTAGGCAGATTTCGTTGCATGGCGTTTTCAGATGTTTTTGTGTGGAGGTTTAGAATCTTCATACATGAAAAGGTAAAGATAACGAATAGGGATCAATATCAACTCTTATAAGGGATACAAAATTAAGAGTTCGGCAAGCACGGACCCCTGTATATACCAGAAGTAAGATCAAGTGCCAAGGAGGAGTAAGCATCCCCTGTCGACCGTCATAAGCTCTATATCTTCATCAGGTAAACAAAGTAATCCGTAGTCATGAACGGCCTACCAATTGGTATGAAACACGTCAGACAGTATTTGACTCAATGAGAAGCTGTATTGGCAAACTAGATCGTTATAACGACCATAGAATTTCCAAAATACTGACTGTTGAAACCCCAGTAGCGCAGTAACGCCAACATGTTTGTCAGTAGCCTGCCTCAATTTAAAAATTGATAATACACAGATCAAGCTCTTGCGTATCGAATCAGTTGAGAGACATCAACACCATATGCAGGTAATGATGGAATATTGCTACATAACTATGGTTAACGAAGGAGAATGCTGATGTCATCCCGTTTGTCATAAAGCTGAGTTGGTAGTTTGCTGTAAATATTCATGTTCAATAAAATATCTAAGCACAAAACAGATGTAGAAGACTCTATAGTGTTTTTTATTTATTTCGAGTTCAGTGTGATCTGTTAGGTCTCTGTATGTGGGCTGTTAGGTCTTTGTATGTGGGCTGTTAGGTCTCTGTATGTGGGCTGTTAGGTCTCTGTATGTGGGCTGATAGGTCACTGTATGTGGGCTGTTGGGTCTCTGTATGTGGGCTGTTAGGTCTCTGTATGTGGGCTGTTGGGTCTCTGTATGTGGGTTGTTAGGTCTCTGTACGTGGGCTGTTAGGTCTCTGTATGTGGGGTGTTAGGTCTCTGTATGTGGGCTGATAGGTCACTGTATGTGGGCTGTTGGGTCTCTGTATGTGGACTGTTGGGTCTCTGTATGTGGGCTGTTAGGTCTCTGTATATGGGCTGTTGGGTCTCTGTATGTGGGCTGTTGGGTCTCTGTATGTGGGCTGATATGTCACTGTATGTGGGCTGTTGGGTCTCTGTATGTGGGCTATTAGGTGTCTGTATGTGGGGTGTTAGGTCTCTGTATGTGGGCTGTTAGGTCTCTGTATGTGGGCTGATAGGTCACTGTATGTGGGCTGTTGGGTCTCTGTATGTGGGCTGTTAGGTCTCTGTATGTGGGCTGTTAGGTCTCTGTATGTGGGCTGTTAGGTCTCTGTATGTGGGGTGTTAGGTCTCTGTATGTGGGGTGTTAGGTCTCTGTATGGGGGCTGATAGTTCACTGTATGTGAGCTGTTGGGTCTCTGTATGTGGGCTGTTAGGTCACTGTATGTGGGCTGTTAGGTCTCTGTATATGGGCTGTTAGGTCTCTGTATGTGGGCTGATAGGTCACTGTATGTGGGCTGATTGGTCACTGTATGTGGGCTGTTGGGTCTCTGTATGTGGGCTGTTAGGTCTCTGTATGTGGGCTGTTAGGTCTCTGTATATGGGCTGTTAGGTCTCTGTGTGTGGGCTGATAGGTCACTGTATGTGGGCTGTTGGGTCTCTGTATGTGGGCTGTTAGGTTTCTATATGTGGGCTGATAGGTCACTGTATGTGGGCTGTTGGGTCTCTGTATGTGGGCTGTTAGGTCTCTGTATGTGGGCTGTTAGGTCTCTGTATGTGGGCTGATAGGTCACTGTATGTGGGCTGATAGGTCACTGTATGTGGGCTGTTGGTTCTCTGTATGTGGGCTGTTAGGTCTCTGTATGTGGGCTGTTAGGTCTCTGTATGTGGGCTGATAGGTCACTGTATGTGGGGTGTTAGGTCTCTGTATGTGGGCTGATAGGTCACTGTATGTGGGCTGTTGGGTCTCTGTATGTGAGCTGTTGGGTCTCTGTATGTGGGTTGTTAGGTCTCTGTACGTGGGCTGTTAGGTCTCTGTATGTGGGGTGTTAGGTCTCTGTATGTGGGCTGATAGGTCACTGTATGTGGGCTGTTGGGTCTCTGTATGTGGACTGTTGGGTCTCTGTATGTGGGCTGTTGGGTCTCTGTATGTGGCTGTTGGGTCTCTGTATGTGGGCTGATATGTCACTGTATGTGGGCTGTTAGGTCTCTGTATGTGGGGTGTTAGGTCACTGTATGTGGGCTGATATGTCACTGTATGTGGGCTGTTGGGTCTCTGTATGTGGGCTGTTAGGTGTCTGTATGAGACTTGTACGTTTTTTAAGTGGTTCTCTAGAATCTTTGTATTGGACCTTTAGAATCTTGAGGCATGGGCTTTTGGAGCCTTTGACACAAACCTTTAGAATTTTTATAACCGGGCTTTAGGATCTCTTTGTGTGGAGATCTCTTCGTGTTGGGATCTCTGTGTGTGGGGATCTCTTTGTGTGGGGATCTCTGTGTGTGGGGATCTCTTTGTGTGGGGATCTCTTCGTGCGGGCCCATGAGGTTAACCGTGCGTTTCTTTACGTAATCGTTAGGATGTCCTTAAGGTAGCCTCTCATAGTGAGGCATTATTTACAGGTTTTCCCGTCTTTCTAAATATTTTCAATGACTTTCTACTGCACATTCATTACTTTTTATTTATATATTTTATAACGGACAGGATTGGATTGAATACATCACCACGCAGTACCGGGCTTTTGCCTTTTGGACCGGGCTTCATTTTCATCCCAAAGACAAAACTTGGTACTGGACAAATGAACAGAAGGCTGATATGTCCTTAGTGTGAGGAAATGTGGATCGCTTTCATTATCTAGATATACTATGATAATTATCTCAATTATTATTCTTTGTCAAGCGCTAGATTACCGACACTCGTGATGTTTTCTTTGTCAGGCAATAAATTACTGAGAGTAATAATTTCTATTTAACGGACTGATTGCAGACGGTGGAATGGCGAGCCTAACGATTTCGCAGGCAGCGAAGACTGTAGTTGTATTCTACAGGATGGCACCTTTAATGACTTTTCCTGCTACAGGCCCGTGGCGTACATTTGTGAACTGCAGTCTGAGGGTAAGGACAAATCAGGGACCCAGTTGCCAGTGTTTTTAAATACGCATTGTATTTCAAAGATTATGAATCTTTTGTGTCTGTCGACATACATATTGTGTATAATTATATGCTGATCACGTGATTTCAAGAAGTACTTTATAATGAATCATCGTGGTTGTGTCTCATCAAACAACATACGTGAACAATCGTTCCAACGGTAACAAATATCTGCCATTATCGAATAATTTTATGCAATGGTTAAATAACGGAATAGTATTGAACACCTTTACCGCAAACATTTTTATTATTCCAGAAAAATCACCAAACAAATCATATAAAATAAATGAGAGCTTGTATCACTCTTTCGAAGAAGAAACCATGCTTCATACGAAGTGTTCTAACAAGCCATTAAATAAACTGTCGATATAATGAGTCACCTCAATGCTAAAAGTCATAGGTATATAATATCTTTAATGTTAATGCAACAAACCATTGCCATATGATATTATCAAACGTTTTTATGATATTTCTTTTTATAGTGAAACAATTAAAAAAAATTAAAAACGTGAGGTTTCCATGCTTTACAGAATTCTCCAAAGGGCGTATCTCAGCATTTATTTAGAACTGTCTCTTGATTTACTGGGTTAACAGTAGAATACACTTGAATCCAAACTGGAAAATGAATTCGAAACCACAAAAACGGAGAGATGTTGACTGGTTCTCTCCATTTTCCCTTTCATTACCTATTTTCAGAATTTTAATTCTAATATTTTGAAAAAACAAATCTATTTTGAAAAACAGGTCAAGAATATTCTGATCTCCGATCATGTATAGGCCGTGTGAAAGACCAAACAGCATTCCGATTCGTAAGCGGTAAACCGACTGCATATATTTGGCACAAACCATGGATAGGTTTTTAGAGGTGCATTTGTTTTGTACGAAATCCAGAGCTTTGAGGAAATAAACTGAAGTTTAAACTGTCCAAATGATCTTTGATGATTTTCTCCTCCTCCACAACAGATGCCCCTTGCCCGACTGGCTGGATCCCGTCCCCAGAAGAGGACGATACTACGTGCTATTACGTCAGCAACACCACCGAGTCGGTCATTGCCACGTGGTTTGAAGCACGTGATATTTGTGAAGACCTCATAACAAACATGGACGCATACCTGCTGGCAATAAACACAAAGGAAGAACTGGTATGGAACAATTAAGGTGAACTTTGAAAGTTGTTGTAAGATCTTGTATATTGAACGAAAAATCATATAGCGTCTTGGCTCTCATCAACTTTGGGCACATGAGATTCTACAGCCTTAAATTCAACGTGGTTTATTTTTTGTTATTTTTACGACAGACCAATACTACTAGATCGCAAATGTTTAGCTGTAGAAAATATAATGTAAACTACAAATCATTTAAGAAAAACCTTAAAATCTGTGCATTTGATAGTGCGTGAAAATACATTTAGGTAAGAAACCGTACAAACGAATTCAAAACCGTATACAGATTAACTTTGTTGATATTTGCAGATTGTTTGAGATCATGCAATTCAAGCACAAGCTTGTCACATTATTATATTCTGTACTGCAGAACTTCATACAGTCCCTGATAAAGCCGCATTATACGACTACAGGCTGGTGGACAGGTCTAAATGACCAGAAAGTGGAAGGAGAATGGGTCTATGATACCGATTTTAATAACCCGGTCAAACCAGGGCTAATGTGCGTGCAATTTACATACACTCACCACAGTTATCGTTATTCGAAGTAAAGCGCTTTGTTCATAAAGACAAATTTGCTTAATGTTAAAAGCAATTCCGAGAGTTGTTATTTTATGTACTTTGATTATGTAGCCGTCTTGTTACAGACCTTGGAACACAGAGCCGAAGAATTCTGGCGGGTCCGATTACTGCACCGTCATCTACTATGGCGGGAGATATAATGACGTAGACTGTGGGACAACGGCCAACTATATTTGTGAAATGGATGCCGTCGGGAGCAATATAAGTAAATATTAATTCAATTTTATATAGAACGGATTGTGCGAGCCATGGTTGTTCCCTACAAAGTATGAAATTAATTCTTATTTCCTATACCTTCTAAAATATAGTATGACATTACATGTCTTGAATACACAGTGTAGTATAGAGTAAATGACATCAGAAGTGATGACATTTCTCTCAAATTTAGATAAAATACCATTTTATGCGAAGAGATTTCTTTAAAAAAAAAAGAGAGAGCGACTTTGGACAAACATATTTTTTTGCCGCTTTCGTTTAATAAAAAAGCTTTTAATATATATGGCAAGAAGTTTGACCGAGCCTGCGCTTGATCATTTCTGAAAACTTAAGTGGCTAATGGTCACTCTGTGTGAGTACAACTGAGTTGCATTGGAATTCAAAATTTAATCTCGCACTTCAGTCTGAAACAGAAGCACGACTGTCAATTTTGGAGGATACTTAGTGTCCTTATCATCCATTATTCTTTACCTCAAGGATTCAAATTTTTGGACTTAAATATATGTACATGTAGCATGACAGTATCTTTATGCTTCTTTTCAGATTCAAAAGCTGTGCATAATACAGGAATTAAGCTTTTATTTCTATCAGTGGCATTTATACTTGGATGTGGAGTGACACTGTGATACAATGCAGAAATATACATCAATGTTTCAATGATATGGTTATTTTTTCTTGTGTCACATTATATGCCATAATCATGTGATGTACAGTGACGGGTCTAGAAGGGGGAGGGGGCGGGGTGGAAAAGGTACATACTTCGATAGCACCCCTTTAGAATATTTTATGGATCCGCCCCTGATGCGTATTGTAATAATACCAAACATGTGTGTCATTCCTGACAGCTTTGTAATTTATGCTATTGTATGTGCTAACATTTTAAAAGTAATATTATTTTGATACTTTGTAAAAACGTGGAATAAAGATTTCGTACAACCATTATTTGCATTTATTTATTCCTTAAATTATCGCAGTGCATCATTCAGAGGACTACTTGACCGGTCGCGGTAGCCAAGTAGAGAAGCGTTCGCCTCGCAGCCGGGAGATCATGACCGCGTCAAACCGAAGACATTAACATAAGTAGTGATTGCTCCTTTGCCAAACGCTCGGCATTTAGAAATGAAAATTGTGATGTTAGAAATGTGGGTCTAATGTCGTGGTGAGCGTTTTCGTTGCTACGGCCCTGAGCGCTCATGTCTTATCCGAAAGACCTGTGATTCTCACTTCTACATGCCGTCCGGTTGGTGAAGGAGCAATTACTTCCTATGTTTTGTTTTAGGTTTGACGCGGCCATGACACGAGCGGGGCTTGAACTCATGACCTCTCAGTTATGACGAGAACGCTCAAAACACTGGGTCCACGATCAGGAGAGAAACAAAAAGGAATAAAGATGTAAGTTAGAGAGAGAAAACGAGCAGATAAAAAGATGCTATAAGCGTATGATAAATCCCGTCAGCGTTTAGTCCAATCACAATGACTGTAACATACTTTGTTGGTGTGGAATTGGTCATGCACTCTGAAGCAAATCAAACCTTTACTAAATGGATCGTCCCCAAACAGTGTTTTCCAGAATTTTAATTTGATAACGGGTTTCAGATTTACCAGCTAATAACAATGACATTTATTTCTCTCCCTCTCTTTTCTCTCATCATAGTCATTATTTAATGTAATTTCAGTAGATGACTAGCGTCACCCAATGTGTATGGATGCCCATTTCGGTAATAATAATCATTGATATCGGTCAGTTATTCGTCTGTAATGACCGAAAGTGTACGCGTATAAAATCAGAGATTCAGCGAAAACAAATGTCATGGTCCTCAATCTGCAACTTAGAATTGGTCATCCGGGCTTTTATTTAAAATTCAATTTGATTTCTAAGCTAGGAATTTATATCTGACCCAACGATGAAAATTGATTTAATGGTTAACATTTGCAACACAATTGTTGTGACGTTTATGAATACCATTTACTGCATTTAGTACATGTATGTTGGACGATTTATCATAAACGGGATGGAAAAAATGGACAGAAGATTACGATTTGTGTTGCTGGTCACAGTGTGTACTTTCCTGATCTTGCCAGGTAAGCGGTTATTGTTCTGAAATACTAAATATAATAGTTCGTTTTACCATGACTCTTATGCATGGGGAAGGAAACCACTCTTAAGCAGTAAATGGTATCAGTTTCCGGTACTCTATACCGTCAAATGAAAAACAGCTTCACATTTGCTGTCCGCGTGTTTTCTACAAAACTCGCCTTTGATTCACATCCCGTGGGTATCCGGGTTAAAAATTGTCCTCAGTACCCCTTGTCTGTCGTAAGAGGCGACTAAAGGGGACGATCCTTCGGATAAGGCCACAAAATCCGAGGCCCCGTTTTTCAACAGGTGTGACACGATAAAGCTCCATCTCTGCCCAAAGGCCGTAAGCACAGAGCATAGGCCTAAATTTTTGCAGCCCTTCACCGGAATGATGACGTCTCCATATGAGCGAAATTTTCTCGAAAGGGGCGTTAAACAACATACAATCAATCAATCAGCCCTGTTGTTCACACGTCCATTCTTCTTCTGTTGTCATTCGCAGTTCCTTCCGTTTCTGACATGATGCACACGCGGCACGGGTCGACATACATGGAGTGTTCTAAAAACTGTCGTTAATTGGATGTGAGATCAGGTAAACAGTGTCCACTCCATACGTGCGATAGGCATCCTCTCCAAGTTTGTTTTTGTTTGTTTTACGTCCCTTCGAGAATATTTCAATTGATATATTCAGACGTCACCTGCTATAGGATCACAAATTTAGACCTAAATGTGTACTGATACGGATATGTCAATTCAGGTCATACTCGATATGCACGTAAATTGCACAAAGGTGAAGGGGGGGGGGGGTGCTAACCTTTTAAAACATGGGTGTTTACACGAAAACATTATTTGCTTCGGCCATTTCGGTATGACGCCAGTAGATGGCTGTTATAAACAGAACACAAAAGTACCTTAATCTTGTTAATTGAAAATCAAAAATCTTTAACTGGTGATATTAACAGTAAAACAGTAATAAAAAGTTTTTTAACAGTGCTGCTAGAAACCTACTGCTTACAGTAGGAAAACTAATAAAACATCTATAAATACGAAACCATCGAATTATTTTTTTTTTTACACTTTGCAATGATGTTCTATTTCAATTTCCGTGTACGCTACTTATTGTATAAAAAGACCCTGAATTATATCAATTTATAAATAAAGCTCGCATAAAACTAAAATCGGAATTAAATATATACTTAATTTAATTATGACGTCATATTGTGTCGCGAAGTTTATCCCAGCAAAGTATTAACGTACCCGCGTAGCGCTCAGGGCATTAGAACTGAGGGATCATTAATGTGCCAACTTCTGTTTTTAAGTTCATATCCGAAAGACCTGTGATACTCACTTCTAAATGCTAAACGTTTAGTGAAGGAGCAATCACTACCTATGTTTACGTCTTACGTGGCACTAGTGGGGCTCGAACTCACGACCTTCCGGTTACGTGAAGCGAACGCTCTACCGCTGGGCTCCTACGGCAGATTCTCCAAGCTACATTATAAGTTCAGTAGGGAGAACTGTGGTCTGATAGATTTGGTAATGTCCTACAGATCCTGCTAGAAATAGAGATGGTAGCATTGTCCTGACATAATTAAAGAAACAGTAAACGTGATGGTTTGTCATTGTAGTCAAGACTAAATCATATCTAGACCATCAAGATGTATCATTAACACAATCAAATTTTATACACAAAACTGTACCTGACCTAGTGTGGTTGTCAGATTTCGTGCTATTTTGCATGATGGACTGTGATTTTACATTGTTATAGATTAAAAAAAAAACAAGAGAGCTCTGCAGATCCATGAACCTAAAAATAGGTTTGCTGAAATATGTTTCACATTGGTTGTATACAAATTCATTAACAAGTTGAAGTCTGTTTTGATCTACGTAGCATTCTGAAACAGTTATGCTTCTACACACACTCTAATGACCAAAGCCGAGAAGGATTTACAACGCTGTGATTGCTCTGATCGCGTTATGTCTTGTAGCAAGGACTTCCTGGCCCCGGGATAAACTGTAGAATTCATTATCTAAGCAGCTTGATGATACGGGAAGGACAGTAGCAACCGAAAGCGAGCACTGTACAGGTAAAACTGAGCACTGTACAGGTAAAACTGAGTACTGTACAGGTAAACCTGAATACTGTACAGGTAAAACTGAACACTGTACAGGTAAATCTGAGCACTGTACAGGTAAAACTGAACACTGTACAGGTAAAACTGAGCACTGTACAGGTAAAACTGAGCACTGTACAGGTAATACTGAGCACTGTACAGGTAAAACTGAGCACTGTACAGGTAAAACTGAGCAGTGTACAGGTAAAACTGAGCACTGTACAGGTAAAACTGAGCACTGTACAGTTAATACTTTGCACTATACAGGTAAAACTTAGCACTGTACAGGTAAAACTGAGCACTGTAAAGGTCAATATGAGCGCTGTACAGGTAAACCTGAGCACTGTACAGGTAAAACTGAGCACTGTACAGGTAAACTTGAGCACTGTACAGGTAAAACTGAACACTGTACAGGTAAACTTGAGCACTGTATAGGTAAAACTGAGCACTGTACAGGTAAAACTGAACACTGTACAGGTAAAACTGAGCACTGTACAGGTAAAACTGAGCACTGTACAGGTAATACTTTGCACTATACAGGTAAAACTTAGCACTGTACAGGTAAAACTGAGCACTGTAAAGGTCAATATGAGCGCTGTACAGGTAAACCTGAGCACTGTACAGGTAAAACTGAGCACTGTACAGGTAAACTTGAGCACTGTACAGGTAAAACTGAACACTGTACAGGTAAACTTGAGCACTGTATAGGTAAAACTGAGCACTGTACAGGTAAAACTGAACACTGTACAGGTAAAACTGAACACTGTACAGGTAAAACTGAGCACTGTACAGGTAAAACTGAACACTGTACAGGTAAACTTGAGCACTGTATAGGTAAAACTGAGCATTGTAAAGGTAAATCTGAACACTGTACAGATAAAACTGAGCGCTGTACAGGTAAATCTGAACACTGTACAGGTAAAACTGAACACTCTACAGATAAAACTGAGCACTGTGCTGATAAATCTGAGCACTGTACAGGTAAAACTGAGCACTGTACAGGTAAACTGAGCACTGTACAGGTAAACCTGAGTTTTGGGGTCCATAGCGCGAGGGCCGTTTTAGATTTTTTAGGAGATCGTGTAAGGTGCTGGTACACCTGATGCAGATTTGAAATTGTTAGTTTGAAATTCTATTTTACTCCCATATAGAAAAACACTTTGTTACAGTGGATGAGAACGAATTCCTCGTCCCAACATGATAAAATGAAGTGAATGAAACAAGTGTTAAAACGTTAGAATTTAAAATACATTTTCCATGAATTGTTTCACCATATACTCTAGCCTGCTAGCTCGAGAGGTTCAGTGGCAATACTTTTATTTTATGTATTTTCTTTCTTTTTTTTAAATTTTCATTACATTTTATTTTCATCAATTTTCACTTTATTTCGTTTATATTGCCGCATATAACCTCTAGCACACATTGTAAATATTCCATTCCCCTGGAAATACATGTAGCCGGCTTTCCACTTACTCCAATTCCGTTTGAGATCCGCTGATTCACGTTTCATGCTTTCAAATTTATCTAACGCTAATCACACATGATCATAAGCACGTGATCATCAATATTTCGAAAACGAATCGAAAGTTAATTACAATATGTTTCAATAATACAGAATTGAATATACACATATCTGGAGTAAGGAAACTTCCAGGAAGCAGCAAAAATAAAGATTTGTATGAGGGTTGTTCGATATATAATGTGCGTATTGTACGAAATAATAATACTAATAATACCATATTTATATAGCACCGTTTTCATACATTATGTACGCTCAAAAGCATTTGACTCAAAGTGAAATGGACATTACATCCCTTCAAAGTATTCTCCATGGTTTGGAATACATTTATCTTCAATCTCTGAATCCATTTCTGAAATGCGTCGCGGTACGCTGATTTAGGTAGACTTCTGAGGCACTGACAGATGGCTGAGCGGGGGCTTGTAGGGACTTGTAACGACGACCAGATAAGAACCTTTTATGTTTTGGAAAAAGTCGCATGGGGCTAGATTTGGAGAGTATGGTGGGTGTGGCAAGACGGTAACCGTCTCCGACTTCAAAAATTGCTTCACAAGTTCAGATGTTTGTCAATTAGACGAATATGCCTAAATCCTGACACAGGGCGTCATTTATGATAATATTTTTTGAGCTTTTGTAGTATAACATCTCGGTAATACCGACCTCTAACACTTGCCTTTCGGCACCGGTATTTGTTCGGCTATACCATCACATGAGAAAAATACGCAATAGAGAACCTCCTTTGTTCTTATGGTTCTTTCGCCAACTACAGGCCCTCTACCGTGTTTAGTTAGCCATATTTTGTTTCCAATATTTCTTACTGGTTCGAAATAGTGAACCCATGTTTCGTCACCAGTAAAAATGTTTGTAAATTGTCTTTGATTGAATTTGGAAAACATTTTGAGCAATTGCTTAGCGGATTGTACTCGTACCCGTATTAGTTATCTGTCAATATATGTGATATCGATCTGGCAGAAATCTTTCGTACTTTCAAAACACGGTTCAATATGAAATGCACCCCCGATAGTGATATGCCAACAGCTTTGGCAATATCACGTATTGTGTACCTACCGTTACTTTCAATTATTTCGTTATCGCGCTGTGGTACAATACACATTACCTATCGAACAGCCCGCGTATAAATTTTATACACACATAATATTAGGGGTTAACTGATTAGACAATAGTTATCTAACGATCATGAAAGATTTCAGTAGCAATACATTGATGTATCTGACTAAATTTTACTTAGAAATTCTTCTTATCAAAACTCAGTCGGAACGAGTTCGTTGAAAAATGGCGTTCAACTGCAAGATTCCAAGGCACAAAAAGGTATCTAAAAGGAGCGCAGGGACGTTAACCGAGAATGAGTAATCACTGCAAAACATATTTTTACATGAAAAGGCCAAGATAACGGTCAATCTCATAATTCCTATAGAAAATACAAATCACAAAGATGGGCAAAAACGGAACCCTGGTCATACCAGAGGTGGGATCAGGTGCCCAGGAGGAGTCAGCAACCCTTATCACACCCGCCGTGAGCCCTATATCTTGATCAGGTAAACAGAGTAATCCGTAGTCAGAATCTGTGTGCCACGAACGACCTAACAATTGATATGGAACACATCAAACAGCATTTGACATAATGGAAGGCTATAATGGCAAATTAGATTGTTAGAACGACAATAGAATTTGCGAAATGCTGACTTTAGACGAGACTGTTGAAACCCCTGTAACAGCAACTCTTTGGTCAGTAGCCTGCCTCGATTTATAAACTGATCATATGCAGACAAGCTCTTGTGTATCGAATCCGTTGAAAGATATAGATACCATATGCAGGTGATAATGGAATATTGCTACATAGATAAGGGAGTTTGACATTGGAGAAATTGAAATCTTTCCGCTTGTTATAAAGTTGAGTTGCCAATTTGCCGTCAGCATCTAAATGTGTAAAAGAATTTCTGAATCCGGTAACTTTTTGTTCAATACAGTATCTCTGTCGTGTTTTGTATTCAGGCCTTTAAATATACAACGTGATGTATATCTGATGGCTACATGACCTTTTATCATCCTGCTTGATTTTTCCATAGGACTGACAGTTGTGGAGGCTAGGTGTGTCCGTAACACTGGCGGTGACCTGTATTGCCGGGAGATTTACTACAGAGACTTTGGGGCGGATATCAGATATATGTGCTGGGACCTTAAAGCTCGCCAGGACTGTTGTCTTTACTGTAAACTATTCAAATAGAGGGAAATTACTTCACTATGTAACTTGTAAGTCAAATACTTCAATAACTTGTAAGATAAATACTTCCATAACTTGTAAGTTAAATATTTCTACAACTTGTAAGTTAAATACTTCTATAACTTGTAAGTTAAATACTTCTACAACTTGTAAGTTGAATACTTTTACAACGTATAAGTTAAATACTTCTACAACTTGTACGTTAAATACTTCTACAACTTTTAAGGTAAATACTTCAATAACTTGGAAGGTAAATACTTCTATAACTTTTAAGTTAAATACTTCTACAACTTGTAAGTTAAATAATTCTACAACTTGTAAGTTAAATAATTTTACAACTTGTAAGTTAAATACTTCTACATCTTGTAAGTTAAATACTTCTACAACTTGTAAGTTAAATATTTCTACACCTTGTAAGTTAAATAATTCTACAACTTGCAAGTTAAATACGTCTACAACTTGTAAAGTAAATACTTCTATAACTTGGAAGGCAAATACATCTACTTGGAAGGTAAATACTTCTACAACTTCTCGACGACTGATGAAGACGGTAACACGGTCGAAATATTTCAGAAAAGTCTTTAGAGTGTTTATATATATATATATATATATATATATATATATATATATATATATGCATGCGCGCGCACCCGTGTGTATGTGTAATGAAACAATGAAACACAGAAAATAAGCATAATACATATGCATGTTTTATGTTTAACCAGTTAACCAGGAATTGAATATGCAGATTTTTTGGAATGGAACACCACATTGCCTGACCCACGACTTAGAATGATGTTTGACAGCCAAATGTATGATTAAAAATAAAGAATGTAATGTTTTTCATTGTTCATTTACAATCAGAGCAGTCTTAATGTTGATTCTTTTACAGCAAACATCTACAATACAATACAACATTCTGGCATATTTAATTTGTGGATTTCTCCTAAAACGTCCACCCACCGGTTTGATCCCAACCCCATTTTCTGCTATTATAGGAATACGGATTACTCAATGTCTAGCTTACAGTTACTAGAAAAGTATCTAGGTCACAGGTTTCTATTACCAGGTAAGTACAATAGTATTACACAACAATCTATGTGTAATTTTTGTTTTGATTGTTTCTTATACGTCCCTTCAAGGGTTTTCACTCATATTTAGACATTACCAGTTGTAGGTGAAGTACTGCTAATTTAGATATCTATGCTTAGCATTAAGGGTCGTAGCAGGGAGGGTTTTATTTAACATGCCCACTCATGCCGCTACACAGGACCTCCGTATTTAAAAAGCGGTTCCCGGGACTTTTTTTATCTAAATTCAATTATTGTACGTTCCGTCGAGAATTTTTCATTCCCTATTGAGACTCACCACTGTAGGTGAAGTACCATAGTGAGGGTTCTTTAACGTGCCAATGCCTGTAGCATCATTGGTTCTCGGTTTTTAAGGCCACATACAAAAGACTTATAATTCTCACTTCTAAATGCTGAGCGTTTGCCGAAGAGGAAATCACTATGCTCCTTTGTTAGCTGAAATGTTTTTATATTCTCATAAGGCAGAATTTATTCGAAAAGTTTCTACGGGACAAGAAATATCTCTGACTGTGGCCTCTATCTTAAAATTTCTATTTTTCGACGTTGTTTTATCTATTAAAAATAATTATTTCATTCGTCTATCGCTAATGCATGTCCCAGTGATCTCGAGTCTTCCACATCAGCGTTATACTTAGATAATTCATTGAAGATAGATATTAACAGCAAACAAACAACTCAACTTTATGACAAACGGGATCACGTCAGCTTCTCCATAGTCAACTTCCCATATTTATGAAGCAATATTCCATTATCACCTGCATATGGTGTTTCTGACTCTCAACTTGTTCGATATGCAAGAGATTGTTCTGCATATGATCATTTTTTAAATCGAGGTGGGCTACTGACAAGAAGTTGATGCTTCAAGGGTTTCAACAGTCTCATTTAAAGCTAGCTTTTCTCATATTCTGTGGTCGTTATAACGATATAGTTTGCTCTCTGGCGTGTTTCATATCAATTGTTACACTGTTTTTTACATACTAAGTTTGATTAAAAATTACTCCGTTTACCTGATTAAGATACAGGGCTCACAGTGGATCTGTCCGGTTGACAGGTGATGCTCACTCCTCTTAGACGTCCATCTCTGGTATATTCAGGTTACATTCAGGGCCCATATTTGCCCAACTCTTAATTGTTTATTCCCTTATAAGAGTTATGAAATTGCTAGCTGTTCGTCATCTTCACCTTGACACGAGCGGGGCTCGAACTCATGACCTTCAGATCACGAAGCCAACGCTCAACTACTGAGCGACCGATTCTCCAAGTATACTTTTACAATCTGAGTTTAATGTGGACAACTTTCGGAAATGTCCTCCAGCTCTTGCTATAGAAAGGATAAATTGTTGTCCCTTTCGTTTTGTTCTAAATATTTTAACGAATTGAATTGAGTCCAATCGACTCAAACAAGATATTTTCTGTAAATAATAATAATTTTTTGCATTTATCTGCATTTCCAAATTAAAACAATAATAATTTTCAAATCACCCTCCCCCTGAATATTTGCTTCCTAGACAAAAATTCATTCTGCTATATAAGTTGGCTCCCAATGGAAACTTTGACATTCATATAATCATTTCAGTTGTTGATGATATTAGGATTGATTGATTGCTTGCTTGTTTATTTTACGTCCCGTCGAGAATTTTTCACTCATATTGAGATGTCACCAGCTGTAGGTGAAGTACCACAAATTTAGACCTATGCTTAGCGCATAGCAGTGAGGGCTCTTTAACGTGCCAACGCCTACCGTGACAATGGACCTCCGTTTTTAAGGTCATATCCGAAAGACCCGTGATTCTCACTTCTAAATGCCGAGCGTTTGGCGAAGGAGCAATCACTACCTATTTATCGTCTTAGATTTGACGCGGTCATGGCACGAACGGGGCTCAAACTCACGACCTCCCGGTTACGAAGCGAACGCTCTAACCACTGAGATACCGCAACCGGATGATATTAGGAAGGAATAAGATGATCTGGGGTGAAGAAAAAATCACCAAAATGAGCTTTATGGCCTTTGAACAGGGAGGGATCTTTCACGTGCCACATCTACTGTCGACCTCGGTTTTTGTGGTCTCATCCGAGCCATTTGATTCACTAGGGACGATTTCAAAAATCAAGGTCATAATATAATATGATCCCCGGCCTTTTGAACACCCTCCACGATGAAAAAAGCTGGATCCGCGCCTGTTTGTTACTGACTGTCAACAGAAATTTGTCGGGTTGTTAAGGTCCATAGGAGGCGTGATTAAGCCTTCGCTTTGCCTTAAACAATCCGACAAATTTCTTCACCTCACCTTCTCTGGATTTTTAACAAATCGAAAAATTTCTGATAAGCGTTTTGCTTTGTTGAGGGCTAAAATGTTTCGAATGTGAATATGAAAAAGAAAGAAATACTATTAAAAAGACGTTCCGGACTCCACGTTGCCGTGTAAGTTTTGTTATTGTTATTGCGTGGAATTTGAGGTCTACAAGAATATGTTTTTATTAAGCAAAGTTAAACCGGATGCTATGAAGAAAAATCAGATTGCGCATTCACAGGTGTACGTGAATGATTTACCAGAGCCATTGGAATATCGCTAGGACTTTTCCGTTAATTCGAGAAAAAAGGAGGTTTTTTTTATTTCTTCTCGACGGAAAAGACCGAACGATGTTCAATTGCACCTGGTTGTAGATTGACTCGAAATGTATTTATAAATTGGAATCTCCATGTAACTGGGTAGCACGTGACCGTACGCATTTGGGTTACATATAATTACATGTTCTCTATAAAACGGGTTTTAGTGTTCTTAAAAATAAACGATTAACGTTATGGAGTCTAATTTATTCCTTACATACATGGGGCCTCCGTGGCCGAGTGGTTAGTGCATCGCGCTCAAATCACAAGGCATGTCGCCTCTATTCGACGCGGGTTCGAATCTCGCTCGCGCCGATATATGTGAGAAAGTTTGTCAGTTTACTTTCGGAAGGTCGCTGAATGGGACGGTCCTTCGGATGAGACCGCAAAAACCGAGGTCCCGTGTCACAGCAGGTGTGGCACGTAAAAGATCCCTCCCTTTTGCAGCCCTTCACCGGCAATGGTGACGTCTCCATATGAGTGAAAAATTCTCGAGCGGGACGTTAAACAATAGATAATCAATCAATCAATCAATCACAATTTTATTTGACAAAAATACCGCTTTTTTCATGCAAATACTAATAATGGGCAAAAGGTATAAATCTACCAAGGCATTGTACAGCACCGTACATATAAAGTTTGATGTACCTGTATGGACATGCAGTATGCAGTGCGTAGGAAGGAGTGTAACGAAATAAGGGTCTAATATGACGTGCATATATATTTCTAAAAAATGCTTGAAATAGTCAACACCATTGGAAAAGGTATGATTTCTGTGGAAATATACGTAAATGCAATGGATCTTTGACACGCACCTGTCACTTTTGTTTGATCCGCGCACTGACGGAAATATACGAGTACGTAACCACTTTCGTGTGACGAAGTTATCAGAGGAAGTGACGCATTGTAATAAACAAAGGTACATGTTGATTCGCATTTTGTAGATTGGCCTTATATGTGTGTGCAGACAATAATAAATCACGGTATGTACTTGAATGATGGCTGGTGCAACTTTAAAAATGGCTTCTGTTCGTAGGAAGTTCTACTTCTCCACGCACTAAATCTGTTAGTTAGAACTCCCGACTACTCAACATTTAGGTAGTTCCACGAATTTATCGCGAAGTACCCACAACGCACGTTTATTATGAGATTGATTTATGACATCGAATATGAGAAATGCAGCCATGTTAAATGATTTTAATAACCATAGTAACAAAGATGTTATGGAGCACTTAAGACAAACCATAGCTTCGCATCGTGACTCGCAAATCCTAAATCTTTGTAAAATGGCTATACATCGTAAGTCGTGTCTTGCGACTAATTCTAAGACTTACGACCTTTTGTAAAACGGGCCCCAGATCACGCTTCTTCTAAATACGTGTCACATTGCAGTAATTGATTATAGAATTCCAAAGTTAATACCATCGTCAAGTAAAAGATTCAGTTTTAGACTTTCAACTGTCAGTAAAAGTGAGTAATTGCTGTAAATTCTCTTTAATGATTCACTCTAAAAATATGTATCAAAATCATTACCAGAGGTTATTCAAAATATCAAAGATTTTTGCCCCAAGTTTTACGATGATTAAAGTATCCAAGTTTTCACTTCAGAAAATAATTTTGATCTAAAAAGGCATCACATTTCACAAGAGCTAACCCGTGTGATAAAATAAATGAAGATGTTTTAATTCTGAAAGGACAACAAACATGCATTATTTTCTGACTTCATAAATCATAATACAAAACTTATTTTGTTATTCATTAACCTCGATGATTGATTGATTGTGGTTTTATGCCCTTTGGCAATATTTCAGCCATTTTACAGAGATAAACTGTTAATCTCTATGATTGATTGATTGATTGTTTATTGTTTTCCGCCACACTCAACAATATTTGAGTTATCTGGTGGCATACAGTTTTTATTGGTGGAAGAGAGAACCCAGATACAATGTACCCGGGAATAGACCACCGACCTTCCGAAAGGAAACTGGCAAACTTTCTCACATATATCGGCGTGAGCGAGAATCGAACCCGCGCCAACTAGAGGTGAGAGGCGTTGTGATTTTGAGCGCAATGCTCTTACCACTTGGCCGCGGAGGCCCCACTTAACATCTATGATAAACGGGCATTACCATAACAATTTCCTTGTTCACTTTGTAAGGCAAAGCAGAATTCAAATAATTACGGAAGTATTGAGTCATTAACGACACATATAATTTCCTCCTCGTTTATTATTTTTGCTTAGTTCCTTATTTTTTCCCCGTGATGTACGAGGTCTATTATATTTCACAGATGATTTTCAAAATGAAATCCTTCGTGCACCACATCACTTTCTTGCAATTTATGGTTACGCTGACCGTGGCTGGATTTGGGAACAAGACAAGGTTCGAGTGCACGGATGACTGGCCTACGTATTATAATGAAACTGGCGAGTGTTACTTTTCCGTGTCTTCGAAGTCTTTAACGTCGTTTTCTAAAAATATCCGGCACAATGGATACAATTTTGTTATAATGGACCTTCAGTTCGGGAACGTGTCGGTCCACTGGACAAGATGTGTGGTTGAAGCTAAAAAATGGGTTTGGACATTTGACGGAACCAGTGGCGCTACAGCATATCTAAACTGGCCAGTAGAATACAATTTGCTGTCATTCGGACTGCTAGATTCTCACACCTTTCGGAACCAACCGATAGAAATAATCTCTCACGGAAAATGTGACGTCATGATTGGACATCCTTCGACAACATATGGTATCGCCTTTGCTCTGGCTAACATGACAGGAATACTTATAAGGGATTCAAAAGACAGTGTGAAATACGAGAGAAGTGTATGGTGCTATAAAGAAAAATTTTTTGTCGCTCAAGAGAAGTGGTTGATGTGTAAATATGTCGTATGCCCTTTTGAATCAATTGCCTATAGATGTTGTAGGTGGAGTAATTACAAATCTGGAGAAAAACATCCAATAATCTGCGAGGCTAAAAAAAGACAAGTGAAATGGTTTCTACCATTTGTTCTCGGCTCCATTGTCTATCTATATTCACCTATTCTTGTATTTGGTATAGTGGGATTCTTGTACAGCAAATGCGACACGAAGAAAGGAGAGGCTTTAAAAATTGGCCGGGGAGTTTCCGTGGAATATGGAACGTTTCCAAGTGTAGCTTACTCTTACTTAGCCGAGTCGCAGCAGCCGGACATGGACCTAGATGTTGACGAAAGCATAATATTTTATAATCATATACAATTCAGCTCAATTTTCGAATGCTTTAGAGGCCAATTCTGCCGTGTACCAATGAGATGTTTCAGGTGTCTGTTTGTCGCTGCATCTTTATCAATACTCATGCTAAAGCTGCTTATTTACAATTACATGGAGAGGGAATTTATAGTTGAAAGCGTGAGGCAAAACATACCAATGGGGTTCCTCTCAATCCTAACAAAATTTAAGAAACAACGAGAGAACTATATGAGTTGTTTGTACGGCCCAATTCCGACTCTTGCTCTCTTTGTCTGTTTTTCATTACTATTTCTTTGTATTCCACAAGACCTAGGTTTGTTTCTTACAAAACGACTGACAGAAAATGGGAAGGGGATATCTGTTTCACCTTTGACAAGTGATATCAGTATCAAAATCAAGTTCGGTTCTTTAAAATCTGTTCGTAATGTCAATGGATACAAAAAGATGAAAATGCTGATGGTGGCTCATATTTTAATGTTACTGAACATTGAGTTTTGGAGATACTGCCTGGTTATCGAAGTTTCTAGATGGAAATCACTGCTGAAGAGAAACACGGGACCGTTGTACGTTTTGATGATTCTATTCTTTCCTTTCTATTGTTTGCTGTGCATTTTGGAATTACTTCTTTGCATACTATATTTTGGAATACCGATACTGTTTTTATACCTGACTTGTATAAAAGCGTATTGCGGTGCCGTATGGACGTTCTGTGCTTGCCGGGTGTTTGTCTTCAGGATCTGCAGACCTATACTCACTGCGTTTGTTTTTATTATACTGATGACCCTTCTTTATTTGTTCAGCATCATTTTCATTGACAGTGTAGGTTTTATTTCACAGATCTTGATGTATACATACACAGGACTGTTTGCAAATCCCGATTTCTCGTATGGCTACGTCATCCTCGTTATCACCGTCACAATGTACGTGTTTGATAGTGTTAACATTATGCACTCCGTCTATGACGATTTGTTCGTCCACGTTAGAGACGTCTGTCAGAAACTTACCAAGGAAGACAAATATCCAGAAATTCAGTTAATTCACACAGTGGACGAGTTTCATGGCATTCCCAGAAATCTCTTCTCTTACGTCATCGAAACTACCAGGCCAATCAGGAAAGAAATTTTCGTGTCCATTTTGAAAATTGTCCTAATTGCTTCAGTCCTTTCTGTATCTGTAGTAGTGCTATCCGAATTCCAAGACTTCAAACGTATGTCTGACCTAATGCAGACCGCTGTGACGTTGTTTGTATGTTTGGTTCCAAAAATAATCCACAGCGTCTGCCAAGTAAACGAAACGAAATGGCAGATACGAAGATCACTGGAACTTAAAAACGCTGTACATTATTTCTGCAGAAGAGAAATGCGAAAGAGACATGAAAACAGCTACAGAATGACTCTTGTGAATTAGATATATCGTCATAATTACCATGGTGTTGGATAACTGCCAGAAGCAGTTTAACAACAGCAGTGTGACGGGATATAGTTTCCGGCTGGCGAAGAAAGTTTATTCATTTTTCCATTACAAATTTGTTTTCAAGAAGAGACGTCACCAGCAGTAGGTCAAGTGCCCAAACTTAGACTTATGCCTAGCGCTCAGGGCTGTAGCAGTGACGGTTCTTTAATGTGCCAACGCCTGCCGTGACACGGGACCTCTGATTTTAAGGTCATATATACATGCATGGAAATTAATACCGGGCGTGTTGGTGAAATGACACGCACTTCCGAGGTTTGACATCGAGTCGAAATCTAGACATGAACCCGAGCTTCCCTGTTGCTAAGCGAGCGCCCTAACAAATATGAAATGTACTGAGATGATATAGAATCAAGTAATGATGTGATGTTACATTCAGTGACTGAATCTGTATTCATGATCATATGATGGAATATATAAATGTTTTAATGTTTTAAAAAAAAATACAATATTGTCTACTGCATTGAATTATGGATGACAATGTCAACCTATATTATAGAAATAACTTTTGATATCTCTGTAAGTGACGAGGACGAACACCATCAGAATGACTGCAGGACCATCCTAGCGATTTGTTTGTTTCAACTGATTGTTTATCTGATTGTTTCTATTTCTGATTCATTACATGTGAGATTGTAAAACTTATACCTTAAAATTCCCCTCTGGAATCCGAGATTAGCGTTCATTACGTTTCCTGTTTTGTCTGGAACGAGATGGAAAGTGATGAGGTATTCCATAGAAATTCTTGAGTTGTTCCTCTTTAAGCGATTAGCCGGGCTCTATCGTTGAATGTCACCCAATGTAAATTAACTCGCATGTTGTCGGTTGGGATGTGGACTTGCGTATGTGCGCGTTTCATATAAATAATATATCAAGACTCTGGATTTTTACGTCCTATTTATTCGTATCGCTAACTTTTTGGTTTTTTTTTTTTTTACATAGACGACGTTTATATACATAGAATTACAAGCATTCGAGATTTCCTGTTTACAAATTGATATGCGCAAGAAAGCATGGGGCTTG
The DNA here is from genome assembly GCA_024699665.1 of Ostrea denselamellosa. Taxonomy (NCBI): domain Eukaryota; kingdom Metazoa; phylum Mollusca; class Bivalvia; order Ostreida; family Ostreidae; genus Ostrea; species Ostrea denselamellosa. The sequence goes on from JAMZEH010000091.1 coordinate 803,868, forward strand.
AAAAATAAAATACAAAAAGTATTTGAATACTGGTGGAAATCATGATGATATCTTATAGGGAAGTATCAATTCTGAATATCAGTAACTTAGAATTAAAATGAAAATAACAATTCCGTTCACAATGAGTATATGATTAATACATGACACAACGAAATGATCTATTTATCTATGAATCCTAATATTCATTCAATAACTCTCCCAAACTATGCAATGATAGCATATCATTGCGACATATACATTTTTATTTAAATAGAGAATCCTATACTGTGTAAACCGTATTATTTGATAAACTATCGCAATACTAAAACTTAGATACGCACAAATGTTAGTGTTCTAATCTTGACGGAAAAACATTGTCGCACGTAATCATGGTGTACCCCTCTAATCATTAAAATTAGAAAACGTAAAACTCAACGTCTTTTGTCAATGTCCTTATCATCTGAAACACTAAGTGAGACATTTTCTACAGTGTGAAGACTGATTGCATATGATATACGGAACGGCTCTAAAATTCAATGGTCAGCAAGTTCTCTCTCTCTCTCTCTCTCTCTCTCTCTCTCTCTCTCTCTCTCTCTCGTTTCATGAAAAGTTTATTGACGATTTGTAAGTTCAGTTATCTTCATTTTTATGCCATGATTTTTGTTTTGAAATGAAATGCATATTGTGGTTGTTTGTTTGTTTTACGTTCCATCGAGGAATTTTCACTCATATTGAGACGTCACCTGCTGTAGGTGAAGTACCACAAATTTAGACCTCTATTTTGCGCTCGGGGCCGTAGCAGTGAGGATTCCATAAAAGTGCCAACGCCTACCGTGACACGGGACCTCCGTTTTCAAGGTTATATCTGAAAGACCCGTGACTCTCAGTTTTGCGTTTGGCGAAGGAGCAATCGCTTTAAACCTGTATGTTTGACACGGCCATGGCATGAGCGCAGCTTGAACTCATGACATCCCGGTTACAAAGCGAATGCTCTTCTGCGACCGAATGTACATGTGCAGTGTGTATATAATAAATAGAATAAATAATCAAATGAAAACCACTTCATCACGGAAAACAAAGTCAGATAAAATTAAGTTTGCGTTTGTTTTCTGTCCCATTTGAAACATTTTCACTCAATACATTTACAGAGGGAAAAGTGGATCATTTGAAATTCCGATGAATTCCATGAGAACAGTTAACATGTGAACAGTTAACATGTGAACAGTTAACATGAGAACAGTTAACATGCGAACAGTTAACATGAGAACAGTTAACATGAGAAGAGTTAACATGTGAACAGTTAACATGAGAACAGTTAACATGTGAACAGTTAACATGTGAACAGTTAATATGAGAACAGTTAACATGAGAACAGTTAACATGAGAACAGTTGACATGAGGACAGTTGACATGAGAACAGTTAACATGTGAACAGTTAACTTGAGAACAATTAACATTTGAACAGTTAACATGAGAACAGTTGACATGAGGAAAGTTGACATGAGAACAGTTAACATGTGAACAGTTAACATGTGAACAGTTAACTTGAGAACAATTAACATTTGAACAGTTAACATGAGAACAGTTGACATGAGGAAAGTTGACATGTGAACAGTTAACATGCGAACAGTTAACATGAGAACAGTTAACATCGAACAGTTAACATGAGAACAGTTAACATGTGAACAGTTAACATGTGAACAGTTAATATGTGAACAGTTAACATGTGAACAGTTAACATGAGAACAGTTAACATGAGAACAGTTTATATGTGAAACAGTTAACATGTGAACAGTTAACATGTGAACCGTTAACATGTGAACAGTTAATATGTGAACCATTAACATGTGAACCGTTAATATGTGAACAGGATGAAGAGACGGATGATACACAATGAAAATTCACATGATTTTAGTCCCAAATATTTGGTACGGAAATCATCAGACCATGACAAGTCTTGCGATGCAGACATCAGCTTTGATAGGTTCCAAGCCTGCGGATGATTATCCTAGATATAAAGTGTGATTTCCAGCAGGATTAGGATAGTTATGAAGTTAACAGAAACTGGAATTATGAATTATCTATCACGGAGGTATAAACAACAATGGCTTATTAGTTATACTGTTCTTTTATTTGATCACTGAATAATGAAGCACAAATACTGCAACATTTTCATACAAAATACCTCTTGAGTATTTCATGAGCGTCGCCAAAAGCTATTATATATAATTTTTTTTAAAAATCCATGAGTTTTCGCATGAATGTGGGGTTGTTGTAGGTTTGGAAATTTGAAGTAGTGGTATGAATAATTATCCACCAAAATGTATCGTGAAAGTGTGTATCATTAATATAGACCGAGAATATATCTTATACAATACCTTATTATACAATACCTCATTATATGATATCGCATTATATGATATCGCATTATATGATATCGCATTATATGATATCGCATTATATGATATCGCATTATATGATATCGCATTATATGATATCGCATTATATGATATCGCATTATATGATATCGCATTATATGATGTATTGATATGCCTTCTGTCATTCATATAAAGATCCGGGTCAGAATAGATCCTCAATACCCGTTGTACTCGTAAGAGGCGACTAAATGGGGCGGTCCTTCGGATGAGAAACAAACACCGATGCTCGGCGCTTAGGGCCTAGAGCAGGGAGTGATCTTTATCGTGCCACACCTGCTGTGACATGGGGCCTCGGTTTTTGCAGTCTCATCCAAAAGATCGCCCCATTTAATCGCCTCTGACGACAAGCAAGAGGTACTGAGGACCTATTCTAACCAGAATCCCCACGGGGCTAATGATGCAAAACGTGAACATATAACGTTTAGCTAAACAGAACACAGATATCGAAGCTGATTTTGTTTATGCGTGTACTAATAACAAATCATATATTAAAACTCTTCTATACCCATGACGCCCCGTAGATCCTCAGTATCCCTAGCTTGTCTAGTGACTAAATGGGGCGGTCCGTCAGATGAGACCACAAAAACCAAGGCCCCCATGTCACATCAGGTGTGGCACGATAAAGATCCCTCTCTGCTCAAAGGCCCCTAGCGCCGATTATAGGCCTAAATTTTGCAGCCCTTCACCGGCAATGGTGACGTCGCCATATGAGTGAAAAATTCTCGAGCTGGACGTTAAACAATATATAATCAATCAATCAATCACTCACATGACCTGCCAGGGACTGATTTCACATTTCTGATTATTATCCCTTTTTAAACTTTCTTTGTATGACGTACACATTAAAACTTAGGAAAACACATGTTCCATTACAACAGGAAAGTACGATAAATTCAGAGCAGATTAGAAATATAGCCGTCATTCACACCACAGAGGAGTCAGCGCACGACAGAAGCCTTGCCTTAACAGACATATCTTAAACAGAGCCACTGCGGTCACGTACATTGAATGTTATGCAATGAAATTGATTGATGGAGTAGGAGTAACTGGGTTTTATCAATCATGAAATTTTAAGGATTTGCACTAATATAAGAATTGATATTATTTCATATATGATTCTTGGATAAATATTTTAAAGAAATAAGCTACTCTTGTTTAAATTCATGACAGTATGAACTGCGATGTCTTACGCCGGCATGAATGCATAAAAGTATGCGTGAAGCGTTGCAAGTCATATTTTCAATACTTATATTTACATTCTGCTTTCTTTTCTGTTGAAATTTCGTTAAAATAGACGCACTATATTTATCAAGATTCCTACGCGCATTGTTCACATTCATGAGGAAATAGCTATCATTACTGATTGCGGAGATGTCACAGGCAAAAACACTGGAATTGTAAATATATTTGCTTATATTATTTGCTTTATATTTGAGACATATTTGGTTTTGTAGTTGTTTTCTTCAGCATGGGGGCCTCCGTGGCCGAGTGGTTAGAGCATCTGGCTCAAAATCACAAGGCCTCTCACCTCTGTCGGCGTGTGTTCGAATCTCGGCCGCGGCGTTATGTGAGCACGTTTGACAGTTTACTTGCGGAAGATCGGTGGTCTCTTCCCAGGTACATTGTATCTGGGTTCTCTCCTCCACCAACAAAAACTGGACGCCACCAGATAACTGAAAAATTGTTAAGTGTGGCGGAAAGCAATAAACAAACAAAAAAACCCCAAATCATTATAGCTCTTTTGATATTAAGACTGTTGAAAGACTTCAATAGCTGACATATCCGTTTATAGGTCACAATATATTGTCTTGTTACAAAACATCTTATTCCTTAATTTCTTGTCTCTCTATGAATTTTAACAAAATCATTGCAGAGTCGCTTATTTTCAAGGCGATGAAATTTTCGCGGTGTTACAATGATGAAAATATTCCCTGGGACTTGGTATTTGTTTGAAGAGTTCTTTATCATTTATTGCTTAAATCCCGGTCCGTACAATGAAAAGTAATCCACTGTAGCTGCTGTTTGTTTCTTCAACCCCAAAATCTGAAAGTATACTAAAAATATCAAAACGAATCATTACAAACGGTGAATATGGATTATTAAATTATTTTTAAAAATATTGCAGTCATCATTCCCACAAGCGATGCAAAAGGTCAAAAAACAACAACAAACCCACACATACCACACACACACACACACACACACACACACACACACACACACACACACACACACACACAAACAAACACACATACCACACAACACACACACATACAAACAACACACACACATTCACAACACACATACCACACAAAAACACACACACACAACATACACACACACAACATACACCACACACAAACATACACACACCACACGCATAAACATACACACACCACACACATAAACATACACACACCACACATACAGAGACACACATATATACACACACACACACACACACCACATACACACACAGACACACACATACACACATAGACACACATACACACAGACACACACACACACACACACACACCACACATACACACACAGACACACACATACACGCATAGACCCTCCCACATACAAGCACGCACGCACTGTATATGTATCTCATGTCGCCGATGTTCTACCAAATAGTTGATACGTAGGCTTTTAAATTTACAAATAAAAGATGATATTGTAAAATATCTGATGATTCTGTGCAAAAAGTATATCCCGATTTTGTCGAGAATCTACAAATACGTACGTCTTTATTTTATAAATAAAAATGAAATTCACGTGCTAGTTTCACTTTGATATTTGCACTTAATTCAACAGATGGAACATCAAACCGGCAATGAAATATAAATAGGTAAGTTAATTTTACGGCAATGAACGTGAATTAATATACATCAGTAACGTAGATTTATAAACCTGATCTTAATCTTACTTAAACAGTGCCCACACGCCCTTCTTTGAGGAAAATATCTGTGTATGGTTAATGAACGTTTTTTCGATCAAACAGTACGTGAATGCGTTCCATTACGAAAATTATTTAGAAATAGATATGAAATTATGCCACACAGAAGCAGGGTAGCGGCTCCCAGAGTGCGGTGATTTCTTTACTTATAAACGATACATTGCAAAGTTATAAAAAAAATTGATGTTATCTGGGAGAATAAAATAAATTATCAGTAGCTCTAAAGTGAACATAATACAATTTACAGCTACGATAAAACAGAGATTGCAATCAGTCATATTTTAACAATTTCTCGCAAAAACACCTCTGATACCAGATCCGAAATGCTTTCAAACATCGTTTTGACGGGAATATTTAATTTGGGACTTCTCTCTACAAAATGCAAAAATTTCCATACAGAGCATAAAAAAACAGTTTGATAACTTCTATTTCGCTCGTAAATTTTTACCTGATTATGAAAGCAAATTGTGTGTTTAATGTATGATAGTCACATAAAAAGTTTCCATATAAGATTTTTATTTCATATCATAGGATACAAATTGTAGGAATCATAGAGGGTTTTAAATGAATCGGTGCTTAAAAGATCTTATCAAATAATTTGAAAGGCGCCAAACTGGTGGAAGAAGACATTAGGGCTGATAACGCGCTAAGAGAATGATTTCTATCGCCCCTTTACATACAAAAAAACCCTACACCAAATCATACTAACATCGACAGGTCAACCACAGTAATGAGATATGAATTTCGCTGGGTCGTTAATTTCCCTTTGAGCTTTATTCTATTGTAATTGGATACTCTTTACGAGGCTAATGTTAGTCTCAATGAGTCCTAAATTTGATCGCCTGTTGGTCTGTTGGTGGTTTCTCTCAGATGGTAACTACTCGTAACCGGCAGATACCCGGAATAGAGAAGACAATTGAGAGTTACTTACCTTGATTTGTTTAGTTTAAACCCCTCCCTGGTTATTGCCGTTTATACAGTAGGTTTCTACGATGTCGTTTTTCATTGTCCTCCATACATGAAGACGATAGATTATAATTTTTTCACATAGTGATTCCATTAATTGAATAACAAATGTTTATTTTTAAAAGTCATATATTTCTTCATCATTGTGTGATTGGCGTTGATTAATTTCATGGCTTGCAATGACCACTTCATTGGAAGTAAAATTACCTATATATCTATATATATATATATATATATATATATATATATATATATATGTAAAAAAAATTGATACAGCATATATCCAATAATAAAAGTCAAGAAACACAAAAATCGAATTAATTGCATTCCACTGTAAGGGCACACACACACACACACATATATATATATATATATAAATAAATAAATATATATATATATATATATATATATATATATATATATATATATATATCCAATGGCATTAAATTCGTTTCACTTTTTAATTTTACGTCCTCTCTCTCTCTCTCTCTCTCTCTCTCTCTCTCTCTCTCTCCATGTACAGTTATTTAGGGTATTCCGAATCACCAGCGTTTTGCGATTCTCGGGATTTCACTTTCACTTTGTACTTTGTACGACACATCCACACCAAACAAGCAGTCCCAGCAGGGTACATATTAATGATATATCAGAAATAAAAGAGTAGATATCATTCATTGATTAACAGTTTAATTCATGAACTTACTACCCTTAGTGAAGACGTCTCCATGTATTAAACTCTGCATGGCACCGATGTTGTTGCTGGATGAAGCTTGGCATACTAAATATTGAGGACGGTAATTTTATATAAGCTTTTAAGAGCATTATTTGTTTTGGTCAACATTTCAAAGTATAAAAAAGATATGACCACATATCCACCCCCTACAGTTTGGGGTATTTCGAATCACATCTGTACATAATCACATCCTAATAGGTGAACAAGTTGCCCACACGCATGCGTTGCTTTGTAGTGTACATGGCATGTCATGTGTATTGTATAATATGTGTATTGTATAATATGTGTATTGTATAATATGTGTATTGTATAATATGTGTATTGTATAATATGTGTATTGTATAATATGTGTATTGTATAATATGTGTATTGTATAATATGTGTATTGTATAATATGTGTATTGTATAATATGTGTATTGTATAATCTCTCATTTGTATTGAAAAAATCAAATGAATTGTGTATTTTCCATTTGTACTGTATAATTTTTCATTTGTATAATCTTTATTTGCAATGTATTTTTCATTTATATTTCCCTTTTGTGATGTTTTTGTCCATTTGTATTGTATATTTTTCATTTGTATTCTATATTTTTCATTTGTATTGTACAATCTTTTTCTTTTCTTTTTTTTTTTTATTTGTATTTTATTCCAGAGATTGTTTATTTCGGTTTGTTACAAAGGATCGCATTGGTTGGAACCATGGTTCTATTATTAAGCCATAGGCTATATCTTTATTATAACTATTGTTTACATACTGAACTTAATTCTCTTGTTTCTCTTACATGGAAGTAGGAACCAGTTTATTTGTGTGATTGAGCATCCGGGATATCTCACTCGTGTTCAGCAATATACATGTGAAGACTAAAACTTGACCAATTAAATCCTAGATGAGAAAAAAGAATCCCCCCCCCTATACAATGTACAGGAGTTCTGTCCTTGCTCTAGTAGTGCAATACAAATGTAGGGATCATCTGTGATAGGATATAACCTGGTTTTGCATGAATCTATGCAGAGATGCAATCTTCGATTTAGTTGCACAGAGATGCATTCTTCGTTTTAGCTTTTCAAAGATAAAAATCTTGATTTAGAAAATATAATCCTCGATTTATCCAACAGATTGACGGATACAATTCTCGTTTTAGCTAATAAATTCAATTATGCAATTCTCGATTTAGGTAATAGATTGAATAATACAATGCTTATTTTAGTTAATAGATTCAATGATACAATTCTTGTTTTACCTGAACAATTAGATTTCTTTATGCTTCCTTAGAACTCTAGTTTTAATGAACAACTATGTATGTTTTAAGTGAATCTTTAGACGTTGAACTTCCAGACACATTATCCTCATCAGAAATTCCACAGGTATGGGCCACTTACCTGTGTCAGGGCTGTATGTTGAAACTACACACACACACACACACACACACACACACACACACACACACACACACACACACACACACACTAGATCTGAAAGAGAAGCTGGCTCACCTCGTGTATGTGTGCTTAAGGCACAGTTTACTGAATGGATAAAAAGTATAAGAGGAATATTAAAATCCCGTATCAGATATGTCAAAACAAAAATGCGTACCATCTATCCGTCTGTGGTTAGTAAACCAGAAGTTATAAGTTAGATAGGTTACATAAGGATTATGTTTTGTTTCCAGCGGACAAAACTTGTAACAACATTATATTTTTTGTAAGGATCATTATTACAACTAAACAAACTTGGCGTGAATTTCACATTTAGTAGGGGCCTCCGTGGCCGAGTGGTTAGAGCATCGGGCTCAAAATCACAAAGCCTCTCACCTCTGTCGGCGCGTGTTCGAATCTCGGCCGCGGCGTTATGTGAGCAATTTTGCCAGTTTACTTGCGGAAGGTCGGTGGTCTCTTCCTAGGTACATTGTATCTGGGTTCTCTCCTCCACCAACAAAAACTGGACGCCACCAGATAACTGAAAAACTGTTGAGTGTGGCGGAAAGCAATAAATAATCAATCAATCAATCACATTTAGTATTAGCACTTATACACAAACTGTCCTTTCAAAAGATGAAATTTTTCAAAATCATGCTTCCGTTTTAAACATATTTAATATCACAGTCAATGGAGCGGATAAATACGAGTTACCGTACTTATACTAGATCCCCAAACTCCACGAAAGCCCTTACAAACAAAGATACATTGCTGGATCTAGTAAATGTTCTGCCAAGCCTCTATCTCTGCTCCTCACGAAAATATTAACTGCTGTGAAGGAGAAACTTCAAACTTACTGTGCCACAATATATATTCGATTCGATACACAAGAGCCTGTTCTGCTTATGATCAGTTTTTAAATCGAGGCGGGCTACTGACAGAGAAGTTGATGTTACAAGGGTTTGTACAGCCTCGTCTAAAATCAGCACTTCGCAAATTTTATGGTCGTTATAACGATCTAGTTTGCCAGTACAACTTACCATTAAATCAAATGCTGTCTGATGTGTTTCATACCAATTGTTAGGCCGTTCTTGACACTCTGATTCTGACTACGGATTGCTCCGTTTACCTGATCAGAATATAAGGCTCACGGCGGATGTGACCGGTCGACAGGGGATGCTTACTCCTCCTAGGCACCTGATACTACCTCTGGTATGACCAGGGGGATGTGTTTTTACCGATCTCCCCGATTTGTATTTTCGATAGGAATTACGAGATTGAATAATGTTAGTTATCATAGCCTTTTCATATGCCAGAAGTGGTGTAAATCAATGTGGATTCTCAAAAATCCTAAGTAATTTTAAATAATTTGAAATCACGAAACTTTTCTCAAACTAACAACATTAAAACGTATGATTTTACAACTTTACACGACCATACTTCACAATGAATTAAAGACTAGACTTTTTGACATCATAGACAGTTGCTTCGTCAACAAAACTTGTCAAAGGAAATATTGATATCTAGTGATCGGTCACCTCAAAAGTTATTTTGTTAAACTCCGCTCTGACTCCACGCACAAGTACTCTGAAGTTGATATCAAAAAGATGCTAGAGTTCCTTAGTGACAATATCTTCGTAGTCTTTGGTGATCGGGTCTTCCAACAGTCTATTGGAATTCCTATGGGCAAAAATTTTGTTCCTTTGTTAGCTGACATGTTTGCATATTCTTACGAAGCAGAATTCATTCAAAAGCTTCTGCATATGAGAAGAATAAAATCTCTTGCTGTGGCCTTCAATTCGATATTTAGATATATCAACGACGTTTTATCTATCAAAAAATGATCATTTTCATTCTTATGTCGATAAATCCCAGTGTACTTGATATAAAGGACACCACAGAGTCTTCCACATCTGCTTCGTACTTAGATATTTTACTGAAAATAGATGCTGACGGCAAACTAACAACTCAAATTTATGACAAACGGGATGATTTCAATTTCTCCATCGTCTACTTCCCTTATCTAAGTGGCAATTTCCATCATCACCTGTATATGGTGTTTATATCTGCCAACTGATTCGATACGCAAGAGATTGTTCTGCATATGATCAGTTTTAATCAAGGCGGGCTACTGACAAGAAATTAATGCTGCAGGGATTTGTACAATCTCGTCTAAAGGCAGTACTTCGCAAATTTTTTGGTCGTTCTAATGATCTTGTTTGCCAATACAACTTTCCATTAACTCCAATGTTGTTTGACGTGTTTCATACCAATTGTTAGGCCGTTCTTGGCACACTGATTCTGACTAAGGATTACTCCGTTTACCTGATCTGGATGTAGGGCGGCTGTGAATGGTCGACAGGGGATGCTTGCTCCTTCTAGGCACCTGATCCCACCTCTGGTATGTCCAGGGGCCCGTGTTACCCATCTCTCTGATTTGTATTTGCTATAGAAATTACGATATTGAAAACTGTTAGCTATCGTAATCTTTATACTGAAAAGAGGAGAAGTTTGCCTATCTAGTTTGTTGACAGCACTGTATAATGAAACAACATAGATAGAAGCTGATATATCTAGTCTGTTGACAGCACTGTATAATTAAACAACACAGAGAAGAGCTGGTATATTTAGTCTGCTTATACCGCCGGATTCTGAATCGAAACAGAGAGAAGCTGGTCTACATACTCTGTCTGTTTAACACACTAACTACTGCAATGACAGACAGGCTAAAATATTTTGTTATATATGTTTCCAACATTGTGTACTAAACCAAAATACATAAACATAGAAGCTGGCCTATCTCGTGTTTGTTTACAGCAATGCTGTATTCTTAAAGAAGAGAAAAAATACCGGGCTTATTTTGTTTACGTCTACATGTAGTTATAGCACTCATATTGAAACTAAATAATGAGAACACTCACATTGACACTACAGAATGAGAACACTCATATTGAAACTTCAGAATGAGAACACTCACATTGACACTACAGAATGAGAACACTCACATTGAAACTACAGAATGAGAACACTCATATTGACACTACAGAATGAGAACACTCACATTGACACTACAGAATGAGAACACTCACATTGACACTACAGAATGAGAACACTCACATTGACACTACAGAATGAGAACACTCACATTGACACTACAGAATGAGAACACTCATATTGACACTACAGAATGAGAACACTCATATTGACACTACAGAATGAGAACACTCACATTGAAACTTCAGAATGAGAGCACTCATATTGACACTACAGAATGAGAACACCCACATTGAAACATCAGAATGAGAACACTCACATTGACACTACAGACTGAGAAGCTACTTATTAACATTTTATTGTATACTGAAAACACAGAAAAAAGAGTCCGTTTCGTCTCTGTCAGTTTCTGCAGCGCGTTGAGGAAATTTATGTTATTACAATATATAAGGAAAAAACAGAAACATGAGAAAGGTAAAGATATTTTTAGACACATGTAAATCATTTTTAGTATAAATCCATGTGTGTTTCATACAGAGCAACGAATCTGTTGAAATTACATATTGAATAAAAGCATTAGATCTTTCTATTTTGTGAAGAATACGTTAAAATAATGATAATTATTCTAACGGTAATAGAGGGAGACCGAGATTAAATGATGAAAGCCTCGTCTTGATTAAACAAAATCGATCTAACAAGTTTTTGTTTAGTTTGTACACTTGTTGGTAAGACGTGATCTTCCAAATTAAAAACAGTCTTAGATTTACAGTATCATGTGGGTTTAAACAAAAGCGAATATTGAATATCCACAAAAATCGGCGCCCAAAGGCTGTCTAAGTCAAGCAGAAGAGTCACGACAAGACTAAAAACTACCTATATCTACTGTTTTGCACATGCAGATTGATATGCCTATTACCATATGTCTTTTACATAAACTTATAATATGTGATTTTCAATCATTTATCCCCCGCTTTTGTTTTCAGTACATTTTTTGGAAAGACATTTTTAGAATAAAATGTCACAGAGTACAGAGAAGGCAGGTCTATTGTTTTAAGTAATAGGAAAAGTACAGTTATGTTTCATGTAGGTCGCTCTGAACTTCCGCAAACCAAATGTCTCATTATATTGAAGAACAGATACATCAGCACAAATTAAAGAATTATTGTGCTGTGCTGTTCATACGAGTGGGTTGTTTATTTGTCTGTTAACTGAAATTGTCTATTTGTAGCTTTTAAGCTATTTATGTTTCTATCAGCAAAGTATATTACAATGCTGGATGTACTACATTAACAGTCCTGGCAGTTAGAAAAGTGAATACTACTGTAGATACTTTTGTTCATTTAATACATGATACTCGCTAAAAATCCATACACAAACCTTCGTCATTTGATAATATTCTGCACTTTGAAGCATTGAAATCAAAAAAAAAAAAAATGCGGTCTGTGATGATAATTTTTTTGAGATATCAGAAATTGAACGTAATCAAATGTAGCGTTAAATTTACCCAGATTTTGAAAATAAAGTATTCGCGTTACATATTAACTTCCATAACAATTACCATGGTCACGTGACAATATTTTCAGAATTGCTTTAGTGACCTAGAATAAGTGGATTTTTAAAACAAATTTAATTTGTTTTTGCAGTGAACAGAAATGAAATTCAAAACATGAAAATTTTTAGATTTGAGACTTTTTTTCTGAAACGATCTACAATGAATACGCTCTTTTCTGAAAACTTTATAAGACAAAGTAGGTTGACCTGTGTCGTTAGAAATGAAACAATATAAAGACCACGTGATCGCCTTACAATACAAAATTATGACAACTGTTTTACATGTCTAGTAGAATTTTCAAATTTAAAAGGTTGCATGTCTTAATTTCAAAGTACATAACAAAGGTAAGACGCTTATTTTCCCTTCATGATCAGAGCAATTCCAGTTATTTCGAATTATAATTTCAAATTATCAATAATTACATCTATGATAACCTCAGAAACGTCAACCACGTCAAAAACATGTGACGATGACTTCCAGTGGCAATGCCATTGTTTCTTCTCGCATATTATTTCAAACAATTTGCTAAAACCATTTGAATTCTTCTTGAAAGTACGGGCTAGTTCATTCAAAGATCCCCATTTTACTTGCACATGTTTAACATTCTGTAACGTTGTATAATACTCACCTTATAAACATTTCTTTGAAAAAATTAAGGTTTCGGGATTCATTGTTGAAAAATCCTAGATGGCGTTTCCCTCATTTACAGGAAATTTGAATTCACTTCTGAGATACATTTAAACTGCAGGGATTCTTAAAAAAAATTCCTGTAGGCAATGATATTGATAAAAATCTTGGAATGTTTACAAAGCAGAGGCTTATTGAACATTTGTTTAGACTATGTTTCACGTATTTTTCGTCTTTGGTTGTTGCTGCTGTTGTTGCTGTTGCTATTACTTTTGTTACTGTTGCTGTTGTCTTCCTTGCTGTTGCTGGTATTGTTCTTGTTGTTGTTACTTTCCCGTTGCTCGTGCTGCTTTTACTATTGTTTTTCATTTTCTCCTATGCTTCACGTAACGTCTGAAAAGCTGAAGACAATGAACAAAGTGACCAATCTCATAAATCCGACATGATATGCAAAGAGATGATATCAGGTGTCTAAGAGGAGTAAGCATCCACTGTCGACCGGTCACACACGCCGTGAGTCTTATATCTTGATCAGTTAAACGAAGTAATCCGTAGTCAAAATCAGTATGTAAAGAACGGCTTAACAACGGCTATGAAACATGTCAGACAGTATTTAACCCAATGACAGGTTGTACTGGTAAACGTAGATCGTTATAACGACTGTAGATTTTGCGAAATGCTGATTTTAAGCGAGACTGTAGAAACCCCTGTAACATCAACTTGTTTGCCAGTAGCCTTCCCCGATTTTGAAACTGATCATATGCAGAATAAGCTTTTGCGTATGGAATCAGTTGAGAGACATAAACGTCATATGACCGATCACGGTGGCTCAGTGGTAGAGCTCTCGCCTCGTGAACGGAAGGTCGTGAGTTCGAGCCCCGCTCGGGCCGGCCGCGTCAAACCTAAGACGTTAAAATAGGTAGTGATTGCTCCTTCGCCAAGAGCTCGGCATTACGAAGTGAGAGTCACGGGTCTTTCGGATGGGACCTTATAAACGGAGGTCCCGTGTCGCAGCAGGTGTGGCACGTAAAAGAACCCTCACTGCTAAAAGCCATTAGTGCTAAGCATAGGTCTAAATTTGCAGCCCCGTCACCGGTAATAGTGACAGTCGCCGGATAGCTGAAAAATTGCTCAGGCGACTATAAATAAAAAAAACAAAACAAACAAAAAATAAACGTCATATGCAGGTGATAATGGAATATTGCTACATAAATATGGGAAGTTGACGATGGAAAAGCTGAATTCATCCTGTTTAAGATAAGACAATAATCTTATATTTCATGTGCATCTAAATCGAGAAGGGAGAGAACCGTTAATACGAAAATAGTTCACTAGATAAGAGGATTTTATATTTAATGATGAATAATGCATCTGAGAAATCTGATATGGGTGGAAAGTAGAGAATATATGTACAATAATATTTTGAAATTGAAAACTTACAAATTTACTTTATTTATTTAGAATATGCAGTTTTGATAGAAAATGATTTTTAAAAAAAAATTAAAACCCCTGTTACACTAGAAGCTATGATATGCAGACCAGCAGTCGACACGTTAATTGAGTGAGTTACCTAGCTAGATAATTCGGTTTAAAAGGAATATACAAATATTGCCGATATTTATATTTTCATTCATGTTTAAAAAGGAACTCAGCCATTATGACGATGTGGTATTTACAATTTCAATGTTTTTGCCTTTTAACCCTAATGATAGCCGTTATCTTATGAATGCGCTGCAGTTGTACAATGCGACTATGATATGAAACTTGATAAATATAATACGTCTATTCAAATGGCTGAAAATTTGGACAGAAATGAAAGTAGAATGTGTATATAAGAAAAAAAAAACAAATTTCATTTTTGAAAATACATGAGGGTATGAACTGCAAGGCATCACGCGGGTATATTTTTCATGAAGAACTAAGAGTACGTTGATTTTGAAGGGTCGCAATTCATATTCTCATGAATACGTAATAAAAAAAAAACAGAATTCATTTCTTAAATGTCATTTTTTTTTCAACCTTGAAATCAATCTGCGCATTTTTGAAAATATTCTCTACAGATAGGAAGAGCTGACATGAGATAATGTTCAGCAGTGATGAGACTGTAATTAGTCACTTATGAAATATGTTTATTTCTTTTATTCTGGATTTTGAAATTTCAAATATGAATTCTAATTTAATGTTCATAAATCAGTGCCTATGGATGAGGACCATCTACAGGCTGTTCAAGGTTGCCATCAATATCAGAATTTAAAAGTGAGATATGCAAGCAGCTTTCGTGATAAACGGAAGTTTTTAGGACCCTGTAGGTATGCTCTATATTTCATAAAATCAACTGATTTCTATCGTTAAGTGTTTCCGCTGCTTATGAATAATTTAATAGAGAATTATCTTAGTTTTAAACATTTAAAATTGAATATTGCACATAAAGTTTAGAAACATAAACCAGCTGTTTCAGGGTGACTTCCATGATGAGTAAAATATACAATTTGCGTCAATAAAGATATGTTATTTCATTAAATCGATAACACTAGAGATAAACGTGCTTGTCATTTAGGTTTTTTCTTGATATGATTTTTTATTTTTTTTTGGTATTTAATACATTTACATAATTGAGTGGAGCACTTCATCTTTGCCATTTTCACCTACGCAGAATTCAGAAAACAAAAACTACAGCTATGAGTGAAGTGGTAAGGTTGTCTGATACACCTGAAGCAGGTGCGAACGTAGCCTAAATTGATGGATTTATCTAAATTCAATTGCAATGATTCCACTGCGCGATGATAATTACAGTTAACAATACACGTACCAAAACGTAAAACCACTGTACATGATTTGCCGACCATACCCAAGGTTTCAAGTTGAAGAGCGTCTTTTACATCAACGCAATCCATATTTTACTTTGGAATGTTAGGACGCTCGTTATGATTGAGTTTGTTATTATTGTTGTAGAACAACCGCAATTTAACTATATAAAGAACAGTTCAATAATATTCACCACGACAGCTACAACACAAAAAACACCGCAAATAAAAAAAAGAACAACAACATAATTTAGTACAAACAACCACCATCAATAATAACAAAAACAACAACAACACCAGCACATTCAAATTCACTTCATCCACAACAACAACAACAGTATAGGAATCAATGACAATTCAATAACTACCACCACAAACAACAACAACAATAACAACAACACTATAGGAATCAATGACAATTCAATAACTACCACCACCACCACAAACAACAAAAACAACACTATAGGAATCAATCACAACTCAATAACTACTACCACCACAAACAACAACAACAACACTATAGGAACCAATCACAACTCAATAACTACCACCACCACAAACAACAACAACAACACTATAGGAACCAATCACAACTCAATAACTACCACCACAAACAACAACAACAACACTATAGGAACCAATCACAACTCAATAACTACCACCACAAACAACAACAACACTATAGGAATCAATCACAACTCAATAACTACCACCACAAACAACAACAACAACAACACTATAGGAATAAATGACAATTCAATAACTACCACCACAAACACCAACAACAACACTATAGGAACCAATCACAACTCAATAACTACCACCACAAACAACAACAACAACAACACTATAGGAATCAATGACAATTCAATAACTACCACCACAAACAACAACAACAACAACACTATAGGAATCAATGACAATTCAATAACTACCACCACCACCACAAACAACAAAAACAACACTATAGGAATAAATGACAACTCAATAACTAACACCACCACAAACAACAACAACAACACTATAGGAACCAATCACAACTCAATAACTACCACCACAAACAACAACAACAACACTATAGGAATCAATCACAACTCAATAACTACCACCACAAACAACAACAACAACAATGATAGAATCATCAACAACAACAGAAAAGAAAACGGAACAGAGAAGTAAAGAACGGCGATCCTCTCTATAGATCCCGTTCTCAGTATACGACGATTGTAGGGTTATTCCAGTCAATGCGGACTCTTTTCTAGAGGAAATATAAATAAACATATCTCTTCCCCCATACAGACCGATAATTCATTTTTATATCAGCTTGAAGGAGTAATTCGAAGATATGTATTTTAGTACTTGTTAAGTTTTATGAATGAATTAAAGTGATGTTTCAGTTTATCAGTTTCCTTATCACTTTAAGGAGCTCACAAATCCATTTCACCTCTTATCGGAACAATTTTATAAATAATGGTCTCCAGAGGTGTTGATGGTTCTGATATTGCTGTGAAAAATTACACATCTAATTGCAGAGTATAGAGTTCTTTCTATACATCTCAAGCATGTATTTCACAGAGATAGTAAGAGCCTCTTAATGTGTTTGGGTTTTACTGACCGTTTTAAAAGGTGAAAATGCAACATCGCTGTTACTACGCGTTCCTTTCCCTTGACAACGCGGTCCTTTCCCTTGACAACGAGTTTAGTTAGCTACGTCTATAAGTTAGCCAAATACGACGCACGTGATTATATGCTTGAAGGTGTGTAGCACCTCGGGCATTGAGAAAATAGATCGGACACGGGTAATGAATTTTTAAAGTATGCTAGAAAGTTGATTTTACTTTAAAACATAAAATATATTTTGTGATCATCGATGTTACTTTTCTGATAAAAAGAAATGTAAATACGTGTGTTATGCAGTTGATTTGCCGTACAGAAAGCATATAGTATGCCACTAAATACTCACAGTTACAAGAACTTTGCACTTCCCAAACACACTCCGATGTATGACGTCATAGTAGATACCGCTGAAAGATACGAGAATCGGTTGATTGATTATTGAGTATCAATTCAAAAGAATTTTCAAAGTGAAGGGATTATTTCTTCAGTATGAATAAATTGAACATTAGAGTGAAAAGTTCCGTATTAAAAAAATTTCATAACTCACTTTAATATTTTCTTCATTATAATATTTTTTTTTCATTCTTGTATTATAATATCTCTACTCATTGTATACAATGTACTTTTATATAATGAATACTTTTTATAAGTGTACTAATGATAGTATTCACATCAAGTGGGGTATCTACAAATCATTCAATAATTATATTGTTAAAATATACCAGTACATTTATTTACTTTGATGGCATCATACTCGTTGTTGAGACTTAATTTGACCACGCAAGTAACTGACTATTTTTTAAAACAAAGTTTGCCTGTTTTGATGAGGATGGTATGCTGTTTTAATATTTTAAGAGAGAACATTTTTCGTGATGATAATTATATAATATGGCATCATAATGTACAGTTTCCCCGGATCTTTTCCTTTTTATTTTAAAACAGTGTTCATTTTTTTGGTATCATTTTTTTCTTTTCGCAAACATAATGTGCATCGGAGAACACGTTAATTAAATCGCATTTCATAAAACACGTATTTCTGGAAAATATATGAAATAAAATAAATTTTCCAATTTGTTTTAAATTAAAATAAAAACAGGAACAAAAAGTGACATTTTTAAGCGACAAGGAAGCGATGACAGACATTGAGCTAATTGAATTGTAACTGAGAAGAATTGCCACGATGTAGATTTTAAAGTTCACCGTGCTTCTGTATCGTGTGAGAAGGTTGAAACACCATCCATTTCGCGAAGATTTGACTTGAATTTTCACAATTTTATGAGGCAAAGTTTGTCTTTATTATATACGACTTATATTTACTCATTTGTCCCCGACATTGGAAGTGTGAGTTATTTTGGACTTTTGGATGTGATGTCACGTGTCAGGGTTGGAGTTGACACGCTCGAAAGCGTCATGCACTGGTCTAGAGTTGCATGTATGGTACTTGACGTTAAGATAGAGACGTCTCTGTTTGGGTGAAAGATTCTCAAATGAAAAATGAAACAACATACAATAATATTATTAATTTACATTAATCTATTATTAATTTATTCATTTGCTGTGATATCGATAATTAAATATGACGCTAAAAAGGTAGTGGATGAAATTTACTGTACTGATAGAAATATCTCATGCAAACAACTCAGATACAAACAGCACAGAGTTTATGACGTATATGCTTTGATTGATCTAATGTAACCCAACCCCCAACCCCCCCGCAAAAAAAAAAGGAAAAATCACAAAAACTTGATTCAAAAGTATCTACTGACTAAACGTTTTGTATATTTTTTATTTTTGTTTACTTGTTAATTTTTCTTTTCTTTTTTCTTTTCTTTTTTTTTTTTTTTTTGAAATGAATATTTTCGTAATTGAACAAATTTAACAAATACCATGTCTATCTTGAAAATTTATAATTCATTTATAGTCGACGAAAGATGTCTTTCGTCAGCCAAGGCTTATAATAGATTCGTAAATGTTCATTATCTCATTCCATTCTGATGAAGAGATCTCTACAATTCGCTATAATATTAAGGAATGAAATTAGCAAAAACGAAACGTTGAAATAAGAATAATTATGCAACTATTGTACTCTGATATATATATAAAAAATATATTCGGCTTTGACGAAAAGAACGTTTATTTGTACCTGTCACCTGCGACTTTAATGTCCCGCCTTCAGTTAAAAGTCAGATACACCACTTGACACCTTACAAATGTGTTATTATTTGAGACTAATACGTCACACAATATCTTAATAATAGAGTATTGTGGAGGAATGTTTTATCTACTATTATTTTTTGATTAAGTGTTAACTGTTTGGATGGAATTTCAATCGTTACGTTGTAACGTTTAATTTCAATAATGATGGGTTACAATAGCACATCATGCTCCATTCTTCAGCACAAATTGGTCTGAAATTTCACCAATATAAAAAGGCACATAATACAACAAATACGCTGTAATGAATTTTTTGTTGGTATCATCTCAATTTTTATTTCAGTTTGAGAGTTGCTTTCAGAATTTGTGGTCGTCTGCAAGAAATGCGATACGATTTATGGCCAGTGGAACGGCGCCACTGAAAAACTATATAATTATTCGACTTTTTGGATTTTCGGATTTTTCTGTCAATAACGCTTATCTTAGTCATTAAATTCCTATACAAAGCCATCAAAATGCCCTTCCAGTTTACTTACATCTCCAGATTTCTCAAAGATGATCGTCGACAGTTGATGAAAGATTAATTGTAAATATGTACACGGGCGAGAGCTATCCATGTTCATTAGATAATTACAAGGGTCAGACTATTTGCGGGATACCTCAAATTCAGTGGCAATCGGAAAAAGAAGTAAAGAGCTATGTTGAAAATTAAGTTCACTTGTCTTGGATTCCGATAAGTTTTTATCGGACATTAATCAAGTTTTTATGGTTTTCACACAGATTGGCCTTGAAAGAGATCAAACACGACCAAAATTCCATTTCTTCAGCACATGATTATTTACAGCGTAGATTGATATAGAAGTGCTATGACCCTTTTATCTCGATAATTACTTCTTTCTCCAAACTCCACCATTACCATACCAAAACGTTTTGACTTTCTATCAAATCCGCGGACATAAATATACATCGTTATTGATACGTTTGGTTTTAGGATATTTACTGTTCTATTCTCAGCCTATATAAGGAATAGAGAAAACTAATTTCAATGAACAACCCACTTCCTTGTAATTTAAAGTTTGGTTCATTATTGTCACCGTTTGTAAATATTGATTATAATTTCATTTTGCACTCAATAGGATAAAGAATTCTGTAATTCCTGTTCAAAGTCAGTTTTACAAAATAATACTACATGTAATAATGATAATAATAAAATGTCATTTTTCAGAGCAGATATTTATTTAAGGATTATTAACTTGTTTATTTGGGTATCTTGTAGGTTAAATATCTGTACGTATATGTGATATAAAACCACCATTGCTTTTTATTATGTAATGTAATCAAATAAGAAATTTGGCTTAAAACAAGCAAAACAGGTGCGTTGTAAATGGACAATATGTACGATTTTATTAAAGTTTGTCAGATCTATAATAATATTGTTCTGTTCTCTCTCCTTTTTTCTTGGGGAGGGGAGGGGTGTTGTCACAGTGCATAGCAAACCTCGGAGTGTAAGCTACCCACAGAAATTAACAGACACACTTTGCGTTTTTTAGAGTAATTCTGTGATATGATAAAGAGTCCGTAATGTTTTTTATGCTTCTATAATCGGAGATTCGGGGGCATATATAGTGTTTGGTCTGTCCGTCTGTCTGTTTGTCCATAAAAACTTTAACATTGGCCATAACTTCTAATTGGCTAGTGATGGGGCTTTCATTATTTGCATATGTTTCCGTGTGACAAGGCCTATCTTCAAGTACCAGACTTTTTAACCCCAATACATTGAATTTGGAGTTTGACCCTACTTTTGAAAAACGTTAATCTTGTCATGTTTTGAATGGTTGGTGATAAGGCTTTTATATTTTACATGTGTAGTCTTTATGACAAGATTTTTTCTTGGAAGCCAGAATTACTATGTTGCTGTACGCAGGCATCAGAGTTTCGCTAACATATTGTTATTTCAATGGATAGTTTAAGTCATCCTTTCATACAAAATATATACATCTGTATAAATAACGGAGTCCTGCAAAATAACAGAGCTGAAAATTCGTTCGGAGGTAAGAACGTATTTCTTTTGTTTTCTTTTTGAAAGGAATCTTTGATTAATTTCCTTTTTCTTTGAATGTCAGCTTTTGCGGACGAAACTGCCATCAAATGATAACCCAGTTCTCACGTGGCGAGAAATCTGTATTATTATTATTATTATTATTATTATTATTATTCAGTAAAGTAGAAATAGGCTTCAAGGAAAAGGTATCCCTCCAGCAAAATCACCAAAGTGTAGGTTTACAGATCAAATAACCTCGAATCACAATTTAAAGCAATTTCTAAATTATGTTTACAACTCAACTACATATAACATGGAATAACAATTTTAAGTAATTTACAAGTGTAGACTTACAGCTTTATATACCTAGAATCACAATTGTAAGTAATTTTTAAGTGTATGTGTACAACTTAACTAAGCGGAATCACAATTTTAAGTAATTTATAAGTGATGGGGTGTAACACAGAATGATAATTACTGCAGTACAAGCCATGCAGGGCGATAATTACTGTATTACAAGTCATGCAGGACGATAATTACTGCAGTACAAGTCATACAGGGCGATAATTACTGCAATACAAGTCATGCAGGACGATCATTACTGTAGTACAAGTCATGCAGGGCGATACTTACTGTATTACAAGTCATGCAGGACGATAATTACTGTAGTACAAGTCATACAGGGCGATACTTACTGTATTACAAGTCATGCAGGGCGATAATTACTGTAGTACAAGTCATACAGGGCGATACTTACTGTATTACAAGTCATGCAGGACGATCATTACTGTAGTACAAGTCATGCAGGACGATAATTACTGTAGTACAAGTCATGCAGGACGATAATTACTGTAGTACAAGTCATGCAGGGCGATAATTACTGTAGTACAAGTCATACAGGACGATAATTACTGTAGTACAAGTCATGCAGGACGATAATTACTGTAGTACAAGTCATGCAGAACGATAATTACTGTAGTACAAGTCATGTAGGACGATAATTACTGTAGTACAAGTCATGTAGGACGATAATTACTGTAGTACAAGTCATACAGGACGATAATTACTGTAGTACAAGTCATGCAGGACGATAATTACTGTAGTAAAAGTCATGCAGGACGATCATTACTGTAGTACAAGTCATACAGGGCGATAATTACTGTAGTACAAGTCATGCAGGACGATAGTTACTGTAGTACAAGTCATGCAGAACGATAATTACTGTAGTACAAGTCATGCAGGACGATCATTACTGTAGTACAAGTCATGCAGGACGATAATTACTGTAGTACAAGTCATGCAGAACGATAATTACTGTAGTACAAGTCATGCAGGACGATAATTACTGTAGTACAAGTCATACAGGGCGATAATTACTGTAGTACAAGTCATGCAGGACGATAATTACTGCAGTACAAGTCATACAGGGCGATAATTACTGCAATACAAGTTATTCTGATCGATAATTACTGCAGTACAAGCCATCCAGGGCGATAATCACTGCATTACAAGTCATGCAGAACGATAATTACTGTAGTACAAGCCATGCAGGACGATAATTACTGTAGTACAAGTCATGTAGGATGATAATTACTGTAGTACAAGTCATGTAGGATGATAATTACTGTATTACAAGTCATGCAGGACGATAATTACTGTAGTACAAGTCATGCAGGACGATAATTACTGTAGTACAAGTCATGCAGAACGATAATTACTGCATTACAAGCCATGTAGGATGATAATTACTGTAGTACAAGCCATGTAGGACGATAATTACTGTAGTACAAGTCATGCAGGACGATAATTACTGCAGTACAAGTCATGTAGGACGATAATTACAGCAGTACAAGTCATGTAGGACGATAATTACTGTAGTACAAGTCATACAGGACGATAATTACTGTAGTACAAGTCATGCAGGACGATAATTACTGTAGTACAAGTCATGCAGGACGATAATTACTGTAGTACAAGTCATACAGGACGATAATTACTGCAGTACAAGCCATGCTGTTATTTTAGGAATACATTTCTAAGATGTTTGTATTTTTGGGTTATATAAACAATGGAAGCATAAAGCGATTAGTATGCAAAATTCACCGTATGTTTCCATTGTTTTGAGGTATTTTGTAATATATGTCTTATGGGGGAAGTTGAAAAAAAATCACTGCTTTTGAAATATCGTGAAATAAAATCCATCGAATCAAGATAGGTTGTTATAGACAAAGGTTTGGTAAAAAGCACTGGAAAGTTTACTGTCCAAAAATTTAATTTATCTCCAGATAGATGAAATAATGTGCAAACTATCAGAAAAACAGAAACTGCTTGTTTCTACATATGTCAGTAATGGCTTGATAACTGTAGATAAGTGATTTAAAAGTCGATGTTAAACAGGTCTACATTTCTAATCGAAAATAGATGAACGGCGATATATTGATGTAAAACATTACTAATGCTTTAAAATTCAGATACTACTTTTTCCTGATTAATATAATTTTGTTATTCTCTTTGCAATTTGGTATAGAGGCGAGGGGGGGGGGGGGGGGTATTTGTGTATTAATATAACCTATGATGTGAGGAACCTAGATATTCAAATTGTGAAAGAAACGTGTATAGAGAGTATCTATGCGAAGTTAAAAAGTCAACAATGCCACTGATAACTGAAATATTAGAAAAGCAGGGGATATTGGATTTACAAGGACAATGAAATGCAGGCCATGAGGTCAGGAGGAAACAAATGACAGAAAAACATTAAAGAAACATTCGTCAATTCATTCGAAACCCTGTGTACAGCCAGAAAAGGACAGATTGTCCAGAATAAAGATCGACACCAACACAAGGTCACACAGCAAATTTACCACCATTGTCCTTGTAAATCCAATATCCTCTACTTTTTATTTTAATGTTACAGATTGAGCGATTGTATATTTAATACTGACAAAATATTAGAAAACATGAATAGCGGTACACAGAATGGTGGAGTACGGCAAACTTCATCTTACGTTGTGTAAAGGAGACTTTTAAATTACATGGTAAGTAGTTTGAAGGGCACTTTTAAGCTAAATCGCAAATACTGTACAGGGCACTTTTATACTACCTCGTAAGTATTGTAAAGAAGACTTTTAAACTACATCATAAGTATTGTAAAGAAGACTTTTAAAGTTCATCGTAAGTAGCGTAAAGGGCACTTTTAAACTACCTCGTAAGTAGTATAAAGGGCACTTTTAAACTACCTCGTAAGTAGTATAAAGGACATATTTAAACTACCTCGTAAGTAGTATAGGGGGCACTTTTCAACTACATCGTAAGTAGCGTAAAGGAGATTTCAAACTACATCGTAAGTAGTATAAAGGGCACTTTTAAACTACATCGTAAGCAGTGTAAAGGGCACTTTTAAACTACATCGTCAGTAGTGTAAAGGAGACTTTTAAATTACATCGTAATTAGTTTAAAGGGTACTTTTAAATTACATCGTAAGTAGTGTAAAGGATATTTGTAAACTAAGTTATCGTAACTAGGAACAGTACACAGTGGATTTAAACAATAACTCGTGAAAAGAAATGCTACTTTCTAGGACTGTTGCGTGTTTGTTCAGTAACTTTTAAACTCAGTATGCCACTATTTTGATTCGTGTCATTTCCTTCTATACTTTGTTTTACGTCCCGTCGAAGGGCCGTAGCAATGAGGATTCTTCTCCTGTCGCGACACGGGACTTCCGTTTTTAAAGTCTTGTCCGAAAGACCCGTGATTGGCGAGCGTACGTATGTTTACATCGTAGGTTTGACGCGGCTTTGGCACTGGCGGGGCTCGAAATCACGACCTCCCGGTTACAAAGCGAACACTCTTATCACTGAGCTACCGCGACTGGTCTTCTATATAATATTACTGCAACTGTATCAACTTCGAAATACTACGTTTGGAAAATATGTTATGAAGATTTTGTTGTTTTAGCATAAAAGACACTATAAAATTATATGATCTTGTTGGTTGTGGGTTTTAAAAAATAGAACAAGGCTACTTACTGTGACGTCGTCAATTTTCGTGGGCTTTTAATTTCGAGAATTTGTCAGAAATATCGTTTTGTTGATTCTCGAATTCATTCCACGGGTATGTTCTTCCTTCCTGAGCAAAAACTGTTGGTCTGGTACAACTACGAAAAGCAATGGAAATTAGTAATCGGCAAAATATGATGAAACCCCGATTGTATTCAGATGTCTTACATGCGTGAGAATGTGCTTAAGTAATGTATCTACAGTTAGGAGAAAGCAATCAAGACGCTAAACAAACTGATTTAACTGATAAAGAAAAAATTGAAATAGGAATATTTAATGCAATAAATGAAAGAGAAACAATGTATCGCAACCCTGACAAACGCTTGATAGAAAACTACACACACGTAAATGCGTAACATCTTTTTCAAAACGGAAGCCACTGCGAACCAGACTGCATACATGTGGAACTTTGATATAAAGCGTGAACAATTAAAATGTAACGTCTTATCAACAATGTGTAAAACGGATGGAGTGATAGCAAAAAATCAACTTAATTGAAAGCACCGGTTCTACCAATTTATTTCCATTTACCGGCTACTTTGGTAATCAAGGATACATTTATTGAATTATGCAGTCGTCTGCCTTACTAAATCTGGCGCGTGCTCTTCACGCGCGGGGTACAGTTGGGCTTTTGAACAATTACCTGTGGTCGTCTGTTTCCAATCTCCGGTAAATGCAAAAAGAAGGCAGGAGCTACCTCAACTAAATCACCAAAGGGAGATAATTAGGGGTCTGGATTGGTCGATAGTCGATCACACGATTCGCTTAAGCGGAAGATAATTGATAGTTAATAAGATGTTTGTTGTTTTGGAAATTGGGAAATGAAGAAATACCACCGTGTTGCTAACGTATCTACTCTCCCGCCACTAAATAATTTCCAAATTATCGCTTTTCTGCAATCTTAATGGCCTCTCGTAGACTTATTAACATCACAAGTATTTACCGTAATTGTTTCTAATAATAATATTGCAGAAACACATAGATATGAAGAAGACATAGGTAATAGATTGGAAGAAGATTAATAACACTGCTTACTTATTTCTGAAGCTGTAGATAATTGCTTAAAATGATGAACTCCGTGAAGTGCTAACTGTTTCTGATTGCTGATATTTAACGATTGCCAACAGTCAGAGGCTGGAGGAGGTAGGATTATCTCTCTCTATCACTAATGCGGTATAAATGTGTCTATTCTAAAGCAATCTCTATTGTACTTGAAACTTGGTAAAAATAATATTTAGATTAATTGAAAATACACGTAACAATAAAAGTACAGAGGTGAATGCACTGTGTGCTTATGATGTTTAGTGCACAATTTAGATTCAAGCGCAAAAAAAAAAAAAAAAAAAAAAAAAAAAAAAAAAATTGTACATTTGTATATGTAGAATACAGTTCTAAGATCTGTGTAGCGATACCAAGAGGAAATACTGTGCTCAACAACTGTCTACACAATGTCGTATTGGTCTCTAAAAATTCTCTTTTCTCTGGTTTGGTCCTTGTACTGCCGCGATAGTACTTTGCTGGGGGCATGGAACAGTCCACTTGAATACGTGCTCGCTCTCCAAATATTTCTGTTGTATGAGGTGACTCCGGACAGATTTGCAGACTTTAAGATCTTTAGACACATATTCTAATTATATCTTCCAGGACTTGTCCCGATCTCTGCATCTTGGGATTCCAAAATACATGATGTACTAATACATTGTGAGGCCGATTTCATATGGCCATAGCATTGAAGATCTCAGGTCCTCAGCACAGAAACAATTCCCTCATTTCCCAGTTTGGCAGAATCGAGTCAAAATGGGCTTCGTCTTCTGGTCTGGATCCGCAGATCCATCTGTCCATTGCTCTGTCGTTGTGAGGGTCAATAATCAGAATTCATTGAGGCGGAACCATTTAATGATAACGATAGTATGCTAAATCGGAAATTGTCAAAGATTTAGCGCTCACTTCCGAACCATACAAAGAGTTAACGCTCAATTCCGAACCATACAGAGAATTAACGCTCAATTCCGAACCGTACAAAGAGTTAACGCTCAATTCCGAACCATACAGAGAATTAACGCTCAATTCCGAACCATACAAAGAGTTAACGCTTAATTCCGATCCATACAGAGAATTAACGCTCAATTCCGAACCATACAAAGAGTTAACGCTCAATTCCGAACCATACAAAGAGTTAACGCTTAATTCCAAACCATACAAAGAGTTAACGCTTAATTCCGATCCATACAAAGAGTTAACGCTCAATTCCGAACCATACAAAGAATTAACGTTCAATTCCGAACCATACAAAGAGTTAACGCTCAATTCCGAACCATACAGAGAATTAACGCTCAATTCCGAACCATACAAAGAATTACCGCTCACTTCCGAACCATACAAAGAATTAACGCTCAATTCCGAACCATACAAAGAATTACCGCTCACTTCCGAACCATACAAAGAATTAACGCTCAATTCCGAACCATACAAAGAGTTAACGCTTAATTCCAAACCATACAAAGAGTTAACGCTTAATTCCGATCCATACAAAGAGTTAACGCTCAATTCCGAACCATACAGAGAATTAACGCTCAATTCCGAACCATACAGTCTGTCTTTGAGCGAAAGCAAAAGTTATGTTTGTCATGTCTCAGAACAAAATCCATGAAATCAAAAGAAATTGTTCCAGGAACAAAAGACCTTGCACCACCTCCTTAGCAGGAGCAAGAACAGAGATGGCGTTCGACAAACTTAATGGAATCATACACTAGAAGTGCTTTGTTGGTTGGTTGTGTATTGTTTAAGATTCGCTCGGGAATTTTTCACTCACATGGAGACGTCACCATTGCCGGTGAAGGGCTGCAAAATGTATACCTATGCTCGGCGCTTACGGCCTTTAAACAGCGAGGGATCTTTATCATGTCACACCTCCTGTGACACGGGGCCTAGGTTTTGTGGTCTCACCCGAAGGACGGCCCCATTTTAGTCTCCTCTTACAACAAACAAGTTTTGTTTTTAATTCGTCAATAAAAATAATCTCCCAATGAATTTTCCGCTAACTTGTCCACTGCCCAAGAAAGAAGTGACATTTTCGTTTTCAGATGCTCACCCCTTCTTCAACGCAGGGGTCAACGCAGGGGTCAATTTCCTTGCCATTATACGGCGAAAACATTTTTCGCATAGACACCGTTCCCTCCACAGTTATGCTTTTAATATGAAACACAACACAATTTGTTTCATGTGGAATTGAAATTTTACTTTATTGCAAAATAACGTTTGTGTTGTACATCTATAAAACTTACATCACATAAAGTCAGTCATTGCTATTTTGGGATTTGAAATGTAAAACTGAATGTCCTGCTTCAAAACGTGAATACGAGGAATTTGTTTGTCAGTGTAGGAAATAAGTAAATGTTCCTTATTGTGGTATCTATTATAACAATGTAATCTTTACATAATTTTACAATGTAAAATATGCCATTTTGCTCTTTGGATTACGCGTACATTAAGAATCCTTACGAAAAACATTACATTGTTCCAAAGTTGCCATCAGCTAGATTTGAAAGAATTTGTTTTTGACGAGAAGCGGTGTCCACCTATTGAACTTGAATTGAACAGCTGAATGGTATCATTAGATTCCTTGTCCACTGTCATGGGTAGGTATATGTACCATGCGAGCCTTTATCAGAGTCTGAATAAAAAAAAATCTTTGATCACAATTCCAGAAAGCATTGTGTATGTTGACTGGCTTAATGGGGCTCTGCTATACACCCATGTTATGAGTTAATTGAATATATTCAATAGAAGAAAATTTATGCATTAATGTTTATCGTTGCATAAGAGAGCAATCTGTTTAGATGCTTTAACCTTGAAATATAACCTAATGTGTGTATGACAGTGAAATGTCGTTCCTCAACCGTGAGTCATACAAAGTTATTGCAGGTCAAAACAGATTAGAGTTTTACTTTAAACTTTACAGGAGAAGAATAACTGAAGTTATGCAGCATCTATAAATAGCATCTACAGCACACATCAACAGGCGTGCACACACACACACACACACACACACACACACACACACACACACACACACACACACAGACACACACACACACACACACACACACACACAGACACACACACATATATATACATTTATACACACACATATACATACACACACACACAGACACACACATGCACACACACACACACAGACACACACATACACACTACACACCAAACACACACACACACACACACATAGAGACAAAAACATACATATTTATACACACAAACACACACTACACCACACACACACATAGACACACAGACACACACATACACATTTATAAAACACACACACACTACACACCACACACACACACACACACACACACACATATATATATATATATATATATATATGTATATACACAGACACACACACACACATACATACACACACAGACACACACACATACACACACATACATACACACACAGATATATATATATATATATATATACACAGACACACACATATACAGACACAGACACAAACATACACAACACACACACACACACACACACACACACATATATATATATATATATATATATATATATATATATATATATATATATATATATATATATATATAAAAAGCACTAAGGATGACTAAACGACACGAACAATCAAAATTGTCAAATTTTCGGGACACCCAGTCCCTTCTTCAGGACAAACTACAGATATATTACATTAAGAAAACATAAAAGAAAAAATAGCACTAAATCTAAAACTACAAATAAAACGAAACTAAACTTTATTTGTAGTTTTAGATTTAGTGCTATTTTTTCTTTTATGTTTTCTTAATGTAATATATCTGTAGTTTGTCCTGAAGAAGGGACTGGGTGTCCCGAAAATTTGACAATTTTGATTGTTCGTGTCGTTTAGTCATCCTTAGTGCTTTTTATATTCGATTTCGTGACTAAGTATCTACTCGTTAGATCCGACACTTTAGGATTTCTAGTGTTGTTGGTTTCCTAGTGCTTTTATATATATATATATATATATATATATATATATATATATATATATACAAAAAGCACTAAGGATGACTAAACGACACGAACAATCAAAATTGTCAAATTTTCGGGATGATCAACCCCAATCCCGTACGAGTTAACACCCTTTGTTCTAATTCTCTAATTATTAGTTCGAACATCGATTTTTAATTAGCCTAATTAGGTGTGAATCGGACAGTCATACTCAGTACACCCGACTGACCGGACATATAAACCTTATCATTAAACTGTTCTCTAATCAACTCCGATATGTAGTTTTTTGAAAGTGTAGTTTAGTTTTATTTGTAGTTTTAGATTTAGTGTTAGTTTTTCTTTTGTAACATATCTGTAGTTTGTCCTGAAGAAGGGACTGGGTGTCCCGAAAATTTGACAATTTTGATTGTTCGTGTCGTTTAGTCATCCTTAGTGCTTTTTATATTCGATTTCGTGACTAAGTATCTACTCGTTAGATCCGACACTTTAGGATTTCTAGTGTTGTTGGTTTCCTAGTGCTTTTATATATATATATATAGATATATATATACATGTATATATATATATATATATATATATATATATATATATATATATATATATGTGTGTGTGTGTGTGTGTGTGTGTGTGTGTGTGTGTGTGTGTGTGTGTGTGTGTGTGTGTCTCGGATTTGATTTCACTAAATCTCATTTGAACTCCTTGAAAGACCATTGTATTTTATTTTTCAGTTGAGTTGTTTTTGTAAATATTTCTAATTAATCTTTCTAACATTTAAGCTTTTAAGTTTTAATAAATTCATTGTAAGCATTGTAATAATAATCTACGTGTTTCTTAGATCACTTGTTTGTTTGTTTGTTTGTTTTTTGGGTTTTTTTTTTGTAATGTAAATGAACTTCTATAGGCAATGGACCAATTGCAATCAGCTAACTCCGTGTTATTTTATATATTTATCATTTATAATTGATATATTTCCATGAGGTTGACGAACATGTTGAGATCTTAGCAATCTTATGAATTGAAGCATTTGACATAATTACAAATGACTTGATCATTATTAAGCGACAAATTTTATTTCGACAAAAGAAGGTTTTATTAATTTTTGATAATTATCAACGTTGTACAAAAATTCCTTCTTTTGATGGTGATTTATTGCAATTACACGAAATTTATAATATTCTTACTCATCGATCGAATATTTTAATTTGTTCGTTTTTACTCCTAAAATATGTCATTTTGAAATATGAAATTTGTTCAATACATTTACGCAGAGTTCAAAAACACGTTAAATTTCACATTAACATGGATATGAATTGTTCAAATAAAATCGAATGCCGATAAATCAGCGCACCTGTCTACCAAATGAAGGGATATTTAACGTGTTAAATTGAAAGTGAAATTAAATATTTGTACATGGCTTTATCATTAATGAGTCACACACCTCATAACATATTGTATGTATTTTCTTTCCTATTTCGTGTCTTTCCCTGTTAACGACAATTTCTCAAATGACTCATGTGTAAATCATCTTAAATGAGAGTTAAACATTACAATAATTCACTATGTCTAACTTTCCATTTCATAAACTTCGCATATTCCTAGCAGGATAAGTTTCTTTGATCTATGAACATGGATTCTATTTAAATATCAGGAAAAATGTGCATTAATTCGGGGGAAAAAATATAAGATAAGAAGGCATGTTGACTTCTGTAGCCAGTCTGTTTATATACAACATTGATTAATTCATATTTATCGTATTGATATGGAGTAGAAATGTAATTATAAAAACAAAAACAAGAAGAATCAACTAGGCCCTGTTTATATGCTAATTTTATTTATAAAGCATATTGAATTAATATTTTGATCACAAACACGTATTTCATATATTACGACATACGCTTAAAATACCAAATACGTTATACTATTCTTTGTTTGAAAGTGACATATCGGTCTGATGGATGTTAATTTCTATGTGTGTATGTTATACTTGTGTGTATGTTATACTTGTGTGTATGTTATACTTGTGTGTATGTTATACTTGTGTGTATGTTATACTTGTGTGTATGTTATACTTGTGTGTATGTTATACTTGTGTGTATGTTATACTTGTGTGTATGTTATACTTGTGTGTATGTTATACTTGTGTGTATATTATACTTGTGTGTATGTTATACTTATGTGTATTTTATACTTGTGTGTATGTTATACTTGTGTTTACTATCATCACTGAGTTACCGAGAGTACCTAATTCAATGATACGGTGAAGATCTACAGCTTCTTCTCTGATGGCACCATGCAGGTCAATGTACTTCTAACATGTAGCTATTTTCTTCTTCTTCTTCTTCTTCTTCTTCTTCCAGCTTGAAAATAAGTGTCATATGGTCTTTGTCCACAATATAAGCGTCATAATATTCTGTCTGTAACAATACAGCCAAAATGAAATAAGCCACGTTCTTAATGTAATTGTACGGGATCCGTTATGTGTATGATAGCTAGGTATCTAATTAAATATTGCATTGTTGTTCATAGTATTTATGGATGTACGTAGATATGGTTCTTTCTACTGGTAACTGAATTTCACCTCGGGAAATGCGTTTCAACTGACAAACCAACTCTTTGTTAAACACTTATATGGAGAAACATATTGCAGAAATACCTCGTATATGTTATTTATTTTATTTTTTAAATTTTCTTTTTAAATTTACTTTAACGACAACAACTTGATGACAAATATATGTGTAGTCATAAATCTATGAACAGTGAGACAAAACGTCAAAATCAGTGTACAATTAACTAATTAATGATCATAACCTTAACAAAGAAAATAATCGATAATGTTTCTCAAATTTTCCCATAAGAAATGAAGCAATGGACCCCAGAATTATGCCTCTTTTTTCCTTCAGATTAATGATCTACTGAGAAATATCTGACCGTTTCTTATCGTCTTATCGTGTTTGGAGGAAGTGGTTTCACTGTGTACACTACATGTACAAAGTGCAGTATAGACACACGGTGGAGGTAAACACTTCCTGGATACAGTTCGTTCAATTTAACTGTTTTATCCCGCAAGAAGAAGCAATCAGAAAGTAGCTAGCTGTTCTCTTTAGTGGATTCATTCGCTCCATTGTCTACACATTATTTCTTTAATTAATTTCATTTTTCTCATTTTGTTTTTCACCACGGAACAAGCTGAACCGAGTCGGAATTTTTAGGTACGATTTTTCCACCGAAAATAAAAGTTGACTACGTTAGCGAGAGGTTGTGATAGCGATCTCTAATATTGGCCATTAGTAAATTGGGTCTATCGGTGTGTGATGGGGTCTTTTTGCCAGGTGTCAAAATAAGTGTATCGGAGGTTAAATCAGGGTGGAATTTGTCATGTGGCAAAAAGCATCTTTGTGATACATTAGAATAATTTGTTTTGATCACTTGGTTAATTGATATGACTTCTTTCAATGCTGTGTGATTAGGTTACAACCGCCCGTGCAATGATCAGGGTATTTAATTTGCATGTGAAAATAAAGATCAATAGATCACTATTTTCTTTCCTTTTTTTTCACTCATAAAAGAAAATTTACATTCTATATTCTTTTTTACTGTCATGTTGTATGAACTATCTATGTTTCTCCTTCTGACTCTTTATGGTGTTCATTACATCCGTGAAGGGATTGAAAGTCTTGCGCATGCCTGTAAAATACAACAATAATGCATTTCTTCATTAGAAACCCGAGGAGAGTGAATTTTGTGTAAATAATCACTAAATGTTCCAGGTCTTTAATCTAGGAATACAGTAGCGGTAGGTGTTGGTGATTAAAGACATACATAACGGTACCTCCATACCTATCAATGTCTGCTATCTGCACTATTATATAATCATGTTAATTATGTTAATAATCCAGTGAGAGGCTTAGCTGTAAGCCAGATAAATATTCGTCTATGCATTCTTTTCACGACAATAATTTGGCGCGCATCATCAAATCCGTTTGATCTTAACAGCATTTAGATTGGTACTTTCCAGGCAAAATGAAATAACTGTGTTTTTT
Organism: Ostrea denselamellosa; assembly: GCA_024699665.1. NCBI lineage: Eukaryota > Metazoa > Mollusca > Bivalvia > Ostreida > Ostreidae > Ostrea > Ostrea denselamellosa. The sequence continues at coordinate 839,293 of JAMZEH010000091.1, forward strand.
TATAGTTCTATTTTGATGTTAGGTTTTTGACATATGAGAGAAATCTTGGCGACAGTGTTGGATTATGTTTAAATGAAAATAAAAGTTTATCACCCATTCAATGTTAACATTAAATCAGAGATTAAAAGATTTTACATAATCATATAAATAAAAATAATTAGTCAATCCTTTCCTCCAATTAATGTCCTACAGTGCATGGTTAAAACAGATTAAATTACTGCAGGATGACTGTCACGATAAAACTAGTTCCCCGGGTAGTACAGATTAGTGCTATTATCTAAAGCGTAGAATTCAGCTAAACACACATGTCTTTGCTCTATGTACAAAATGTATTTCATGATGGGGATAATATCCTTTAAACACATTAAACTTTTGTTTATAGTTGACAGAAGTGTAATTTTCTAAAGCTATTAAACATTTGTCTCTCAGTTAACGTAAGCGTAGTTTTCTAAAACAATCAGACAGTTGTCTATAGCAAACAACAGCGTAGTTTTCTAAAAATATTAACCAATCGTCTTATTGCTGAAATAAGGGTATTTTTCCGTTAAAAATATTTTAAAAACAGTTGTCTTATAGCTGCCAAAAGCGTATATATATATATATATATATATATATATATATATATATATATATATATATATTAGACTTATCTAAGAATCTGAATCTGTTAACGATATTTCATGGACAGATTCAGGTTCCCAATATGCATTATGTACGGCATACATAAAAGCTTGGAAAATTATATAACCATTACTAACACATACTTTGAAATATTACAATAAAACCGGAAGTTCAATAGCCGTTAAAGGCACGCGTCAAATAACGTCGGACGTCTGACAAAAAAAAAATCTCGATCAATTTATTTTCCTTTTCACATAAGAACGTTCATCATCCACGAGTTCAAAATTCATGAGGGATTTTTTTTTATTTACAGAAACAAATAACAAAACTATCCATAGAGAAAATATTCTTGAACAATAGTATGATGGTATCTCAGCGAAGATGTCCTTCAGGGTCCTCAAGATATTGAGCAAGCTATACTTGGTCTATTGACCATTTAACAGGTGCAAACCATATTCGTCCCCATTTTTTATTTTAAAAAAAGGGGGGGGGGGGACATAAAAATGTAGGTTTTTTTTACTTGCACTCTGACATAATACTTCCTTTCTCCCATGAAATTAAAACTGACAGCCTGATTTGAAATCTTTTGTTACGTCATAAATAATATTCAAAGTTATTAAAGTGTTAGCTTATTATTATTATTATTATTACAAGATATTTATATAGCGCATTATCTAACATTATAAATATTACTCTAAGCGCTTTACAACATACACAATTAATATATCGCCAAACATACATACAACATAGAGAAATTAAGAAAAGGACTAAATGGGGTATTTTAAAACACAAATTATATTTAGTTTCGCTAACTACAAAAAAGACTAATATAGCACACTAAAACACCACACACACACACATCGCATATATACATACACTTGCATACGTACACATACATACATACGTTTTATTATTTTTTTTTTTGTTTTTTTTTTAATATGACCGATACATGTAAAAGGAAATACACATAACTTAAAAGAACAATAATAGAAATGAGTTTTAAAAGTAATTCATGCATGGTAAAAGTGAGTTAAATATTTCCGTATTGTTGGGAAATAAATTTTAATTCTGAAAACAGGAAAACAGAAAACATAAGGGTATGGAATGCAGCGCCTCACGTCGACATGCGCCATGTAGCGTGATTGTACCTGAAGTGAAGTGTTGCACAGTTCATAATTTCGTGTATTTTCAAAAATGGATAATATTTCTTATATCTGCATTCTACTTTCATTCTGTCAGAATTATAGACTGTATTTATCAGGGTTTATACGCGGTTTACTATTTTTAGCTGCCGCGTATATATAAGACAATGGTGATCATTACAATTATGAATACATTAGAAATGTAAATTTATCAAAGGACTGGAATTTACAATAAACAATTTGATTTAACTTTTCAGACAATAGTTTTCTACCGACCACATATACATATATTTAAGAAATAAATGCATGGTGTTTGTATTATGGTGGAGGAGATATGCACAGTAGAACTACGGGGGCGTAATTTTTCTGTACAATACAATTTCGATTTGTGGGTGGGTGGGGGGTAAATTTTATATTATCGGTACGCTGGCTAAAATTTAATCAGTGCTACCATTCTGTTATTCCACGGTACAAACCTGATATAAATATTGTCGATGGACATCGATTCCGATTTATGTGATTATGAGTTCTTTTTTTTAATGTTTCTAAAAATGTATTATGAATCTGTCATTTCTTTACACTGAATCAATGCCCCATTTACATAGGTAATATATCTTTGATTTCATTTACATAGAAACTAAATCATTTCAAAGAACACATTATTATTCTATTCCAAATCTAATACAATCATAACGGCCAGTGTTTTTAATTTATTAATTTGTCTTGCCGATTACATGATCCATGTACAACTATGAAATGAGAAATACTTTGAAAACATTTACAACACACGACGTACAAAAACTACTACGTTGACTATAATTAGAATGTTAACAGAGATTCTAATGCCTATTTATAATATCTACGTGTTTAGTATACCCTTATTGAAATTATGAAAATAGGTCACAGTGAGTTCAAAATCTGTATACTCAGACCTATAATAAATCTGAACAATGACTGGGAAAAGATTTAAAGTGCTTTCTATCAATGCTTTCAATGATAGATGAAAAAAAAAATGAAAGACATAAAAAAAAAACCAAATAAACACGTGGGCTATGGATGAGCAGAGAATTGAATTCCGCTTCAAAATCAACTTAATACCCCCCCCCCCCCCCCCCACACACACACACACACACATATATATATATATATATATATATATATATATATATATATATATATATATATAACTATCCCACGTTTGAAAATGGGTAATAAAAAGAACTCAATGTGTTGCTCAAAGTAGATATACAAAGTTAGAATAGAATCTGATAAAGAGAGGACTGAAGACAAACTCTTCACCACAATCACTGTACCGACATGTTAGAGATTTGAACAATAGTTAAAAAGAGCTTAAAGCCTTCTTTAGATGTGTGTACAGACCTGATAAAGATTGTGATATAGCTCAGCGAGAATCCAGCGATTCTTCAAAGTACGTAATGTATCTA
>JAMZEH010000091.1:847500-955000 GCA_024699665.1 Ostrea denselamellosa
CGAGTCCCGCTCGTGCCATGGCCGCGTTAAACCTAAGACGAAAAATAGGTAGTGATTGCTCCTTCGCCAAACAATCGGCATTTAGACATTAGAATATGACCTTAAAAACGGAGGTCTCGTGTCACGGCAGGCGTTGTCACGTTAAAGATCCCTCATTGCTACGGCCCTGAGCGCTTAGTAAAGATCTAAATTTGTGGTATTTCACCTACAACTGGTGACGTCTCAATGTGAGTGAAAAATTCTCGACGGGACGTAAAACAAACAAACAAACAAACAACAAAACAATAATCAATTAAATTTCTATAAAGAGTGCAAAGCTGAGAATAGGGCAACCACATACACACCTGGACATACCTGAGGTGGGATCAGGTGCTTAGTAGGAGCAAGCATCCCCTGTTGACAGGTCATACCCGCCATAAGTACGTAAACGGACTACAGAGTATAGTCCAAATCAATACGTATAGAACAAGTCTAACACAATTGATATGAAACACGACAGACAGTACTGAAATGTACCAAAACCCATTACTTCACTGGAACAACTTAAGTAGCATTACAAGCAGACCATTTAGAGTCTCTTTCTCTGTCTGTGTCTCTCTGTCTGTCTGTCTTTTTGTCTGTCGTGCTGTCTGTGTGTCTGTCTCTCTGTCTGTCTCTCTGTCTCTCTCTTTCATATTTAATGTTTGAAAATTTAATAGTCATGCACACAGTTAAATGGCGTGTTATATCTGAAAGTTTATGCATATACCTCGATTTTTCATTATATTACTTAAACATTTTCATAAAGACAAACAAAACACTCTATTTATACATATCTCCTATAACTCAGACATGAAAACATGACGATGATACTGTTCTACCGCCGTTTATCTTATAATTGTGTGTGTGTCTGTTTGGGCCTTCTCTTCTGTGTGTGTGTGTGTGTGTGTGTGTGTGTGTGTCTGTTTGGGCTTCTCTCGCTCTCTCTCTCTCTCTCTCTCTCTCTCTCTCTCTCTCTCTCTCTCTCTCTCTCTGTATCTGTTTGGGCCTATGTTGATATGTGGAGTTCTACACCAGAAAACGCAGAGAATTAGAAAACATGATAAAGTGCAGATTTCAAATTTCTTTCTGAATCTAAATTTAAAACTTGTCATCCTCATTCTACATTTTTCTATAGTCTGTCGAATCATATGATCTCTAACTTCTACACAGAGATTAAATCAATATGGAGATTCAAGTATCGGTTCAGTTGACCACTTTTCTATATCAAAATTCTTACTCTTTCTAGGTACGTCATCCTCTACCTCTGGTATTTCCAAGGGTATGTGTTCGTTTTACTTTAAATTTTCTTTTTTATGGTATATTTGAAAATTTGAAATTAATCTTCAGTTTTTCGTTGTAAAAACAAAAAAAAAACAAACCAAAAAATAAAAATAAAAACAAAAAAAACAAACAAAAACAAATAAAAGGCAAAAATAGAAAAAAAAGATAAAAAAAAAAAAAAAAAAGAAAAAAAAAAACAAACAAAACAAAACAAAAAACTGAAACAAAAACAAACAAACAAACAAAAATCAGTCTTGTATTAGCACAAAGTTTGATTTTATTGTACCACTCATTAAGTTAAAAGAAATGCATTTTGCATGAATTTCCAATTTTTCAAACCCAAATAAAAATAATTCCAGGCATGCGTTTTGCTCGGTTCCTCCCCTATAGTCATTTCCCGGTTCCTCCCCTATAGTCATTGCCCGGTTCTTCCCCTATAGTCATTGCCCGGTTCCTCCCCTATAGTCATTGCCCGGTTCCTCCCCTATAGTCATTGCCCGGTTCCTCCCCTATAGTCATTGCCCGGTTCTTCCCCTATAGTCATTGCCCGGTTCCTCCCCTATAGTCATTGCCCGGTTCCTCCCCTATAGTCATTGTAAAATCCACTTTTCGTTTTTCTTCCTTTTGCTAACGACTTTAACATTTTTAGGATACCATTTCTTTGTTGCTTAAATGTCACATCTTTATAAGATTAACATGTTTTAAAACTTAGTTTCGCTGGACGTCTTGAGATGTCATATTTTGTATATAACAGCTATCTTTTGACACACAGAAAACTCTGTGTTCTCGGTGTTCCTGTTCTTGTTCAATGTCCGTCTTTTTTTCAAAGCAGATTTGAATTATGTATAAGATATTGTGATGTCTTATAGTTTTGTTTTAAATTGCAGCATAATCAGTAAGTAAGAATATAATTATGTTTCTTTACACAATAGAATTAAGAAACACTGGCAAATTTAATAAAATATAATGTAAACCGAATTTCCTCTGATAAGATTAGATTTTTACACATTGATTGTTATGACTGAAAATTCGTATGTCAATTCAAATCTTGAAAGGATTACATCGTGTGGCGGGTGGGTGGTTTAGTCAATAAGATCTATAAGTTGATCCCCATGATATTTATGTTTCTTCTAATATATTGTCAATATCTATATCCCCAAACGTGTACACAATTAGCAGAGACTTGGAACTATGTTGTAAATCCATTAATCTGGTTGATGTGCATGTACATTTCCAAACAGAACACCTATTCTTAAAAAACATTTATAAATTTACCCGATATTTTGTGTGTTTGGGTATGGAAAGGGTGGGGGTGGGGGAGGGGCTTGGCATGATGACCAATAATTAAAAATTTATTCTTTATCAACCACTTTCGGATTCTATAGTTCCATTGTAAATTTTGAGGCAAGTCATTTTTAATTTATGCGCAATTTTGAAAACTAACAACACTCCTAGTATATAAGATCAATTTGTATATGATGATTTTCCCCCCGTATTTTAAGTGCAGAAGGGTTATTATTTATTATTTATTCATTTATCTACTAGTCTTATTTTCTATGTTTATTTTGTTACAGGGCATGAGTATTTATCGATTTAACTTAATAATTAATTTATGTTGACTCTGTTAAAAATTTTGTTGGAACCATTAGACGAAACTAATTTGTGCAAATGAATCAAAAGTTATTTCTAGGCGCAAAAATGTCAAGATTAATGCACTACAACTCAATAACAAGCAATACGACTCTTGTTTTTATTTATTTATTTATTTATCTATTTAATTATTTATTTATTTATTTATTTTTACAATTCCCGTGGAATCTAGACACTATAAACATACTAAAAAATATATCGACAAAATACTGCTAGAATCAGGTTTAACCTCTTTACAAACAGATTACGGGCACGACATTTTGAATCACCTCAAGTTGAAAATGTCATTCAGATTTCCTTTTCTTACGATTTACATGTATTCTCATATTTTTAAGAATATTTTCTTGAGGTGATTTTGTTTTAATCGAGACTAAAGTAAGTAATTTTCAGTTTTTTTCAAATGAGGGCGTGTACACAACTCCGCCGTTGATTTCATTAAAATATAGTCCCCTATGACTCGTGTTCTCTAGACGTCATTGTAAATGTTAAAAATCTAAGTAAGAAAGACCCACATGTTCTAAAAGAAAATACAGGCACATAGGGTGAAAATCGTCTAATGCGTGAACGATGACAAACTTTTATCCTTAATTAAATCTCGATTCGATGATACTCTCAAACCACTGTGCATTTACACCACACTGACATCAACCGTTTACCTGTATGTGTTATTTTTCCTTATTGCAGTGTTTAAAACAGATTTCACGATTGTTTCTATGGACTTTAATTTTTCCACGTGATGTCTGGATATTTGATATGATGTTTATATAATGAAAAAAATATACCTAGTTGTAGTAACACCCCATTCTTTAGGAAAAGAATTCCCTAAATTAGGAGACGCTTGTGTAACTGATTTAATCGCAGCAGAGGGTAGATACATTTTGTAGGTATATAGTGACAGAGATAAAACGGGGTGAGTGCTGGGGTTTTGCTAGGGGACACTTTATTTTATCATTTTGCAAAAAAAGTACTCACTATGCCACAAGAGCTAAGGTTTTAGCAGTTCGAATGTCTTGATAAAACATAAACTGGGTGTTTCTTCTGAAGTCTGGAGTGTAAAGATGGGAGAACAGTTGTAATTAGCCACCATTTCTTTGGAGATATCGAATCAGATTTTTGCCCTGTCACTTGATACTTTTTCAAATAACTCCATCGATGTTTTTTTCTGAAACGAGTGGTTCCTCTTAGCATTAATTAAGATACAGTTTGGTAATGAACCGGGCAGATGGATGAAGAAGCATGAAAGGCCACCACGGAAAAGAGCATAAAAAAACGAAATTCACATTCATGAGCGGGTATAGAATCTGTACGAAATTGGTGGTTTCTTGAATGTCACTGTTAGTTCTCAGTCAGGTTAAACTGTTTGAAGCCTGCTAATGGAATAGGTTCACTTTGTGAGGAGCTGTGTGTGTTGCCGTTTTATTAGGGTTATCAATCGTTGAAGCAGACGTGTGGCGCGAAGAGAGTCCTGCCTTGTACTCCTCCTCATAAACCTCCCGACTAAACACAACCTATCCCAAACATTAATTACGATATAAAGAACTAATGATGGCCTGGCGAGTTGCTGTGGTGATTGATTTGTAATAGGAACAGATCGAATTCTGGTAATTACGGACACTGAAAATGAATTTTTATCTCCACGACAATCGGATGAATTAAAATTCGTCGTCTTTAACGAGATCGGAATAGAGCAGCTGACACAGCCAAAACGAGATGACCAGTACCGCGGCGCCATGTTTACTGTGACTGCGGGCCGCTCAAGTCATCAAATCATCGTCCCGAATAATCTCTATCCATTAGGTGATAATTTAATGTCATTTGTTCAAAATTAAACACTGCATTTAATCAATTATTTAAAATACGCGACAAGTTAATAGAGGAATGATTGAATTTTAGCTGGAAGAAAACAAGTTTCTAAACACTGAACGGAAGAAGGCCTATAATTTTCAGCAATCATTGTGCAGATTGGCGGGTAATTGTGACTTATCGGTGCAAATAAAACGATTACCAGTCACCGTTATCCGTGTAGAGTGGACCCGGATTCACTTTGCACATAGAGAAAAATTCAGTATCAAAGACAAGGGTAGCAGCCTCAGAGCTATTTATTTCAAAGATATCCACGGTGACATATGTCCGTCCTATCCGAATACAAAAACAGAGCTGCATTTTATGAATACATATTTCATCATTCAATGTTATATAGCTAGGTTATGTACTGGATAACTGCTTGGCCGGTTACAACTCTTTTTCTATTCTGTGTATATCATCATTTGATCAAAATTTCAATAAGCATGTGATTGTATAAATTTTCACGTAGTTGTGGAATCTTGTCCTCCTTATTTGCAGTAGTATATATTTTTTTTAATTAATGTGAGGAAATTATGCCTATGTTCTGGTTTGATTCGTGTTACTTATGTGTGTAGCCAACATAACATAGTGCAGACTTCAATTTCAAAATTTGTGTCAACATGAATTTGTGTCAACATGAATTTATGAGCGAGTGAACTACTTGTTTATATGCATTGTACTGTACAATACAACGTTTTGGTGTCGTCTTGAATATCAAAAAAATATGAATTCAGGTGGTCTGTGAATTAAATTTTATTCAGCATTGAATCACAAAGTTATAATACTGAAAATAATATAGCATTAAAATTGAACAATAAAAATCAAGATATCAGAGGTCTTGCCACAGAAGTCAATGATTTTTCAACCCCCTTATTCATTATTAAATATAACTGGTATTTAATTAACAAATAAGAGTTTTGTCACGGAAACCATTCCTATCACCAAAAGAGATCATAACTTATCAACATTTAATCATTAACCAAATAGAACTAGTTATCTCTATAAACAAATTTCCATTTCTCTCCACCTTATATTTTCTTCAGTCCACCTCAGTCATTTTCTTAAATGGCTATTAACTGCGTGCGCCGCGGGAGCTAGTCCGCACTGAATGTCTATTAAATAGTTAACTGGCTGATTGAGTTTTTAATAAGCAGTTATCGAAGTTCGCTTTATCATTGAATTTTATGAAGAAAGGCAGACGGTTAAAGATAATTTAGCATCCTTAATTGGTCTTAAGAGTGTAAATTATCAGTTTGCATGCTGCAAATGATCTTAAATAAATGTCAATCAAGTCTGAAAAATGAGCAACCTCCTTGGGTTTGTAAAGAAACACTTAGAGTGACAAAACGAAAAAGAAAAATGACCACAGAGGCTGATGGCCAAGATAAACCGATAGGAAGGTTCGCAATGATATGATTGAAAGTAATGAGAAAAACGATAGCGCAACTTGAGAATAGGATAGCTAGACCGAGCCTCAGCAAATTCACGAATTTTCTAGTGTTTGTAATTACAACGACAGCAAACACCTCTCACATACGTAAAGCTGTAAATATGTCTGTAATATATGCCTGGTAACCACACAAAATGACAAGTGGATATAATCATATAGGTACATACCATTATCGAGATGTATTCGAAATGTTACGTTCATGTATTGAGAAACCATTTCTCATTTCAAAAAGAAGAGAAAAAAATATAGTATGAATTTATCTAGTTGTTCAAAATTCAAATAGACCTGCAAAAATCTTACAATAATGTTAATCACTAAAAACATCAGCATTTCTATATTTCAGTGTGTTGAAAAGACTAGGTCTAAACTAGCCTCCATCAAGTTGAGATGTTTTATATATATATATATATATATATATATATATATATATATATATATATATAGTTTTAATTCATCCACCCACCCACACACACACACACACACACACACACACACACACACAATCTTATCAACATTATCTCATCATCTTAACTTTAATTACTTTAATATGCCCTGAAACTGATGTTTTACACTTATTTAGCATATGTATTGTATCTTATGTTTATATCATTTTATTTCAATGTTTTATTTAATTGTTTTATGTACTGTAAAGCATCTTTGAGCATACAAATGTATGAAAAGGATGCTATATAAATATGATTTTATTATTTTTATTATTATTATTATTATTATTAAAGTTAAATTGTTGATTTTTTTTTGAGAGAGAGAGAGAGCAATGATTTTTAAATGATAAAACATCTACGGGTCAGCTAAGTTAAGCAGCGTGTTCTAGCTTATTGAAGGTAAAGTTATCGTTGTAAATTATTGTGTGTGTGTGTGTGTGTGTGTGTGTGTGTGTGTGTGTGTGTGTGTGTGTGTGTGTGTGTGTGTGTGTGTGTGTGTGTGTGTGTGCTATAAATTAATTAATGTGGTATACATATCTAAAAACATATATATCTATAATACTGCAAATAATATACATTTATATAAATACTGTAAATTAATGGCCATTTCATATGATTAATTTACTTTAATGGGTTATTGTTATATTCATGAAATCAAATCGTTATAGACGAATATTAAAACTAGAATTAGCGCCAAGAACGACAACTCTGCAATTTGAAAATCGTGAAAATTTAACCGCACGAAATAAGTTATTCTATAAAACAGTAAAAGGGCCTTAAAAATTTACTCACATAAAAGTTTAACAAAAAGCAAAGAATTAACGGAAAGGTTGTAAATAAAATCATGTCAGTTTCAAAAGTTTCTGTTTGTCTAAGATACCATGGCAGAATTCGAAATTTAGAGAGCTAGGGGGAAAGGATAAACATTTGATGCCCTGTCGTTATAAACCTGTCCCATTTCACTATTCTCTGTTTTACTTGCCGTGTGTTGAAGGAATTTGTGAGCAATGTCAAGAATTAATCATTAATAGAAATAAGAGCCTTCTTTTATTTCCCTTTCACTACAAGGTATTAAACATACTTATAGAATTATCTACAAGGATTATAGCTTTCTCGTCTCCTAGTCCCGCAGTAAATGGGAAAATTTGCTGTGCGGAGCAATTGAGATATTAACATTTAATGTCTGAAACCATGACTCCTTTCGTGAGGTATTCTCTCTGTAAATTTCTTACATGTTCAAAGCGTCTGGATCAACAATTGTGATGGTTATATTTCGGAATCGTCTCACTGTTTTACACTGTGGAATATTTAACTTTATCGGAACGTTCGCAGCGGGTATATCATAATCCATCATTCTGCGTTTGCGCATGACACTAAACAGATCTTACTTCCTGTGATGGCGCTGCGGGTACCAGTAATAATAAGATGTGTTCATAAAATGTGGCAAAATGTGCCTTCATTGTACATGATTTATAATAGTAAAATGAAAATTTGTCAGTAATTTGGTTGCTGTGTTCCGACGGACTCGATCCTGCCCCACTGAGGAAAGCTGGGGATGCCTCTCTTTGATGTTCCAACAGATAAAAAGCTTCCCTTCGTCTTATCCTTGAGAGGAAATGTATATTAACTTTAATCTTTGATAATGAGATTTTAACTTCATAAAGAACAGATTCTGAATTTATTTTAGCTCTTTATATATCAATATCAATAGGAAATAACGGGCTTGAGAATGATATGGAGAGAACGTAGTAGAACCCAAATATCTCGTTGCTTAATTTCTGTTCTTGGTCGAACATAAAGCATCACTGAAGAGACATTATTTGTCGAAATGCGCATCTGGTGCATCAAAATTGGTACCGTTTATGTTTTAAAATACAGCACATTAAAACTGTTTGAACATTCACCAAAAATAATTTTTCGGGAAAAATGTTAAAACGTAAAATTATATTAGTTTGCAGTTTATAATTTTGGCTTGAAATTGAGATAGATTCTTTAATAATTCATGCATTACTATATATGTTATAAATGAATATTTCAGGATATTGATTTATGTCCTTTTTAAGACTGCAAACATATTAGATAAAGGTGGAAGTTTTGTTCATGCTCATGTTAATTTTATCATAAGCAAGTCCAACTTTTTTCTCAAGTTTGTTCGCCTTTGTCCGGCGGACTGAAATAAATCTGTCTCTTTTTATTTTTCACTACTTTCTGGTGGCGATTTTGTTTTGTTTTGTTTTTATTTTTGTTTTTATTTGTTTGTTTTTTTGTTTTTGGTTTTTTTTTTTTTGGTTTTTTGGTTTTTTGACCTATTTGGAAAAACGGTTGAATATAAACTGGAAATTGTGCAGTGAATTATTTTTACCTATCTATATTTTAACATCTTTTTATTTTGGCAACATTTAAACAAATTGGAAACTGATGAGCTTACGGATATATGTATCATGAAAACAAAACAAAAAAAAAACAAAAAACAAAAACAAAAAACAAAAAAACTTTGCGCAGCTCTTATAAAACATTGCAGCCTCGATTCTATTTTGAGTACTAGTTAAATAAACAATAAAAATCAAAACTACTTGTATATAGCCACCGTGGTATTGAATTAGGCCTAACAGTGCGAGCTATCATTTGTCGATAAAAGCATAACAATTAAGTTTCAAATAACAGAACCCGGTGTAATTACCCACAAAATAAAACGTTAAATTTTTACGACAAAATGACAGACTTTCGTCCAAGTCCATCTCTGATAAACTCCAATTTTAATCATCATCGTCTCACACATAAATTCACAGTAAATTAGAACCTTTTTCAGTCAACCTATCGCCTCAAATTTGGAGTCATAAAATTTCACTAGGTCCTGAAAGGCACAACACCTTTAAACGATGTTTTATCATATAATGGCGCTTGGTATTGTAGAAGCTGATTTGGACTGTGATCCATTAGTGGAGTAGGTGTTTACTCTGCCACAAACCTTCCACTTCAAAGGAAAATAAATGTCAAAGAATTAATCCAGGGAAGGTCTCAAATCAATTTATGAGTTAGAATTTTAGTGTTATCTAGATGGTATATGAATTTACACCACTGTTCAGGATTTTTTAGGCCCCGCAGATGAAATTGTAGAGTCAATCAGATGCATAATTTGCTGCCAGATTTGTATGAATTTACAAGCAAGTACTTATTTGTTATTTTTGGTTTGATAAAAAAAAACTCATTCACTTTTAAAAATGCATCTTTTTTATTTTAATGTTACCATACTTTGCTTTTTGTTGCTGTTTACTGAAATAGATTGTATATATTTTGTTTGTTTACAAAATAAAATTCATATACAATACAGAAAAGATGTTTTGGTGAAATAATTATGTTTAAAATATCTTGCAAGCATTAAGTGGTGATTTTTATGTGTCCATTGTTTGTCAAAAAAAAAACAAAAACAAAAACAAACAAAAACAAAACAAAAAATACCCCAAAAACAAACAACAACAACAACAACAAAACAAAACAAAAAATAAAATACCCCCCCCCCAAAAAAAACCATAAAAAAAAAGCAAAATAATAATAATAATAATAATAATAAAACAACAACAACAAAAATGATAAAGGTAAGAGATAGGTGCGTGCTGAGAGATATCTTCCTCTATAAGGTAAGTCGATACCTTTCTCCGTGACGTTACTCACATGCAAGGAGACTGGCCTCGCGGAGAAAGATATTTCTAAGCATCCCTTGTTACATTTCAGTAATTCAATTTTCAAAAATATAATAATAAGACTAAGTCATTAAATTGTCGTTTTTTGTGTTACTTTTCTGTTGTCAGGCAGAACACGAGACTTCCATACTGTTTACGACTCTCTGCGCTAATTATACTAACTGGAACCAAATCTGATTTATGACGGCAAATTATTTTCAAATATGCTCTTTTCCTCGGTAATATGCAAACCAAACAGAATGTCCGGGACCGAAACGGAAATATTTATTTTAAATAAAATTGCACAGTTGCTGTGTACAGCTTAATTAATTCAGTAAAATCCCCATCTAACAAACGTCAATAGTACATGGCCTGGGTGCAAGAAAAAAAAATTCGATGGCATTATTGAATGATGGTATCTCTTAAAGAGAAAAAACGACACCTCTTGTTCATAAATTACACCATTTGCCGTTGAAAGGGGAAATTAGCTAGCGATCATCGCACACTTAGTGCGTATTAAGTGAATTTATGATAATTTGATCTTTATTGAAAAAGTTACATATTTTCCCCTACGTTAAACATGAATGGGTTGAAATTGATATTTGTTATATCGAACGCACCCTTTCACATGGAGAGGTGTGTTTGATGTTCATCTTTCCGTAATATTATGTGCCTAGCTGTTTTATAACTCTCTATGTTAATATGCTATTCACTAAGGGTGGCGTACTACTTTAATCAACACTGGCCGATCAGAATTGATGTTTTGTTCTTTTTTTTTCCTTTTTCTTTTTTTTTTTTTTTTTAATTTTCCTTCTTATTCTTAATGGTCTACTATATTTCATTGGTGTGTTTACTTTTTTTTTTTTCTTTTTTTTTTTTTTTACACTTTTTGTTTTTACTTTGAAATTAGCCGTATTATCGGAATGAAATTTGTAAATTGTGGAGTGGATGGCTCAAATTCCGGGAAAAGATCGAAAGATTTGTTTTTCTTCTTTAAAAAGATTTTGTGATAATCTCTGTCAGAAATAGGCCTGAAATAAGCGCGGTAGGTCTGTGTGTGGGGTAGGTCCTGCATTAGTTCCCCCCGTTATCACATTTAGTTACTTAGCCTAAAAGTTACATGGCTACACACTTGGATATATAACCGTCATTAAAACAGAGGGCACTGTTATCAAGACAACTGAAAATTTTTCCCCCTAGTCTATAGATAAATCTTTCAATATGATTAACAGGATTTATTTCTGCCAATCATAGTATTTTTTTTTTAAATCTGACTTTTACTTTATTCTGTGTAGATACGTACATCTTCGGGTATCATATCCCAGTGTGTATTGAAAACAATTTCAATTTAATTTATTGTTTCTATTTTGTTTTTTTAAATTCTTCTTCGGAAATGTTTAATCAATAATTCACCCCGTATTCTGTTTTAAATATCAAAAAGAAAAAAAAATTATACCGTACACTACGAAATGCATTTCTTTAAATACCGCTTCAAAAGCAGAAATGTTTGGATGAGATATAGTGCTTATTTTCGAAGTGCGAGTTCATAATTTTTATTACGACAATAAATGTCGAAGGATATTACAATTAAGTATTTTTTCTAAATTATTTAGTAAATGTCCACACAAAAACATAATTCAAAACGGGTTATTACAGGGAAGTCAATTTTTCGAATATAAATTACATAAAATGCAATATATTACAAGATTATATTACATTCAGAGACCAAGGGGTAACATTATAGTTTTCATTTACGTTCATCACTAAAGCATCGTCAACGTAAGATAAGGAAATGAAAAATTGTAGTATCTTTTTCCTGTTCAAAAATTTTATGAGTTTTTAATTTTGCAATATGACATTTAATGAACATTTATGTAAATAGACGCACACTTTACGAGTGTTTCAAGGCTAATTCTCTGTTCATTTGAAAACTTATTTATCATATTGCGTATCTCGTGGGCAGAGAATAGATATTCATCGCAGAAATATAAATTAATAAAATTCCACTTCTTATCATGTTCTCGATTTAGTCATTAGTTTCCGATTAATCTTCCCTAAATATTTATTATTTTTAAGATAAATCTGTCTTGCGTCGGAATGTTTTTTGATACGAGGAATAAGAACCCGTGACCTCTTTCTCTCTGTACGTTCTATCCAACATTACCAAGCAGCTTTCATTATTCAAATTAATTTCATCATTGAAAGCAGAAGAAAAAAAAAAAAGGAAAAAAAAAAAGCAAAGCTGTAGAACGTCACACAGAGGTAATATGAGCGATAAACATCTAAAATGACATGAATATTCTGGTTTATTCATAAGCACTTCTCGCCTTTCAAAAGAAAATATAATCTTTAATAATTTAGAACTCGACCTTCGGACAAAAGAAACGGCCAGTGATATCAAATATGAATAATTTTGCGCTGGCTTTTTTCTTGAATTGGTTTTCAAGTGCCGTGATTATTGATCGGGAGTCATCGGGGTATCAACTACGTATGCAAATAGTCACTTTCTTACTCAAGGCGTATTTTTAATTTGAATTTGATTGAGGGTCACAAGTGAATGAAAAGGGCTGTAGACACAAATGTGGAGGAATCGAGCCGTTTTATAGTGGTGTGAAATTTATATGTACACAGTGGTGTAAAAGCGCTAATTCTTCCCCTGTTTTTAGGGCCTGCTTACAAGGCCGTGGTTTTACATAATAATGACTTCTGGTCTTAAAAGCTCTACCGTCCCAGACTTATAGGCTTTTCATCTTCCAAGTGAAAAATATGAACTCCTGAATAATGAATAAATCACAGTTCTTTTATCAATTCAATTCGACTTTTAATTTGAAATTCTATTAAAAATTAACATGTTCCTTTCATGGAACACCCATGCCTACAGCTTACATCATGTCGTACAGAATAAGGAAGCGTCTTCCTGTTGACAATTTGAAAATCACCTAATCCCCACAGACCAGAGGTAACAGTTCTGAGATCAGTTACCTTTCAGCACTTTTTTCTGTGGAGTCACTCTAGAGTTTACGTAGCAATGTATCCACTCAATAGCACTCGATGTCTCTCTGTGACGATACATACAACGCTATTTTTGGCACACTCCTCGTGTTTTGTCACATTCAGGAACAATCTGGTCCAAGGCCCCAGTTATACTGACCACGCATTCAAAATGGTCCACATTTACTCGATGATATCAAACTGTCAATGGGGAAACGACATCCCCATGTTGCTTGGGGTTAATGCATAACTGAAGGGGGTGAGGAATGAATGGGCAAAACTTTGCGGTCGGGCATACTGTCCATACAATGCTGCAGCGGCGGGAAATGTCACACCAATGGCCGGTGGGAGCATTGGCTTACTCGCCATTTTTAATTTTTCCAGCTCTGCTTCATGGAGACGCTTGGCTTTGGCCCGCCGGTTTTGGAACCAAATTTTGACTTGAGTCTCTGTGAGATTAAGAGAGGCTGAGAATTCGGCTCGCTCCGCAATAGAAAGGTATTGTTTTTGTCTGAACTTTCTCTCCAGAGCTAAGAGTTGAGATGTCGTGAAAGGGGTTCTGGGTTTTCTGTTGGTTTTGTGCTTTCGTAAGGTGCATTTCTGAGGGTTGATTCTCGGGGGACTTGGTGGACCTGGAAAAAACAATTATTTTAATCTTCCATAAATGCAAAAACACGGTACTAAAAATATAACGTTTTTCAGAACAGCTCAAAATTTACAATTTTACAAGACTTGTATAGCTAATGACACTTCCGCTAAGCATGCATGTTTATTAGATGAATGAAAATGGAGAAAAGTATGGCTTGATTGTGCTGATAAAGGGTATCTTTTATCTTTTCAGTTTATATCTTAGACTCACACAAAAAGGCTATTTCACAAAATTATGTCGAATGTAAAAGAGTGATAGATTTGATTATGTGTGACGTTTTATGGAGACAAACGGAGGCGGTGCAGAGAGGAACTCGGATACTGGTGGCGCGCATTATGAGCCCTGCTCCAAGACCAGACAATTAAACTTAATCAGGGTTTATCAGTAGAGATATCGGGTGTTGTACACATCACTGTGTCCTTATCTCCTGGCTCTCTCATCTCATGGTCATCTGGACAACATAACCATGGCCGGAGGATATGAAATCTGTTTCTGAAACCTCTGACACTAACAGCCGCTTATTAGACTGACCATATCGCTCCACTTAGTCAAAATGTTTCAGTAATTTTATTGAAATTAATTACACAAACACTTAATTAGAAATCGTAGTTGAAAGGCGTCAATGATAAGCGCCAATTACGAATGATGCGCGCTACTGCGAGCGATAGAGATGTTGTTTACTGGCGGCGCTGAGAAATCGGGTTGTCGAGGGAGTAATGGCGCTCAAACCGCCATTTTTTATCTACAGTCAAAATGTAATCGACAAACGTATCTTAGGTGTCGAACGCTGGCATTCAATATACGACGGAGTTCGAACGTCTTCCGAATTATCTCTAGTTACGCCAAATTAACCCCGTTTGCACTTTCTTTAATTTGCTTCTTCGGTTTCAAGTGCGCACAAAAGAGCTCTCAACAGTATTAGCAGCATTGACTTGTGTCATCCTAGAGCTTAACTGCTGTTAATTTAATGGTCTTTGTAATTTTCTGGCACTTTCTCTTAGCTGATTTACATGTTCAATTTCCGATTCATGTCAAGATTAAATCGTTTTAATTAATAAAAGGCACAAATACAATTTAACGAGAATCAAGTAACAATATATCATTATTGTTTCATTCTGATCTGATATAATCAGTGTATGGTCTGACGGTATTCTTTATCCATTATAAATGCTAATAAATTTCAACCACATGTAAGATATGCAATGCAAACGAAAAAGAAATATTGAATGATTAATCATTTGATAATTCTGATATCCTACAAACTTGTATAAATATTGTTTGTAAAAGTTAACGATTTTCACATCTATTTTGCCTTATTGAGTCATTCTGTTATAATGTTATGCATAGATAAAGTGACGGTGTTAACACTCCACGTGAAAGTAAAGAGAAAAAGTTAATAGACGACGTACCTCCGGGTTCAAGATAGGATCTATCGAAACCCAACAAAGGACAACTGTCCTGTTAAAAAGCACATCCAACTATATTCAGAATTTTGTGTCCTGAACATTTTTCTTTCTTCCATAGATACATGGATACGAGTAATTTGAATGGTTCTATTGCCAATTATTTTCTTTTGCTATTAATTATAGTAAATATATACACGTTGACAGTTATTTATCATACAAATTTTGAGAAGGAAATTAAAATAGATATATATTCTTGATTTTCTCTTCAGTAATTTTAAATAGATATTATAAGATTTTATTGTTTATTTATTTATCCTTGTTAATTCTATCATTTATCTATTTGTTGGTTGGTTGTTTTTGGTTAAATTGAAATACCTTGAAATTTAATGACTAACATATAAAAATGGCTCCTTTTTAAAAATTGTGCTATTTACTCTTAGACAAATCTCCAGAGTTTTTAAAATCTTACATTTTATTATAAAATAAACATAAATTAGTTCTATACAAATAAGATTTAGATATCTTAATTTTCCATTCATAATGAAACCCAAAATATCACAATGAAAAAATCATTTAAAAAATAACAGAAATGTTAAATTAATTTTTGCAATATTAATATAGTTTCATTGAAAAATTTCAAAATTTATTTTGGCATTCATGCATCTTTTCTATAACAAATAAAAATCAAACATAAAAAATGGATATATATATATATATATATATATATATATATATATATATATATATATCTAGATAAATTTTAGTATTTTAATATAAACTCTTGCAAAATCTTCAACAATACCTTTGGGTGGGGATATGGACCCCGGGAGCCAGGGAAATGTTGTATTTCCATAGAAACCATTCCAACGCTCTGATGCCACGTGCGACATTATAGCTGATGGGACTGAATCGGACCGGAGCATTGAATGCTGTTTGTTCAGGATACCTTCCATAGAGAAGGGTGTCATGGCACTACTAATTTTTGGAGAGGATTCTCTCGGATTGTCCTCTTCTGACGTCACAGAGTCCGGAGAGCGGGATCCCTCCCTGGTCTCTTCCCGCGAGGGGGAACACTTCTCAGACAACATCGAGTCCACGCTGAATTTGAGCACATGTTTCTGAGCTGGAGATGACGATGCTGAAGTGACTGTAGATGGTTTTGGTGATGACGATGAAATGTTCTGTGCCGGTTTTTCTGTCTGGGACTCTGAGTTAGTTTCCGAGTTTGATGGACTGAGTTTACTGAAAGCCGAATTGGAACTTGTTGTCAGTGCCACGGGATGCATTTTGGCTGAGGAAAATAGTTAAAACTGTCCCTGTAAAACAGTAATCACTACTCAGGAGGTTTCCATTGATAGTAGACTATCTTTTGCGATATTAACAATAATAATTCACGTTATCAACTAACTTGATACAATTTAGAGCAAGGGGTGTTAACTTTCTTCCCCTTCGGAAGTGACGTCACAGCAGCAGGCAGGCATCATTGGTGAATATACAAATTGATGTGTAATGGGGTATAAATTACCATCGCACAATGCAAATAGTTAAAATTCAACCAAGTGTGTCACAGGCGCTGCGTGTTGGCAAACATTGGGCTAATTTGAAACACTCCGCTAGCTGCGAACCTCTGAAAGCACATCAAAAACAAGATGACAGCCTTAACACAATGGAAGTCCGAACGAGACTCGGGGTTATGAAGAAGGGGTGTCGGGTTATCTGTAAATACAAATTCTGTTTATTTAAAACTTGATTAATTCGAGCGATGTAAAGTGACTTTGAATGTGTCGGGGCCCTATTAAGGATGATCAATTACCTGACCCCGATATAAAGTATCCATAATAGGTGATAAACCCGTATATCACAACTGTCAACTCCATAATAATGAGGCTGGACCCGGGAGCAAGAGGCGCCGATGTCCATCGAGGGGCGGGGCCACCCAAATATCACCGCCGGCTCCAGAGAGATGTCACAACATTGTTTTTCCGTGGATTTGTGTTTGCGGTTGTTTGGATTCACGCTAAACTGAGAAAAAGTAAATGGGTTTACGTTTCTGTTATTATTCTGAGTGCCTAGATAAGAAATTGCTTGATATCAGATTAAAATGATACCGAATGAAGAAAGAAACACTGATCTGATAAACTATCTTTGTCGAATATATATATATATATATATATATATATATATATATATTAATCTACCTTCTTTTATTTCATAGAGATAAATTGTTTTAAGTAGTAATTCATTTTATTATTATTATTTTTTTTTTTTTTTTTTAAAAATTACTATCACTATTCAAGAATTACCTAAAACTCAAAATACAGTTAACTAAAATCTCACTTTCTCCAAGCAAGAGAAACACATACACAATTATATCGTATTAATTAAATGAAAATTTTATTCATAATTAGTTTAGATTTTTTTTTTAATTGGGGGTGTTTGGTTTGTTACGTAAACCCTATAACTTTTTTCTTTGTCGTAAATTTAAGACTAAAATTAAACTCCAGATTTATATGAATAATCAAAATTTATTTCGTACAAACGTTACATTTTCTTTGATGATCATTCTTAAATTCCCCCAGCAAAGATCAATCTCTTTCTGTGGAATATTCATCCAATACTCGCGATTTGCATAATTATTCCTTCCAATTTTGCGGCTCTTCAGCGTTGGCTGGATACACACGTAATGCAACTGTTGAAAACAATAGAGATTATTAAATATCATTACAACCAAATCGGCATAAACCACGGGGCCTGATCGCCGGTCTCCGTGTTACAATCACATGTCGGAAGGAATTAATTCGGAATTAAATAGCGCAGTTTTATTCAATTTAACAGCCTTTATTAAACATTCATTCAATAAATATTGTTATTGCGGTAATTACGATAGAGAAATAATTATTAACAATATATTACCGCCGCAGAGAATCAAATGACGTTGAAACTCTACCCTCAGAAGTTGGAAGTCATGCCGAAGGATAGGCTAAAATGAGGAACCACCCGACACCCATGTCCGGTAGATGTCGCGGCAGTCGGAAAGCGACACATTGTATCCTGGACGCCATAATTACAGCGTTTGGAGCGAGTATCAAGTTCAAACACCGTCACCACGTAGCAGTAATGACAAAATCATAAACACGATCTTTATTCCCGTAATTGTTGGCAATAATTGAGATTTTATGGGGTTTGCAATGTTTATCATTATGCGCAAAATTCAATAATTTTACTACTCAGTGCCTATTTTACAGGGAAGTTAATTTTGTGAATTAATGTTGCTTATTACGCGATAATTAATGCGGAAATTGGCCCGAGTTAATACTGATTCGATAAAATGCAATTATTTAAAAATAAAACGTTTAGCGTAATTTAATTATTCCCCATTTATTCGCTATTTTACAAGTCTAATTACACCAGCATCCTATAAACGTGTGCTATGCGAAAAATGAGAATTAGACAGAAAATATGCGCACCGTCTTTCTATCTCCAGAAATTGATCAGTTATTGACGGATGTTAATTACAGATACTGGCAGTATACATGCTACTGTAAAACAATGTGTGATTACCATTGGTCAGACATCACGTGATTACTATTTACTGTTACACGTGACAACTGTTTACTTTTACATGCGTATCTGTTTTGGACGTTACAGAACAAATGGGGTATATAGATATTCATAAACAGTATAAGTTTTTGTTTGTTTGTTTTATTTATAGTCGCCTGAGCAATTTTTCAGCTATCCGGCGACTGTCACTATTACCGGTGACGGGGCTGCAAATTTAGACCTATGCTTAGCACTAATGGCTTTTAGCAGTGAGGGTTCTTTTACGTGCCACACCTGCTGCGACACGGGACCTCCGTTTATAAGGTCCCATCCGAAAGACCCGTATATATGAAATAACATCAAACAGCTATTATGAGAACATTAGACACCGAAGCACAGTTTATATATATATATATATATATATATATATATATATATATATATATATATATATATATATATATATATATTTCAATTGGATTTAAGGAATAAAGTTATTAACATTATTTTTGTTGTTGTTGTTTTTCATTTGTTTTAAATTTCAGATTCCGTACTAATTATTTCTAAAGTATAAAGTTGCATTCGATACAAACTGTAAATTTGATAAGAATGGGAACCCTGCAGTTGAATGTTAAAACTTTAGAGTCATAGTCGGGGTGTAGTATTTTATTTGAATTCAAAAATTCAAAATTTATACAGCTTAGGACAATTTTGTCATGTAAAAATTTCTCATCGCATTTAGTAAAGGATAGTTCTTTATTTTATTGTCGTTGGTTAAATGTCATGATCCAGCCATTGTTAAATATCCACTTTCTAGAATTGGCAAATTCAAACATGGTGGAATGGAGATCTGAAGTAATTCACTTTGTATGAAACCTTCAGAGAAACCGACATTTGATTTAGTATTGTATTTTTACCACTAGAAATGCTATTCAGAATAGCCACATACGTTTATATGGATTATAGAATTTATTCTCTTTCAAAGAAAGGAAGCCATTTTTAAGTCAATAGTATGCATAAATCCCAACGACAGTCTAAGCTAGCAACATCTGTATGTCACGATTTATAAATGGCAAACCAAAAATTTTGAAATTCTTCTCTTAGGGCTTCATTCTTTCTGCCAAGGTCGACGTGTTACGATCTGTGTAAACGGAATCATTAAAAGTACTGGTAAAACAGCGAACGATTTCCGCACACCAGTGCAAGCAGATCGGGATGATATTCACTAAATATTGGATTTAAGCGGTATTTAGTTATATGTCATATTATAAGGATTAAACAGCAGATTGGGTCTCTAAAAACCTCCTCCTTAAAGGGACATGGGCACCATTTGACTTCCAAATTTTCAAATTTTATTTTCACATTTTTAATGTTTACAATGCTTAACTAAAATATTTGTAATGAACAACCAACATTTGAGTGTTAGTTGATGAGTTACAAGTGAGATACAGCACTCACAATCCTTTGTTATGTAAACAAGGCTTGTGCCATGTTTTTGTTTACACATATAGATTGTTTGATAGAAAATTTTAATTTAAAACTAAATGAGCTGGGAAAAATACTAGAAACTATTTAAGTGTGTTCAGAATTAACTTGTAAATTAAAAAAAATCTGCTTTAAAGGAAATTTTACTGGTACATCTAACTTATGTAAACAAAAACGTGGCACAAGCCTTGTTTACATAACAAAGAATTGTGAGGTCTGTTCAAATTCAAATATTTGCTGACCATTAGAAATACCTTAATCAAGCATTGTAAACATTAAAATGGAAAAACAAACTTTGAAAATTTTCAGCTCAAATCGTGTCCGTGCCCCTTCAATATGTTCGGAAACAGACCTCTGTGTAGTTCTGGTTCTGGTAGTGTATAAGATGAACAAAGAAACAAGACAATTGAAAAATTCCAGTGAATAAAAGTTTTAAAATTTCGCTTAATGGAGAATGTGTGTTATTCAGATTTTAACTGTAAAGTATACAACATGTCGTAACATATCATATATTCAAAACACAGAGGAATTTCTCTCTTAATCTCAGTATACACGTCGCTAATACATTTGTCATAATGATAATAATGATGATAATAAAATAATTACACACTAAATAAATAATTGAATTATGTATTAAATCTGCCAGATTCATTTAATCAATTTGAAAACTGCTAGGAAAATTAAGGTAGCAATTGACATAATGAGACAGAGTCATTACTCCATAGCAAAAGTCCCGTGTCTATAAAGTCCCGTGTCTATAAAGTCCCGTGTCTATAAATACCAGTTCATCCAAGTCTGAAGAGTGTATCAAGAATATTGTTTCTTGGATTTTAATATCTCTTGAATACAAAGAAAATAAATAGATACATCTTCAGCTGTATCAGAAATATAGCTGGGAAAAGCTGTGATATTTCTGCTATACAAACCGTAATTTTTGTGAACAATGCTGTCTTAAGTTTTTGTCAATAATATCAATAGAGTATTTCCCAGACGTAATTCGGAGGTTTAGAATAATGTCAGATATGTGTATCTTGAATATGCTGGTAGAAATTGCTTCTCTAACTTCTAATTTCAGTGAATTTTATTTTCGAATTATGTCAAGTACAGAAGATTTTGTATAAATGCATCCGTGAAATAGATAAAATTACACTATCACAATGTGGCTATTCTTTCATCAAATAATGAATGCTAAAAATACGATTTAAAGATGAAAAAAAGAAAGATTTTGATAAAAAAAAAAGAAAAAAAAGAACCCCCCCCCAAATAAATCCAAAAAAAAACAAACAAACAAACAAACAAACAAAAAAAAAACACATAAAAAAGAAAGAAAGAAATAAACTATACAGGTTGTGATCTAAATCTGTAAACATATTTCTCTCTAAAATCGTCGATTTATTTTAAACTTTATGACTGCACACCCACTGCAAGATTTTATCGACGCTTATCTCCTTGTATTAATCTGTGCATATTTTCGTATTTCGAGAATGGGGTTATCTTGGAGAAGTTACAGAGCTAACAGCAGATGTCAACTTTCTTAATTAAGCGTGTAATCAGAATATTCCTTTCTGCTCATCTGTTGCGTGGTTCGAAGAACGCGCTGTCATTTCCACCTCCTAGCGGAACCGGAACTGAAGAGTTCAGTCAGTCCTTGCTGCTTATTCGCCTTCCGTCTTGGAATCTGGAAATTAAACAGTTCAATCCGGGTGACCTGCAGCGGCATCCACGCGACTCTTTGTTACTCCCCCATTCTATGAAGAACAATGCTGTTCGTTAAGTAAAATCATTCTTTATTTTCGGGTTCGACACCTACAACTGAACCTTTGTGGATTCGCGTGCCTTTTGGAACAGAGGGATTCTTATCATGCACATATAGGCAACAGCAGTTTGTGGTTTTACTAATGTTTTGTTAACCACTTATTCCAACAAATATTTCTGATGATGATATATGTCCAATGAATATGGAAAGCCAACGGCCCTAAACTGGAATTCGCAATTTTTGGGGTCAGCAAATGTATGTAAGAACAGCCTCATATCAAGCTTAGACCACTGAATGCATTTGCATATTATTTTTCTTGTTACTACAAACGCATTGTAAAATGATGAACCAACCAATAAAGGATTGATTATATCATTAGTCAAATGGTAACCGAAGTGTAATAACGGCACATTGTATTCCTTGATCCGTGCACTCTGTACCCAAGTCTTAATACGACGGAAAAGTATGTAAAATGAAAATTGAACTTTATATCAATCTCAGACGATCAGTAAAAAACTTGTACACCATATAAATGCCTTTCGTCAGTCCGGGTATTGGCTTGAGGTCATTCGTGTAGGAAGAAATCGGAGCCTTTGACAAAAACTCCGGTCTCCGAGCAGGGCATTCATTTGACATAAAACATCATCAGAACACAGAGGATCAAACCCGGGTTACGTCAGTGAAGAGCTAGACAGAGTGTTTAACGGCGTGTGCGGTATTGGTCACATTCACAATGAGACCGGCCGTTTGATGCATTACTTTGGTGTACAACATTTACAGCTATGATTCACAATGAGACCGGCCGTTAGATGCGATACTTTTTGGGCTGGGTACAACATGTTTGGAGGGGAAGGGAGGAGGGGGGGGGGGGTTAAAGTGGTACCTCCTAAGATTAACAACATCCAGATTCCCAAACCAAAAAAAAAAAATATCAATAATTATACAAAATTGAAATTCCATAAAATCGGAAGGGACTGATTTATTATTGGGTTTGAATTCCCTTAGAACGGGAGTCGTGGTAGCATTTTGTGGAGGTGTAGTAAAAACATTCATTATTCAGTTCGGAACAGCGGCTATTTCTATTGAAAATACGAATAAATTCGTAAATGCCGTATTACAAAATATGTTTAATAGCCAACAATACATTAAATGGGATTAAAACTAAAGACCGTATCGGTTCGTTTAGCCTTGTACGATAAAATTATTCACCTTTCCGATAAAGAAATTATTATCAATTAAACTTATAGCGACGAATAAATACAGTTTGATTTCATTATCCTGCAATTACCTAGACTATGGTGTAGGAAGTAGCAAAATCTTCAGTGATTAACGGCGACTGCCGCACATACTGCAGACGACAACATAACTTCCGGCCATTTACACCGTGTGACGTTCAAACTTTAACGTCGGATACAGTAGTCAAGGTCATCTTGTCCTCACTAATTCAAGGTTTATATCAGGAATATGCAGTGAATTATAGAACATATATGTAAAACAGAAAAAACCCAACTACACTGCATCAATTTACATGTCGTTTGGTCTTACTGTTAACATCCTTCTTAATATTGTAGAGGAACCAGGGTTGCAGTGATTTTCATCTTTATTAGTATTTCAAAACAAACCGTGCATTTCGCACCATCATTTGAAATTAATCGACCCCGTCAACAAAGAAAAGATATTTTACATTCTGCACTACGATAAAAATAAGGTAAAATCAAGACTTTCTAAGTTCCTGGATATCATATTATTGTTTTTTGTAGATAGTAATTCAAAATTTAAGTTGCGACTGAAAGACATATATGGAAAACAGATGTAAAACCTTTTGATATCAAAATTATCGATAGATAGATATGTGTGTGTGTGTGTGTGTGTGTGTGTGTGTGTGTGTGTGTGTGTGTGTGTGTGTGTGTGTGTGATCCTATTCTTTGTATACACACGCAGTGTGACCTTAAGAATCGTACGCCATGTGACCTTGAGAATCGTACGCCATTTGACCTTGAGAATCGTACGCCATGTGATCTTGAGAATCGTACGCCATATGACCTTAAGAATCGTACGCCATATGACCTTGAGAATCGTACGAATGAAAGTTTTCATCCAAGTATCACTAAAAGAGGTATACTACATCGTCATAATGACCGATAAATATAAGAAATATTTGTCTACTTCTTGAATTAAGATGCCTAGCTTAATAGCTCTGTAGGTTAGCACGACGAATGCTGAACTGTAGATCTTATGTTCGAGTTCAGCAGAAATTTTAAATTCTTTTTTCAGATTACTTTCTACTACAATTGCATTTTGGACTAAATAAAGTAAATTCAAAAGTATTCAATTTAAGAATATTGTAGTACATATCCTCCACTTTTCAACCTTATCAAACTTCTCTGATGCATATTCCTCCATTATTCGAACTTTAGTATTCTATTTCTACTTTACGCGAGAAATTGTGTAACGTATACAGAGGCGGATCTTGACACTCTTCAAAGGGAGGGGAGGCTTATGTTGCGACCCAAGTTTGTATTTTTCCGTTAAAAGGGATGGAGACCCCAAAATGGCAAAAACTAACATTTTTGTCGAATATGATCAACCAAAAGGGGCGGGGAGTTAACTCCCATAACGCCATCCACATTTTTATTTCCATCATTATAATTTAAACCAGTTTAGAGGTTTACAAATAGACGTTTAATTTGTTTCATGTCCTTCCGTGTGTGTGCACATGTGTCATATCTTTATGTTCATCTTCTGAACAACTCTTATGTTCATCTTCTGAACAATTTTTATGTTCATCTTCTGAACAATTTTTATGTTCATCTTCTGAACAATTCAGTTTTTGTTTCTGGCTGCAAAGAATAAGATTTTGTAAGAAACACACAGAAAAAAGAAAGAAAAGGATTAGAGGGGGTTAAAGCACTCAAATAAAGTACGATAAATAAAAGCATAATAGAGAGAAGAGAAAACGTAATGTGGTATAAGTCATTATTTAAAATACAGTCTTCAAACAACAAAACTGTGGCAAAATGTACAAGAACTGACGTGACACACTGTACAAGAACTGGTATGACATATTGTACAGCAACTGATGTGACATACTGTACAAGAACTGGCGTGATATACTGTACAAGAACTGATGTGACATACTGTACAAGAACTGGTGTGATATACTGTACAAGAACTGGCGTGATATACTGTACAAGAACTGACGTGACATACAGTACAAGAACTGACGTGACATACTGTACAAGAACTGATGTGACACACTGTACAAGAACTGATGTGATATACTGTACAAGAACTGACGTGACATACTGTACAGGAACTGACGTGACACACTGTACAAGAACTGATTTGACATACTGTACAAAAACTGACGTGACATACTGTACAGGAACTGACGTGACACACTGTACAAGAACTGACGTGACATACTGTACAAGAACTGACGTGACACACTGTACAAGAACTGACGTGACATACAGTACAAGAACTGACGTGACATACGGTACAAGAACTGATGTGATATACTGTACAAGAACTGACGTGACATACTGTACAAGAACTGACGTGACATACTGTACAAGTACTGATGTGATATACTGTACAAGAACTGACGTGACATACTGTACAAGAACTGACGTGACATACGGTACAAGAACTGATGTGATATACTGTACAAGAACTGACGTGACACACTGTGCAAGAACTGACGTGACATACTGTACAAGAACTGACGTGACATACGGTACAAGAACTGACGTGACATACTGTACAAGAACTGACGTGACATACAGTACAAGAACTGACGTGACATACGGTACAAGAACTGATGTGATATACTGTACAAGAACTGACGTGACATACTGTACAAGAACTGACGTGACATACTGTACAAGTACTGATGTGATATACTGTACAAGAACTGACGTGACACACTGTACAAGAACTGACGTGACATACTGTACAAGTACTGATGTGATATACTGTACAAGAACTGACGTGACACACTGTACAAGAACTGACGTGACATACTGTACAAGTACTGATGTGATATACTGTACAAGAACTGACGTGACATACTGTACAAGAATTGATGTGACATACTGTACAAGAACTGGCATGACATACTGTACATAAACTAATGTGACATACTGTACAAGAACTAATGTGACATACTGTACAAGAGAAATAACACGTACTTTTCTGCTAGGCTAACATACTTTTCTTTTAAAATCAAATGTCTGATATAAATGGAACCAAAACATCAATATGCGCTTTTTGTAACCTTCAATTGTGGGTGTCCTCAAATCAACAAAGGGTCATATGATGTGATTAATCTCTAAAAAATCAAACGGCAGTGCCTTCTCAATTTCACATACATAAAAAAAGGAATAGGAATTTTCTGTGATATTATTGCAAAAAGATTTAGCGATTGCTTTGTTAACAAATGGAATTCAGTATGTTAGTCATTATGGTGGGGAATGGAGATTTAATGCCAATGTTATCGCTCTGAGGCAAGACCAGTAGAAAGTATAAATGTTGTCTCAATTCCACCTATCACGTAGAATGCACCAACAACATAATTCACACACATAAAATGACAACACATGTTTGTAAATTCAACATCCAAGACTTTACAGCTAATAAAAAGATACATAAAATGTCATTAACTAAAAGGGACTAATTTGACAACGGAGGACCCCAATTAATGGGCCCTGGTTATTAGTCAATGTTCAAAGGCGCGGAGGGATATCATGTGACGTCGTAAAGGCGCGGAAGCCACGCCTCCACGGACACTGAGGCGCTGCGCGGCGTTCTCAACTGACAGCTTACACGCTGAACTTGTTCTCTGGGTTTTATTTGACGGCGATGAACGTGTGAACCAAGTTTTGAAAGCTTGATAAATTCGATAATTTGTATATCAATCGTGACGTATACTCGATACCCTTCAACCCGAGCAATGCTTCAGACTTTTAACAATAGCTTACGTGATTAAATTTACATGCATGGAATGCATGAATGAAAGTCGCGACAGATACGGTATCGACTATCACAATCCATATCAATCTAAGATATACAAAATAACCTGTACGTACTTATAGACAGTTTTTAAGGTAGTGCTCCTTACTAACCATTTCTTAATTAAGTAGGTACAAATAAATTACGAAGAAATACGGAGAGTTGGAGGTTACTCTGTGATTTTTTTTCTGCAAGCAAAAGAGAAACGAAGTGAGAATATGTAAAACCTACAAATTGTTGTATCAATTTAAGGAGATTTGTGAGTACTATACGTCCGTATTGTATGAAGTCATGCTATGCTTCTCTTGTACAAACGTCTGAATTAAAAGGGGGGAAAATGAAATTTATTCAGAAATATTTTCTAGTAAGTTTCTGGAAAGTTTTTTCTTTTCGATCTGAATATTTTACTTAGTGAAACAGCAGCAAAATTTGTCGTTTCAATAAGTAATAGTTAGTCTTTATTTTGCATTAATATAAAGTCATGGTAAAGATTTTCAGAGAAAACAAAAATATCATCACTAGCTTTAACTCGTGGTTAATGATACATGTAGCTATCCTGCGTTATAAATCTCCTTATGCTGTAAATCCGTTCCTCTAGATTCGGTGTGATATGTTTTAGATTTTTTCCCCGAACCACATCTAGAAGTTACAACAAACCCGGGAGTATTGTGAACACCGCCGTTACACAGATGCCACGCACTGTCTGGTGATCGCAGATCTAGATATCTTTAAAAATAAAACAATTTCGAAGAGAGTGTTTAATCCGTGTAAAATCGTTGTCGTGTCTATATAGATAAATATTCCCAGAACTGATTGCACACAAAAATCATGTGATAGAAATAGCTTAAACTGCATTAGTTCGTCTGGTCTCCAAACATAAAACAGACCAGCATTTACTGTACACGTAAAACATACTCAGCAAACACGGGCCATTTACACGAAGTTAGATTGAATTAAAAAAAAAAGGGGGGGGGGGGAGACACATATATACTACACAATGGATTCATGGACAAAGTACTAATCATATAAATTCTAACATTTTAATTGTACTTATTTATTTTTATTATCAAAATCGAAATTTGTAATGGTACTTATAATTTGGCAATCCTGATTCGAACACCGATTTAATAAAGTTCAATTACACACATTGGCAATTCCAATCCTATTGATGTTGATGTCTCGATTATGACGGTAGGTGGCGCCTCGGGGACATCGATTCGTTCCTTCCTATAAATGTCTGACCCCAGAGTTTCCATTGTCAATCCGGTCCGCAATTTAACAATTACATATATGATTGGTAATTTCCTTTCAGCCGAATTAAGACTTATTCTTAGGTTCTGACATCTCAGGAATGGTGGTCTTCGGAATCTATAAATAAAGTTACAACTTTATAATTATAAAGTTAGAGCTGTAGAAGTGGAAATTAAAGAGTTGATTTTTTTAATTTTTTAGTTTCCATGAAAAATATTTGATGGAGACTAAAAACGCAGATGACCTAAAATTGCGTCATTTTGATCAAATTGAGAATGACAACAGAGTTGCTTCGGGATTATTGGTTGATATATGCAATGTACCTTCTGAATGGTTGATATATGTAATGTAACTTCTGAATGGTTGATATATGCAATGCACCTTCTGAATGGTTGATATATGTAATGTACCTTCTGAATGGTTGATATATGCAATGTAACTTCTGAATGGTTGATATATGCAATGTACCTTCTGAATGGTTGATATATGCAATGTACCTTCTGAATGGTTGATATATGTAATGTACCTTCTGAATGGTTGATATATGCAATGTACCTTCTGAATGGTTGATATATGCAATGTAACTTCTGAATGGTTGATATATGCAATGTACCTTCTGAATGGTTGATATATGCAATGTAACTTCTGAATGGTTGATATATGTAATGCACCTTCTGAATGGTTGATATATGTAATGCACCTTCTGAATGGTTGATATATGTAATGCACCTTCTGAATGGCTTGACTTTGAATTCTATTACTCTATACATACCTGTCCGTGTAACTGTGTTAAGACCTACATAAAGGCGACAAACAAGTTGTAAATGTTGTCAAGATCCTACACAGTGTTGTAGAGTTAACGTTAAAATGGCTGAGGGCATGTACTAACTTTCTAATATAGCAGGAATTCTATTACAAATTGAAAGTACAGAAAATATGTGACTGTTGTTTGTAAAAAAAAAATATAATAAATTAAAGGCGACAAACAAGTTGTAAATGTTGTCAAGATCCTACACAGTGTTGTAGAGTTAACGTTAAAATGGCTGAGGGCATGTACTAACTTTCTAATATAGCAGGAATTCTATTACAAATTGAAAGTACAGAAAATATGTGACTGTTGTTTGTAAAAAAAAAATATAATAAATTTTAAAAAAAAATCCCACGGTATTTGATTGCAGGCAGATCTATTTAAATATTTCATCATTTTACATTTTAGGGAGTCAGATTGAATAACCACACGTATGTGATACATATGTTCTTAGCTGGTATTTCCTAGGCATTCTTATCCATCCCCCCCCCCCCTCCCACACACACACATTAGGCTTTTTTTAGATAAAAAAATTATCATATTTTAAATAATTACTACTTTTTTACTAAAACAAATTCACATCAATTTCCTGTTGTCATTACCTATAACAAACGAAGGCAAACTTGGCAAGATCATATCAACTAAGTAACTAAGGAACACCCCCCCCCCCCATCTACACACACGCATACATATCCACACACACACACACACACACACACACACACACACACACAAATATATATATATATATATATATATATATATATATGATATATGATATAATATAATATATGTATATATATTATATATATATATATATATATATATATATATATATATATATATATATATATAATATAATATATGTATATATATATATATATATATATATATATATATATATATATATATATACGCATGTACATAATATAAATAAATATCTGAAGCAGTTCCCATTATAGCTAACAAAAAACAGAAGGTAGGTGTAATCAATATGATGTGCTTTATTATAATTAAATAATTATTATTCGTAAGGTCCATTGATTTACACGAAATAAGCAAATAAACTGTATACTCGACAAAAAATGAGAGTTTTGGGCATTAGGTCCCCCGCGACTCCATTAGTCCGTCTCACCTTAATTAATGTTCACTAAAACACGTACTTCTCTCACCTTAATTAACTTATGCTAAAAACAGATACCCATCTCACCTTTATTAATGTACACTAAAACAGGTACTACTCTCATCTTAATTAATGTATGATAAAAACAGGTATTTCGAATCAAATTCAAAGCTTACTAAAATATAGAACTCGAGTAGTATAGAGACTCTACAATATTGTATCACATTTACCAGAGAAATGTCAAAACACTCGAGTAGTATAGAGATACATATTCTACAATTCACCGATATTGTACAATAGTTATAATTATCGTATTCTGATAAAGAAGGTTATAATCACTTTAAACTTGGAAAAGTTTAAGGGAGGGGCCATGTTCTCCTGATTTAGGATTTCGTTTAGTAAAAGTACAATGTAGGTTTCTCTTCAGACTGCCTCCCACCCCACCCCCTCGAAAAAAGACGTTGCGTTCCTGAATTATCAAATATAATTTGGGGTGTTATCATTATTTTTTTTTTTTTTCCATAATCTCTGGTTCACTCCATCGTCATAATGAGGCTTTACAGCGTAATGGTGAATTGGTCTTTTACGTGTTAGAACATGCGGTATTTTTGGAGTTGTGTTAACAGTTGATTATATACCAGGAGAATTCCATTTCAAAGGTTAATAAAACAAATGAGGAATTTACGTATACCCCAAAGTTTTGAATTAAACAATGACACACTCACACTTTCATCTAAACATCCAATCGATGATGTATTGCGCTAAGGACAAAAATATGTTCATCAGGTGCAAATGAAAGGGCATGTTAAATATATTTAATCCATATTCCTATGTCATCTTCCTGTTGAAATCTTTTTTTTTTTCACGTCTGATTTAAAGATTCAAACTTTTGAAAATTAAATGTTGAGTAAATGAACTTGCATTGCACAACTCGACGTGCTCAAAGGTACACAAAACCTTAATAACAAGGGGCAAGTAATAACAGGGGACTACCCACCCACCCCCCCTTTTTTTTTTTTTTTTTTTTTTTTTTTTTTTTTGACAATGTACATGTAATTACATGTAAAGTTGGTTAATTTTAAGTGCATAAAGACTTTTATGTAAATATGGAGGAAGAAAAAAGTAGCGAAACATGTCAAACATTTTTAAGAGCATTGTTCTCTGGCTTAAGTGAATGGCGATACAAACATTTTCCCAATTCTGTCGTTTTTTTTCTGAAATTATTTTCCCGATAGAAAGGAAAAGAGAAGAAAAGAATAGGGCATGTTGCTGTTTCGCAATTCGAAGCTCTTGAAGACACGAGGAGTCACTTTTTGTACTTTGTGCCTCCGGTGAAGTCAACTCTGACAGATAATATAAGAACGCTGGGCTTGTATCATTATGTCACGTTAGTGAGTTGTTGAAGAACAAATGAATCTCTAATAATGTGACTAATCTGTAAGTAATAACTCGTCAGTCCGTCCTCGTCCCAGCTGATGGATAACGCTTCCCCCCGATCGTTAGCTGCAATTTATTAAGACATAACAACCCGTAAACAAGATCCGCTTCAAGTCAACAAATGGGGTGAGCAGTTATGGAGTCGCGTAAACTACTGACGACCTCGCCGGACGAGCGCATTCTTCCCTCACACATTGTTTTAATACTGCGAATATGATGGTATCGGCCCAGTCCACAGTAAATGTAAGTAACGCTCACACTCATCACGAGGATTTTTCCAACCAATTAGAGACCAGATAACCATTTAATTGTTATGTGGCAACTGCTGTCAACAACTATCTGCCTAACTTGTCGTATCACACATTCCGAGAACCAAGGAATAGTGAGCCACGTCGTAGTTGATTGTGTGAACTCCTACAAAGATTACTACACAATGCTCTTAAAAGTCCGATTCCGAAGTTTGAGTCGTCTTTCGCTGTGACCCTCTCTGAACAGTGCAAACTCATTTTGTGTGCTTCCTTTGTTGCAGACTCGAGAGAGTCGTGCTATTCCATGTCACGCAGTGTGTAGAAATTCTGATCTCTCAAACGAAACTTCCAGTTGTCTCTAATGAGTTCACAGAATGGAAATTGGTTTTCATTTATTCACAACAAAACTGACTTCCTACAAACTATGTTATTGCTACGGTTTCAACCTCTTTATCCCCCATGTTTGATCAAGATTCAGACAAAGACTGAATTAATTAACATTTTTGCTATCACTAAGATTTTTTTTCTGCATCGTTGAAAATTCTTGTTACTGTATTAGGAGCGTTTTTATATTTCCGCAAATTGAAACATTGCAGAAATGATTATAATGTGAGGGAATGTGATTTTGAAAGTTTAATGAAAGTTTACAAACAAAATGTTTCCTAATGAAGACATTTATATGTCGGCGGGGTTTTGCACTGTTTATCAAATAGAGAAATAAAGCGAGAGGCAGGGGATGTTCGGTTTGTCTACACTAAACATGCCGTGCGCCATGCTGAATGACAGGGGTTCATAAAACTGTTCAGATTTAAGGAGCAATAAAATTCACATAGCAAAACTATACTTTAAATGTTGACGTTTTGATTTTCAAGAGAAAATAAATAAAGTGCGTTATTAGTAGCTTTCTCTCACCACACACGCGCGCTTTCCCGCCATCTGCGCTGACTGCAGAATCTCAAAGCAGACGATAATTACCACTACCACATTAATGGACAAACAAAAAACACCACAAGATAAGTAGTTTTTGAAAATAAACTCACTGTCGGCAATCAGTGAGTAATAGAAAGAAGAAACAGCATAATTAGCATCTGACTGAGGAACGTTTTAACATGTTATGGCGGGGAGTTTGCGAACTGATTCACGAGATGCCGCTGTAAGCTGTAGAGTATGTGATTACATTATAACATGCTTCTATCACAGTTACAAAGAATGATGGATTTGTCAGTTCAAAACGTTACAATTTTTATAAGACTCTATCAATATGCTCTAAACATTGAAGTAATTGTCTGTTAATGGCGCTGAATTCTTGAAATGTGTCGTGTACTGACATACCCTGAGGTTTTCATTATTCCGTTCAACACCCCCCCCCCCCCCCCGTTTTTTTTTTCTGCTCACCAGATTATTCTCTCCCCCTCTCTCTCTCTCTCTCTCAAAACTAGTACTTTTTGGTGATCATAAATGTTTGGAAAATCCTGCAAAATGAACGGAACATGCAATGCCTAACTTTCACGAAAATATTTCTTCTTTGAAAAGCATCACCTGTCAGCACTGTCAAATAGGAACTGAGAGAGACTGGTATGTTGAGGGGTAGATGTACTTTATTCCTTTTCTAACTTAATTCATATCCTTTATGCTGAAGTTGGATTGCTACGTTTATTTAATTTCTCTTTAAAGCACCTCATAAGTACATTATGATTTCACAATCGAAAAGAATGATATAAGTTGTTCATTATATTATATCTTTTTTTTTTTTTTTTTTTTATTTTCCCCCGTTGTAATAAAGAGGTGTGTTTTTGTGTGTAGTTAGAAATTTTATATTCTAAATTTCGTATATATATGCCAAGGAGATTCGGACGTTCTGGGGTTTTTTTTATTATTTTATTTTTGGTTTTGTTTTGTTTTTTTCTTCTTCTTTTTTTCTTTTTTTTTTTTTTTTTGGACAAAAAGTTATTTATGAAAATTGAAAGTGTTATTTGTTAATATTTTTAAAATCTATTTAAATCTACGGCTAAAATTTTCAAGAAACATTGCAATATTATTAAATATGTTATGTACCTAGGGCAAGAACAGCCGGAGTGTTCATTGTGGAAACTTCTACCTCGAAAATGCAGGAGCACCTGTCGTTTGTATTCACATTCCCGGTGATCCGCCTCCCCCTTCTAAAGTAACTTAAAATAAATATAACCATTAAAATAAATATAACCAATAATGAATTTTTTCTGCAAAGGAATAAAACCATAGAGGGCATTCAATTCTCATACTAAATTCGTCCGTCTGAAACGGACACGGGACCTTCCGATCTAAGGGCCGTAAAGGTCACGGAGGTTAACGGCGAAATATAGACGTCTAATTGTCTCTTTACTGGCATCAATACGCATGCTCTTCTGTTCCGTGGTAATTACAGACAACCTTTCTGAAACAAATTAAAATTCATGATTTTTCGAGAAGTAAACTTTTCTTTATTGTTTACAAAACATAAGAGGTTTAATATAGATTACGTATAGGATAAGTTTATTTCCTGAATGAAGCAGGTTTTGAGCATTCTATGCAAGTTTCGTGCTGTTTATCTCGTAGTCTTTAAATATAGCATTGCCTTTGTGTAGACCTGACGGCTTAACAATTAAAACTTATTCCCATAGTACCTTGTTACGCTGGCTGCTGAGGTCACGTCAACCTTTGACCTCTTCTTCAATAAAGGGATATTTTTATATTATGCTACTTATTCAGTCGAAAATATATTCCGTTAATTATTACAATCGTAACGTGTTATATATATATATATATATATATAGAACACAAAAACAAAAATAAGTAATATTAATTAAAAACAAACAAACAAAACAAAACAAATATGCAAGTGAAAAACAAACAAACAAAAATATAAAAAGCAAAAAACAAAATCAAAAACAAAAAACGCACACACACACACATACACACAAAACAAAAGACAAAAAACAAAACAAACCCAAAAACAAAACCAAAAAAAAACAAAAACAAAAACAAAAAAACAACAACATAAAAAAAATATATATAAATACCCCCCACCCCCCCCCCCCCCACCCCCACCCCCCAAAAAAACCTGGTTGTACATGCAGGTCACGTGTGTCTTAGAATTGAAGAAAATGCACATGTGGTGCTATCTGTTAATTTGTCTGAATTTCAGCGAGATCCCATTTCTAATTTAATGACCGTCTCACTGTGTGAATGAGCCACGTCCAGCTTTGATGATGTTCGTGCTGCGTCGTTGTGATTTTGAATATTTCTTGTGTATGTAGAACGTGTAGCGTGATTGCGTCTCTGAGCTGTATATGTTAAGGTGTTGCACGTCTTATATTTTGATTCTTGTTGAATTACCTGTATGTGCAAATTTTATGTTAATCTTTTAAATTATAACTAAAGTATTCAGATACAACATGATCAGAGATGGATGTAAAGTTGATAAGTAACGCTCTCGCTTCTATCCGCTGCGACCCGAGTTCGATCCCCGTGATCGGCAGTGGTTGTATATGAGAGGGTATGGTGGTCGCCCACTCGGACACGTGGTTTTCCTCCGAGTACTCTGGTTTCCTCCCAGAAAATGACCCCTAGCGTCAAAATCCGTGAAAGTCGGTAGATAATAACTAAAATACAGCTAATGTTAATCGTAGTTTGTATGTCCGACTTTAGAAATAAAGATTATTTATTATTAATTATCATAGAGCATTAAAAATGCCCACCCCAAGTCTCAAACACAAAGTTACACAAATTTTAATTAAAGTATTTACCAGACTTTACAATTACATTATTCGTATGTTTTGTATTTCTATTGTACAAGTTTAAAGTTTAAGGTCTATTTTGGCCCCGTCTCGAAGTCAATAATAATTGTAGTCACAAAATAATCCTTACTTTAATAATTTGACATTTTTTTCCCTAGAAAATCTTGTTCAAATTATCATTTTGGGGCAAATCCTCAAAATAGAGGAAAAATCGTCGATTTCTGGAAATGCTTTATTAAAATTCAATGAAATGGTTTTCACTAAAATTTTAATATTAATAGCATCTTTAAAATATTAGTCTTATCCAAATGCAAATATTGTTTTCAGTAATTATATGTACTTTATGTTATTTTGAGGCTAAAAGTGTTTTGAATTCATAAAAATCATACATTTCCCCGGGGGGAGGGTCAAAATTTCATTCAAGTGATATTTTTGTTCACGAAAATAAAATCCAAAGAGTAATATTATTCCTATTTAAGTTTAATCTTGTCCTAAAATATGTTCGAAATTCATTTCAAATATATTTGTTTTTGAGGACACAATTAAAACTGCTAAAATTGCAGCATAGCTAGAATTACAGTATAAAGCTAATAGTAAGAACACAAATTCAAATGTTGTAAATTCATTAATTTATGAATTAATGAAGTTACAATATTTGAATTTGTGTTCTTAATTGGATGATATATTTTTTTCCAAAGAGAACACCAATTCTCAAAATCCTCTAAATCAATTTATCCGACATTTGGTATGAAAATTCAGCATTTTGGCCATTAATTCAAAAATTTGATTTATAACCCCAATTTTTAAAGTTCCATTTTAAATTTTAACGCAATACTTTGTAATTTATGTACAAATTTACAAAAAGAAAATATTCCTAGAATATAGGTTCCTTTAAACTGCTCAAATTCTATATCATGAATTTTCCCGTAAATAAAATGTAAAGGGGTTACTATGTTCAGTATAGTAACTTGAAGACATGGATATGTATGTAATTGATGTAGTGATTGATTTGTGTTGTATATATGTTATATTGGCACCAACAAACAAATCGAGTTGATGCCAATAAATGGTAGTTAAATTTTAAGTGCAAAAAACTCGAGTTTAACACATTGCTCTTTAAACACATTAACTCTTTAAAAATTAATTAGTATGAGATAAATACAACCATCTTAATGACATATCGACTCTTGAATGTTATTCCTATAAAATTTGTCTCATTGTCAATTTTCCAAAATAAACTTTTTCTAAACTAAGGTAATTTACATTATTATATTCTATAAATTTAAAAATTAGAAAGGAAAATAATAAAAAAAAAAAAATACGGAGACCCATGTTGAAATAATAGATAGGTGCAGTAAGGTGCAGTAAGGTGCGATGTGACGACGTTCGGTTTTCATTGATATATTCACCCTTTTTTTTTTTATTGAGTATGACTTTAAAGATTTTTTTTTTTCAAGAATTAGGGAATATATATCTTCTTATTTGTTTCATGTATTGTGGCCGTCGATTCGGATTTAACGACGGAAAACTGAATTTTAACGGCGTCGCATCTTATAACATTGTTAAAATCCCCAAGCTAGTGAGTGCGAAGGAATACGGATACAGTTTGGGACTGTTAATGCTAATTCAATAGTCGAACAGGTCAAGTTGTTAACGAATCAAAATACAGAAATCTCACAAGTTACATTAGAGTACAGATGCATTTAAGGGCATACGCGACGTTTCTCAATAATATATAAATTTTTCGTAACATTTCACGTACAATTCACTTGCATTCTATCTTGTTTCTACAAAAAGATCTTGGGGTATATTACCATGTCTGTTTTAGAATTATCATATGCATATTTTGATACCTCCTGGTTATATATTACAAATACCTTTTAAAAAGGTTAAGCCAGCTCTTATGTATTACAGTAAGTTGTATAAATGGTCTGTAGCAAAGAAGAGGAAAAAAATATTGGAACAAATGGGTATCAAACCCTGGACCCTTGCATTACTAGTCAAGTAATTAATTTCGCAGTTGTTCATCAAGAAGACAGAGGTTCTAAGCCAGTTTCTAAATACAGAGAATCTATAGCGGCTAGTATAGGAGACCAGATATAATTCGCGATGCACATAACTTTTTCTAACTGACCACTTTCGCGTGAGCCACACCCATCCCAAACAACAGAGGCATATTCTAAAGCCGGTCTTATAAAAATAACGTACATTTTTAAAAGACTATTTCTTTCTAAAGTAAATATTAGTTTTTAAGCAGTACTTGTAATAGTATTTAGCATTTATATAATGGGACCATACTGGTGATACATTTATTACCTTTGGGTAAGTCAATTTGTCTTTTGATAAATACAATGACCCATTCTTATGCCTATGTCTAAAACCAGACGCAAATTACAATTTTATCTACTCAAAACACTGCAAAATAAAATGATTGAATAGATTTTGTAAATCAAAATAAATAAATAAATCAATCAATCAATCAAAATAAAAAAATAAAATAAATAAATAAATGTAAAGATATGTCTTCTAAAGAAAAAATGGTAAGGCGTGGTTGGTAAAGCTCTGACTGCGTCCATTAAATAAGTATTAACGGTTACAAATAACAAACAAGAAGATATTTCTTTATTTGCTTTGTAGTGAAAGAAATGATTTACAATGGAACGGGTTACAACTTCTTTTGATACAGACGACTTCCATGAAGAAAAAAAAAAACAATGTTCAGAAAATGCAATGGTTATACACCGAAAATTTTATAAACCTTCAATAAAACCATAACATCTTCACAGTAAATTTTCTTATCAGTTACAGTAAATTTGAACCAAATAAGTGTTGATGTATATCTGAAAGTTCTTAAACACTAAAAAATTACATTGTTTAAAAATTGAAAATATAAGATATAAAAACGTGTTTTTTAGTTCGGCTTATTCAGGTTTATTTACGATGTTCGGTGATCCGCAGAGCAATATATTACAAAGACAAAGGGCGACAATCGTGTCGATCGCGTAACGTAAAATCAAATACATTTGTTTACACATACAAATGATAGAAAAACTACATGATTGACCTCTAGATCCATTTGATTCGTCAAATTATAGTGATGTTTAATTGATTATTCTCGACCCCGACATCGCTAATTCAGAGAATTAAGATGCAATGCAGAAAAGTGTATTGCTATGACTTTGCAACGTTTTAAAATCAACGTCAAGACGATTTCGTTTTTGGCTTGAAGCAATTCATTCTGGGCTTGTATCCTACAATAATTATACTACAGGGTATGTTTCCCGAGGGGCTGTAAAACCCCCCATTGTGCTATTACCCGTGACCCCAAGGCGAATGTAATTATAGCAAACTTGGGTGATGACACACTGCGATGATAATCTTCTGTTTCATGTAGCGGTATTACGTGATAACATATATACACGTGGTAACTGCTTTTCTGTTCTATGTAGCGGTATTACGTGATAACATATACACGTGGTAACTGCTTTTCTGTTCTATGTAGCGGTATTACGTGATAACATAACATAATATATACACGTGGTAACTGCTTTTCTGTTCTATGTAGCGGTATTACGTGATAACATATATACACGTGGTAACTGCTTTTCACATATCCTCCTACATTTAAGAAAAAATCAACTTTAGAAAAAAACTAATAAATTTTGAAAAGTTCCGTGGGGATCCAATTAAAATAGGTCCCCATTACTCCTTGCTTGTCGTCAGAGGTTATAAATGACAACAGCAGCGCGTTCATAAAGAAATGGCTATCATTAAAATTTGCAAAGATATCAAAGGCAAAAGCATTGGAAATGTAGATATAATATAAAAGAAATGAATTTCATTTTTAAAACTACGTGAGGGTATGAAGTGCTACGCTAACCCGGTATACAGGATTAACTGGTTTGGTTTGATTGTATATTATTGCAATACAATCATAAAAGGTACAAGTGCTAAAAACATAGATCGCCCTCTACCTACACACACATGTGTAATGACATAAAAGCAATGCAATGTGCATGTTGATTAATCAACATTAAACATGAATATGAGATATACTAGGCGACACAGCATCTAACAACAATCTAAATAACATGTATATTTGGTAGATAGATGCACTTACTGTATTATTGATTAAACTGATTATTGTTTGATACATGTGTG
This sequence comes from Ostrea denselamellosa, assembly GCA_024699665.1. NCBI lineage: Eukaryota > Metazoa > Mollusca > Bivalvia > Ostreida > Ostreidae > Ostrea > Ostrea denselamellosa. Next base: position 887,494 of record JAMZEH010000091.1, read on the forward strand.
AATATTCATTCTACTTCTTGCTGAGAAAAGTTCACCTCAGAATAAAACATGCGTGTTCATTATTGATAAATATACACTACGTGTACTTTATGATGCGCGTTGGCACATCCTGATAAGTATTCCAGTAACGTATAGTAAGCCTGCCGCACGGCAGTCATCCCCACAGTGTTTACTATAATACCATATAGTGAACTTTCTGCATAGCGGCCCTCCCCCGCAATGTCTTCCATATAGTGAACATTCCGCATAGCGACCCTCCCCCGCAATGTCTACCATATAGTGAACATTCCGCATAGCGACCCCCCCCCCCCTCCCCCGTAATGTCTACCATATAGTGAACATTCCGCATAGCGACCCTCCCCCGCAATGTCTACCATATAGTGAACATTCCGCATAGCGGCCCTCCCCCCCCCCCCCCCCTCCCCCGCAATGTCTACCATATAGTGAACATTCCGCATAGCGACCCTCCCCCGCAATGTCTACCATATAGTGAACATTCCGCATAACGACCCTCTTCCGCTATGTCTACCATATAGTAAAAATTCCCCTTCGTAGTATTCGCTATATAGATTGAAGAGCTTTCCTCCTTAATCCGGATAATTCATTTTATAGTAACGCTTCCTTTTAATCCGGAAAATTTTCTATATATAGTAACGTTTCTCCCTTATTCAAGATATTTTGATATGTTGGTTCGTTTACCTGATCGGGATGTAGGGATCAAGGCGGGTATGACCGGTCGACAGGGGATGTTTATTCCTCCTAGACATCTGATCCCACCTCTGGTATGTCCAGATGTCCGTGTTTGCCCATCTGTCTGATTTGTATTTTCTATTGGATTTGTGAGATTGAATATTGTTAGTTATCTTATCCTATTCATAGTAACGCTTCTCCCTTAATCCGGATGTTTTGCTATATAATAACGTCTTCAACTTAATCCGGGAAATGTGCTATATACAGCAACATCTCCCCATTAATCCAGATAATTTGCTATATAATAACATATCCCCCTTAATCCGGATATTTCGCTATACTGTAACACTTCCTCATTAACCCGGATAATTTGCTATTACATAGAAACACTTCCTCCTTAATCCGGAAATTCTGCTATACAATAACACTTCCCCTTTATTCCGATATCATGAATGCAAATTGGTGTATTAATTTTGATTATTATGCTGCATGTCGGTTATGATTGAAATGTAAAATAAAGTGCATACTTCTCATTTAAGAAATGTGCAGAAAATTTTGAAACATTTGAAAAATAATTAGTAGTCATTAAGTACAGACAAAAATACAAAATGAAATGTCAGGTCCTTAGAAACATTCCTCGTTCAATGACTCGGCCAGAAATTTCCTTTCCGCATAGCTCCGGTAAAATTCTTATCTTCATCTTACAAATGATTTCAGGATTCTAGGTTTGCTTGGTAAATTAATACAGAAAAAACCCGGACTCGATAAATCATTTTACTGTTTTGATGAAAATATTTATAATTCGTTAACTCTTCCCCCATCCTGCTCTTCACAGCTCCCATTAAGAAATCAGTCACTAAAATATTTATTTTGTATCAATAAAGCTTATTAAACCTGATATATTGCATATGCATTTATGCGAGTTGAATTAACAGGTAGATTTCATCTAAATTATAATTATTGTATTGGGCGACCATCTATTATGATAGTAAATATCCGCCCCACTCCATTCCACCCCACCCTCAGTTTTACTGTAGCTAATAGTGTGTAGAATTCGAATCGTTTGCGGTTAGGTGGGAAAATTAATACTACGCCTATATATAAATGTTCCCTTAAGAAGAAAGGTTTACTCTATTAATAGCAGATCCTCTACGACGGGGGAAGGTTTACTCTATTAATAGCAGATCCTCTACGACGGGGGAAGGTTTACTCTATTAATAGCAGATCCTCTACGACGGGGGAAGGTTTACTCTATTAATAGCAGATCCTCTACGACGGGGGAAGGTTTACTCTATTAATAGCAGATCCTCTACGACGGGGGAAGGTTTACTCTATTAATAGCAGATCCTCTACGACGGGGGAAGGTTTACTCTATTAATAGCAGATCCTCTACGACGGGGAAAGGTTTACTAGAAGCGTTGCAGATCCTTCCCCTTGTATTTTCAAAATAAAATTTATTGCTTTTTTTAAATAGACGTACTACATGTATATTGATTAAGATTCATACGCGCATTTTCGCAACCGCAACGTATTCATAATGATATAATTATTACAATTCTAAGAGATATCAAACTAGTTTTGAAGGCAAAAATATTGGAATTTAACTTATATGTAGAGGAAATTAAAATGGTGTATAAATGTAAGAACTACGGAAAAGGTTTATCACATGGTTGTTCGGTTGTTGATCATAAAAAGAAATTGTGACGTGAAACATTTATTATCTTTGGGTAGGTCAGTTTGTCTTTTGATAAATAAGTAACTCACGAATTGATAAATATAAACATCACTTGCAAAATAGTTGTCATACCCTTAATTTTTGAAGCTGTTGTGTAATACATTTGTACTTGATTAACACTTGTGACCTAGACAAGATTCTAGATTCTATTTGTAGAACAATATTTGTCAGAATTCATTATAAACATTATGCAAGTGATATCCGCGTTGTAAAATCTAAGACTCTGGAAGCTTTATGATAGTGTAAATAGACTGTAGATTTTGTGGTAATAAGCACTCATTAAGCATTCTATAGACACTCTACAGAATTACATATGGACTTTTACCTCTGTGGATTGGATTGGACTTAACAATCGTTTGTGACAGTTTATTCTCTCATCTGTGGATACAGCTTGGCGGTAAACCAACATCAGACACTGCTTTTGTAAACTTTGATTAGACCTACTGTAACTTAATAATTTTTTCGTTGATAGATATTTCTGTAAATATTTGTAAATAAATTGTTAAATCTTTGAATTGTCTTTGTGAGTGATTTCTGCTGGTCACAGGGTTTATTCTTATAGAATATAGAATATATAATAGATATATGAACACTATTTACAACAGAGCAAAATAATTTATCGATGGGGCTCTGTTTTCACCGTGAGTTACTGCACAAGTATTACGTATAACATGTAATGGCTGTAACACACGTAATATGTAATGGCTGTAACACATGCAATTATTAAATGACAGCTGGAGATATATTTACTTTCATATGCTTTGTATTCAGATATTTTATTGAACATAGATGTTAACGATAAACTAACAACTCAAGTTTTATGACAAACAAGATAACTTCAGCTTCTTCTTCGTCAACTTCCAGTATTTATGTAGCAATATCCTACTATCACCTGTATATGCTGTTTACGTCTCTCAACTGATTTGATACGCACGAGTATGTTCTGCATATGATCAATTTTTAAATCGAAGTAGGCTACTGAGAAACAAGTTAATGGATTTTAATAGTGTTGTTTAAAGTCTGCATTTCGCGAATTCTTTGGTCGTTACAACGATCTAATTTACCAATATAACCTGTCACTAAGTGGGATGTCATCTGGTATGTGTCATATAAATTTATAGACCGTTCTTTACATACTGCATTTGATTACTGGTTACACCGTTACCTGATTAAAGCGGGCGTGACCGGTCAACAGGCGATTGCTACCCTCCTATACACCTGGTCTGTCCAAGGATCCGTGTTAACTCTACTCTTAAGCAGTAGTTGCTTCATGAAGTGCCCAGCATAATAAATAAAATTCAACGGTCCTTCTGATGGGAGCTTGGTTTTGTGTGACTGATGATTTCCTATTTGTAATCAGAAAGACCGTCGACTTTCAACTTTCATAAGCATTCTTAGGTAATGGAGCAATAACAAATACCGCATACTGATAAATGACCCTGAACTAATACAGACATGAAATTGTCATATCTAACCTATCGGTAATGGTGGTGAAGCCTTCATAACACTAACAGGCAAGCGTTCACCCCCTCATCCCCACCCCACCCCACACACCAATATGTTCATATATGTCGACCATCCAACTCCGTAAAGAATGGCCACACCAAACGTCAGAAGTAGAGATTGCTACTTCGTGAAAATCACTGGCATTCGGATACGACCTTTACAACAGAGGTCCCGTCGTGTTTTAGCGGGAGTTGGAAGGTTAAAGAACTCTCATTCCTACGGTCGAAAGCGTTAAGCAGAAGACTACATTTTTTTGTACTTCACCTATATCTGGTGACGTCTTAATATGTGTGATAAATTCTAAATGGAATGTAAAACAAACAAACAACAAACTAACGATAAGGAATGTGATAGTCCATAATATCACATTAACTGCACATTCATTCAATTTGTGCAATTAAGATTTTTTTGTTTTGCAAAGTCAAGTGAAATTTTGATTATATTTCAATATAAACCTCAGGGGTATGGTTCATGTATGATTTGTAGGTGTACAAATGTTTATCAGCATTCACCGTTATTTCGGAATTAACGATACCGTTTTCTTTTTTGTATTCTAGTCGGCCTCTGGCGGGAAATGAGATGACGATATTTAGCGTGCGATATGTCTCAGCGTGCCTTTAAAGAAGATAATGTATATTATGATATCTGATCGAATAAATAACCATCTCCCCGAGAGATTGGACTTCTCTGTACGTCTGTGATGCTGGATGCTGGCCGCCAATCTGACGGCGCCGTTTTGTCGTAAATTAATCACAAACGGAATAGGTGATAAGAACTAATCGCTAAGTCTTAAACGTTTCTATCACCCTGATTTCCTGAATTTGTTGTCCTAATGGCGCTTGATAAACTTTAAATTGACACTAACATGTGCAATTATCCGCAAATTGGAAAAATATAGAATTGAAAAAGTGTTTTATTGTGATGTATCCCTTAGGCTGTATAGTGGAACGGTACAGAATATCTATAATACCAAGTCCAAAAACTCGTACCGACGGATGCTGTCAGCCGCGCGGTGTGATTGGCCATATCTCATAAAATCTTTGACAAGTAAACTTACGAATTACTTTTCGTTGATACAGCAATTAAAGATACTAAGTGATATCTCTGATAAGCTTTTTGCAGAGCGTGGGCCTGCCATACCTGTGATTTAAATACGTTTCGGCACCACTATTTATAATATGTCACCCCGCAAGATAAATAGAAAATTTCAGACATGATATCATATTTACCAAAAATTACAGGAGTCTGGAAATGCCTGTCAACGGATTCAGGGAACTCATAAAGCAATGATATCGTGCTCATTTTATGAATTGTATGTCACGTGATACATCAATATCAAAAGTGAATCGTAAAGTGATTGACAGTTATATTGAAATACAAAACTATCTGCCTTGAAGTTTTTAATGGGTCATATCTTTTTTTTTATATCTTATCTTAGTAGCATGTCTCGTTTTCATGTCATGCGCACTTGCTAATTCTATATATATATATATATATATATATATATATATATATATATATATATATATATATATCACTCTAAACATGTAAACTCTAAAGATGCAGTCTCGTGTTACGTTGCTATGATCAATAAACACGACTGAAGAAGACCGGTAAAACGGTCGAATTATTTCAGAAAAGTGTTTAGAGTGTTTGTTTTTAAATTTTGCTCCAGCAAAAGACACTTTATATATATATATATATATATATATATATATATATATATATATATATATATATATATATATATTATATATATGTATGTATGTATAGCATAAACATTCTTTTTAAATCCTAAATAATTTCAGCTATATGACAAACAAAATAGGTACATGTACAATTGAACTCCTACATGAGTCTTATTGCTACTTTACAAGAATATGGATAACATTTCAATCTTCTACACGACACATTACGAGCTTGTTCAATCTCCTACATGACACATTACAATCTTGTTCAATCTCCTACACGACACATTACAATCTTGTTCAATCTCCGACAAGACCAGTTACAAGCTTGTTCAATCTTCAACAAGACACGTTACAAGCTTGTTCAATCTCCGACAAGACACGTTACCAGCTTGTTCAATCCCCGACAAAATTTGGCCTCATATCGACAGGAACACATACAAGCTGACTGTTTTACGTTGTAGTACATGTAAACTGATTGTTATTTCTTACAATCAAATCCCGTGAGGAACCGGGTTAGAAATAGATCATCAGTACCCCTTGTTGTCGTAAAATGCGACTAAGTGGGACTCAGATGGCACCGTAAAAACCAAGATCGCGTGTCACAACAGGTGTGGCACGATAAAGATCCCTCCCTGCTCAAAGGTCCTGAGCGCCGAGCATAGACCTGAATTTTGCAGCCCTTCACCGGCAATGGTGACGTATCCATATAAATGAAAATTCTCAAGCGGGACGTTAAACAATATATAATCAATAAAATTTAGTGTGCAGTGTATTACGTTATCCAAGCTGACTGTACCACATATGTAACACATTTCATGTTGTTTCACATTCATTTCAAGAATTTTTCATTCTAGTACATGTATAGACTTGAAATGGTGGGTGAAGTACCATAAATTGTTACCTATACTCTACACTCAAAGCTGTAACAGGGAGTGTTCTCCATGGTGCCAAAGCCTTTCCGTTTTTAAGAACATTTGCAAAACATTTTTTGCGTATATATTTTTTGCGTATACATTTTTTGCGTATATATTTTTCGCGTATACATTTTTCTGCGTATACATTTTCTGCGTATACATTTCTCGCGTATACATTTCTTGCGTATACATTTTTCTGCGTGAACCTAGGGATCCATACAGCAGTTCAGGGGGCAGCAAATGACATTGGTTACGGCGGGTGTGACCAGTCGACAGGGGGTGTTTACTCCGTCTAGGCACCTGATCCCACTTTTGGTATGTCCAGGGACCCGTGTTTGCCCAACTCTTGATTTTGTATTCCTTATAGAAGTTTTGATATTGATCACTGTTCGTTATCTTCACATTTTCCTATAACAGTACAACACAGAAGAAAGATATTCAAACAGTTTATGTGAAGTCATGGTACAGAACAGGTTTGTGTTACATGTTGTACACAACGTACAATTGTTGACAGAGTGCTGAATATATGACTAAGACGAAGCTATCTCCGACAAAAACTCGAGCATACATACATGTACGATGGTAATTTGAAATTGAAAAGTTTCGAATTTACATCATTTAGTAAACGAATGCAAATTTGGTAGACAGTCACCTAAAATTACTAAAAAAGAAAACCCCACAATATACACATATATTTTTAGATCTTTTATTGTTCAGCAGTCAACACATGAACTCACTGAGCTATCTGACTTTAAACATAGGGCAAGGAACATACTGCTGATATTTATTTTTCATTTGTATATCGAAAGGAAGTCAACCATTAAAACGAAACATCGTTCCTGTTTAATCTATTTGATAAATTAAATGATGTTCAGGTTAGTAATTCAATCTCTTCGCTGTGTGTCAAGATCATTGTCACATGAATGTCTTATCGTACATCGTCTTCTACTCTTTCCTTGGTAAATTCCTTTAACTACATAGATGAAGAAACTCACACAAATGAATTTGTGTTTAAAAGCACAACACGTCGTCAGTGATTTATCATCAACGTTTTGTTATATCAACATATTTTTGAAACATCACTCCACTTCTATAGCAATTTTGACAGGAGCTTTATCCAGTATTCACTGCAGATTCGTAAGATATTACAAACTCCCAGGACATTGTATAACTTTCACAGATTAAAAAAGTTTTGAAAATCAAAAAACAATTGAACGGCGTGAGACAATTTTCCATATTTACATTACAATGATTTCCAGATTTCCTCATAACTGCAGAACCACAGCTCTCTTTTAAGGTATTGGGGATGGTCAGGGAGATGCAGACCCACCTCTTACAGTGTAGAAAAACCTTTGATTTACGGCGCAGGAAAACGTGCCTTATATATCTGTATTATTGCAATGCCGTCTCATAAATGTAATACTCAAATATCCTTAATATATAATCTCTGTTTATTTGTGTCCAAACCTTCAAATATTCATTAAAGCTCATTCACAGCTTCGTATGATTTTGTTTATTGACGTAGCCATGTTAGGTAACCTGTTATGTTAATTTGATTGTATGATTGTTTGTTGTTTTCCGCCACACTCAACAATTTTTCAGTTATCTGGTGGCGTCCAGTTTTTATTGGTGGAGGAGAGAACCCAGATGCAATGTACCCGAGGAGAGACCAACGATCTTCCGAAAGTAAACTGGTAAACTTTCTCACATATATCGGCGCGAGCGAGAATCGAACCCGCGCCGAGTAGAGGTGAGAGATCTTGTGATCTTGAGCGCGATGCTCTAACCACTCTGCCACGGAGGCCCCCCCCCCCCCCCCCCCATGTTAATTTCAAGTCTTCTGAATGTTATGCATTGTTAAGAACTTAATTTCCAGAATATGATAAAAGAACATTCTGCATTTTAATGGTGTACTTGAATGATTTGATATCAGTTGATATTAATGGCATTGATGCTCAAACTTTCGCACTTACATAATTTGTCATCTTGCATTTACATGATGTAGATGTTTAAAATGAAAATGATTAGATGTTGTTTGCATGTTCACCACCTCGACACCATCGACTTTGTGATTCCTTATACTATTACAATGTTAAATTAACGAAAAGTGATTAATGTCTTAACTTCCATAAGGAATAAATATCTAAGAGTTGGTCGAATACGGACCCCTGGATAGGCTAAAGGTGGATCAGGTGCCTAGGAAGAGTAATCATTCTTTGTCGACCGGTCACTCTTGCCGTGAACCCTAAATTTTGATCAGGTATAGTAATCATTGAGTGTAAAGAACGGTCTAACAATTGGTTTAAAACCCGTCATACCCAATGCCAGGTTGGCAAACGTTATAAAGACCATAGCATTGACGAAATGCTGACTTTAAATACCTATATTGAAACCCGCGTGACATCAACGTTTTGTCAGCTGCCTACTTCGATTTAAAAACTGATCATACGGAGAACAAGGTTTTTTTTATATATATTGAATTAGTTGAGAGACATAATCACAATATGCAGTGATATGGGAAGTTGAAGATGGAGAAGCTGAATTCAGTCAGTTTGTCAGAAAGTTTTACGTTAACACCTATGTTCAATAAAATATGTAAGTACGAAGCAGAACGGGAAAGCTGTCTTGTGTCACTTATTTAGGATCCCCTGGGATATATCGAATCGAGATATGAATGAAAATTATTCTTGCTTATAGATAAACGTCGGCGATATATCTAAATTTCGAGTTGAAGGACACAGCAAATATGTCTTTTCTTGTCATGTAGAAGCTTTTGAATAAATTCTGCCTCATAAGAATATAAAAACAGGTCACCTAAGAAAGTGGCACAATTCATGTCCATAAAAAATCCAAGAGACTGTTGGAAGGCCTGATTACCAGAGATTACGAAAATATTGTCAACGAGGAACTCCAGCAATCTTTTTTAAATACCAACTTCAGAGTACTAGAATCAGAGGGGTGTTTAATCAAGTAATTTTTAATGACTGATTACTAGATATAATTATTTCCTTTTTTCAGTTGTGTTCACCAATCAACTGTCTATGATGTAGAAAAGTCTAGTTTTTAATTTGTCGTGAGGAATGGTTGTATAAAGTGTTGAAAAGTCATACCTTTTGAAATTGTTAATTTGAGAAAAGATTTGTGATTTTAAATTTACTTAAATTACTTTAACATCTTTTATAATCCATATTTGATTAATACCACTTGTGGCATATCTAGTGGCACAGTACGTATGAAGTTTCTTCTTCACCGCAGATGATATTTTCGTGAGAAGATAGGGGCTTGGTAGTACATTTTCTGGATCAGCAATCTATCTTTGTGGAGTTTGAGAATCCAGTATAGGTAAGGTAACTCATATCCATCTACTTCACTGACTGTGGTATTAAATGTGTTTACAACTGAACCATGAATTCGAAGAATGTCATTTTTCGAAAGGGAATATGGTGTATAATTACGATTACCAAATGTGGAATTAATGCCAGGTTCGTTTAAAATACAGTTGTGATAATGAACCGTACAAACAAATACAATGTTGTTACAAGCTTTGTCAGATAAAACCAAAACATATTCCTTTGTAACCTATCTAATTCTTTTATTACTTCTGGCTGGATTACTGAACGCAGAAGGATAGATGGTACGCACTTTTGTTTTGATGTGTCTAATACGTGATTTTGATATTCCTCTTATACATTCTGAAAAGGTATCAAATTCTTTTTCATATTTAGCCTATCATCCGGCATACATTTCGACAGAATTCATAATGGGGATTAACATCTGTCGCCAATGCAAAGTCCATGTTTTCTGGATTTAGGACCTTTTGAAATAAGTGATTTCAGGTCCTTATTTTCAAGATATCAACAGCACCATTAAATTTTGCATTGTTGATTGACTGCACACATATCTTTGCAAACTTTCTTTTTTTTGCCAAACTTTGAAATTTTCGTCTAATAAACATTGAGATATGTTCTGTTTTCTTTACTTTACCTCATTGTGAAGATATCTAAATGCTGTTTGATGTATTTGCAGTGTGGTTTAGTTTTGTGTTGAACTTTACTAAAATAATTTGATAATAATATCAACACAAAGAAATTATATGCCTTTTTGTTAATTCCAGACTGGGTAATTCTATAGTACAATATAGTTTACTAGTGATAAGGCAAACTTTCTGACATATATTGACGTGAGCGAGAATCGAACCCGCACCGACTATAGGTGAGACGCCTTATGATTTTGAGCGTAATGCCCTAACCACTAGGCCACCGAGGCCCCATATTCATAAGAAAACAGATTTATATTGGCACACACGCACACGCACACACACACACACACACACACACACACACACACACACACACACATATATATATATATATATATATATATATATATATATATATATATATATATATATATATATATATACATACATAGATAGATAGATAGATAGATAATTTGCATCAGGCAAGTGTTGCTGAAAAGCATGCACTGAAAAATAAACAATAAACATTACTAGTAATTATATTTTAATGATTGTTTTTCTTTCTATATGTGTTGGGCTTCTTTCATTGGTTTCTTTCTAATTTCAGAAGCACGTGCATATTATGTTAATTACAATATGGATTGCTACTGTACATTGTATTCGGATTTATAGATACCTATTAGTAATCACTATGCGATTTGAAGTACTGTGAAGTGAATTAAAAATCACAAATTTACAAACTTTTATTTTTATTTCTTTGTTCTATTCCATCACGTACTAATTCATCATAAAAATTCCTTTTGTAACATGAATTGTTTTTAAATGTAACCTTAAAGAAGTAGATTTAAATCTCAACACAATGTTTGAAATTGTGCTTAATATATATTCTGGTGTTTGCTGGATATAGTTGCTGTTTCTGGTCTTTGCTTGATATATTTGCTGGTGTTGACTGGATATATTTGCTGGTGTTTGCTTGATATATTTGCTGGTGTTTGCTGGATATATTTGCTGGTGTTCGCTGGATATATTTGCTGGTGTTGACTGGATATATTTGCTGGTGTTTGCTGGATATATTTGCTGGTGTTTCCTTGATATATCTGCTGGTGTTTGCTAAATATATTTGCTGGTGTTTGCTGGATATATTTGCTGGTGTTAGCTGGATATATTTTCTGGTGTTTGCTAAATGTATTTGCTGGTGTTTACTGGATATATTTGCTGGTGTTTGCTGGATATATTTGCTGGTGTTTGCTGGATATATTTGCGGGTGTTTGCTTCAAAACCTGTTCTACTGACTTTACTGTTATTCACCTCGCCTAAGCAGTGTAGTTCGTGATCATAAATCCCCCGCTTTCAGTACTTTGATTTGTAATGCCACCTGTTGCCAAGTACTGTTGACCAATGTTATGATCTGTCATATTGGAGGGTTTATCATTCAGAGAGTGGCAGTATTATCTATTCATTGTTATGATCTGCCATATTATAGGGTTTATCATTCAGAGAGTGGTAGTATTATCTATTCATTGTTATGATCTGTCATATTGGAGGGTTTATCATTCAGAGAGTGGTAGTATTATTTATTCATTGTTATGATTTGTCATATTGGAGGGTTTATCATTCAGAGAGTGGTAGTATTATCTATTCATTGTTATGATCTGCCATATTATAGGGTTTATCATTCAGAGAGTGGTAGTATTATCTATTCATTGTTATGATCTGTCATATTGGAGGGTTTATCATTCAGAGAGTGGTAGTATTATTTATTCATTGTTATGATCTGTCATATTGGAGGGTTTATCATTCAAAGAGTGGTAGTATTATCTATTCAATGTTATGATCTGTCATATTGGAGGGTTTATCATTCAGAGAGTGGTAGTATTATTTATTCATTGTTATGATCTGCCATATTGGAAGGTTTATCATTCAGAGAGTGGTAGTATTATTTATTTAATGTTTACTCTTCCGTGTTTGCTCTTAATCTTGTTTCCCTCATAGGAGTTATGGGATTACAAATCAGAGTCCAATAATTTACATGACAGTATAACATCATTATAGTTTATTATAGTATTGTTATGTTTGAGATGTTAAGCGATACACTTTGCATATGAAGATTTCCCTATAGCTACAGATGGTGGGGGTTAAAATGTTTTGAAAATTATTTCACAGTAATCAATAAATTCAATATCCAAACGTGAAGTAATGGTTCTATATAAAAACAAGGGACTGAATATTCGGACCCTTTTATTAATGAACTGGCGCGAAAATACATTTTTTTTCTGTATACATTCTGAAGCTACACTTAATTTTTAAAAGTCAAGTGATCATTTAATATGGTCAATGAACCATGAAACTTCAATTGGACGGGAAGTTAGGAATTGTTTCTCAAAGACAGAGAATTACTGTGTCAACTGCAAAAAGTGAAAGGTTCCTGATCAAATTATAAGAACATAAAAATAACAATTCGTTGAACATTTCTCCCGCAGGCTCACTGTTACATCACAGTGTTATTTTATGCAGTTCATCTGTTATAAGGCCTCCATAGTAAAGTCAGTCACCAATTTCATAAAGCCAGGTATGTATGATATGATAAAAACATGCTGGGTTATCTATTAGATAATCATTGTTTTATATGATTTATCACCTGTAACAACTTATTATGCACATATGATACAATTTCGACATTTTGTTGCCTGTCATTAACATACAATTATAATGCAGTGCGATATAATTTTCACCCACGTGTTTGTTTTCTGTGATATTACAAACCCAATGATAAATTGTTCTCCTAAGGCGAGTGCTGTTTGTCTCTTGATGAGCTTGACATATGCTTCTTCCGCCTAGTCGGGATCGAGGTCGCCAAAATGACTCCATGTCTAAATTTTCCTCTCGGGTTCGGATTAGCAAAACGGGATGGCCGCAAACAATGTATTCAAAGATAATCTAAAGTTGCGCGATTATGCATAATTAATTGACAGTAAATAATGAAATAGATAATTATATAAAACATTTTATCCATTGATAATTTAGAGAGAGAGAGAGAGAAAAAAACCACGAGGCCCATAGACTACAGAGTTCCCCCAAGTTACCTTATGCACGCAGGGGATATTCAATGGGATACTACGAGTGTAAATCGTTCCACTCCTATTAACTAACCCGTTCCAACTTCAGGGTCATGGAAGAAAATGTTGAAGGTAATGAACAGTGATAAATCTCAGAATACAAAACTAAGAGTTAGGCAAGCACGGACCCTTGATACATGTACAACAGAGGTGTGGTCAGGTGCCTAGGAGGAGTAAGCATCCCCTTGGAATTAAACAAGTTCCTTTACGTACTCCTTTTATTAAGCCCTTATGTAGTAATCCCGGTGAAATGGTTTGGTTGCATGGTCACTTTATATTCGAGATTTTCACTCATCTATTGATGTTGCCTTTTGGTGAATTTCCATCAGTTTTCAACTGTGTATGGCGTTTAGCAGTTGTAAATTATCTAATCGTCCCAACACCTTGCAATGTCCATTTTCAAGGTCTGATACGTTATACTACAAGTAGTGGGTTTTCATGCGTTACAATACAAGTAGTGAGTTCTGATACATTTCACTACAAGTAGTGAGTTCTGATACGTTTCACTACAAGTAGTGGGGTTTCATGCGTTACAATACAAGTAGTGAGTTCTGATACATTTCACTACAAGTAGTGAGTTCTGATACGTTTCACTACAAGTAGTGGGGTTTCATGCGTTACAATACAAGTAGTGAGTTCTGATACGCTATACTACAAGTAGTGAGTTCTGATACGTTTCAATACAAGTAGTGAGTTCTGATACGTTTCAATACAAGTAGTGAGTTCTGATCCGCTATACTACAAGTAGTGAGTTCTGATACGTTTCAATACAAGTAGTGAGTTCTGATACGCTATGCTACAAGTAGTGAGTTCTGATACGTTTCAATACAAGTAGTGAGTTCTGATACGTTTCAATACAAGTAGTGAGTTCTGATCCGCTATACTACGAGTAGTGAGTTCTGATACGTTTCAATACAAGTAGTGAGTTCTGATACGTTTCAATACAAGTAATGAGTTCTGATCCGCTATACAACAAGTAGTGAGTTCTGATACGCTATACTACAAGTAGTGAGTTCTGATCCGCTATACTACAAGTAGTGAGTTCTGATACGTTTCAATACAAGTAGTGAGTTCTGATCCGCTATACTACAAGTAGTGAGTTCTGATACGTTACAATACAAGTAGTGAGTTCTGATACGTTTCACTACAAGTAGTGAGTTCTGATACGTTACAATACAAGTAGTGAGTTCTGATCCGCTATACTACAAGTAGTGAGTTCTGATACGTTACAATACAAGTAGTGAGTTCTGATACGCTACACTACAAGTAGTGAGTTCTGATCCGCTACAATACAAGTAGTGAGTTCTGATCCGCTATACTACAAGTAGTGAGTTCTGATACGTTACAATACAAGTAGTGAGTTCTGATACGCTACACTACAAGTAGTGAGTTCTGATCCGCTACAATACAAGTAGTGATTGTCGATCCGCTATACTACAAGTAGTGAGTTCTGATCCGCTATACTACAAGTAGTGAGTTTTGATACGCTATACTACAAGTAGTGAGTTTTGATACGCTATACTACAAGTAGTGAGTTCCGATACGTTACAATACAAGTAGTGAGTTCTGATCCGCTATACTACAAGTAGTGAGTTTTGATACGCTATACTACAAGTAGTGAGTTCTGATCCGCTATACTACAAGTAGTGAGTTCTGATACGTTACAATACAAGTAGTGAGTTCTGATACGCTACACTACAAGTAGTGAGTTCTGATCCGCTACAATACAAGTAGTGATTGTCGATCCGCTATACTACAAGTAGTGAGTTCTGATCCGCTATACTGCAAGTAGTGAGTTTTGATACGCTATACTACAAGTAGTGAGTTTTGATACGCTATACTACAAGTAGTGAGTTCCGATACGTTACAATACAAGAAGATTATCTCAAGTTGATTTTACAAATTTTCCTTTGCGACACTAAAGAAGATGAAATTCACATATTTCTTCAGATACTTCTATCCCAAACTCTGATGGGGTCATTTATCTGACGAAATGCAAGGTTGCTGCTGACGATGTACTGGGGCATAACCAATGCGCATGTCTTAAACGTTCGTGTGAAGGAGAAAGTCTGTGCTTCTGAAGTATTTAAAGAAAGCAATG
This sequence comes from Ostrea denselamellosa, assembly GCA_024699665.1. Lineage (NCBI taxonomy): Eukaryota > Metazoa > Mollusca > Bivalvia > Ostreida > Ostreidae > Ostrea > Ostrea denselamellosa. Next base: position 903,226 of record JAMZEH010000091.1, read on the forward strand.
ATGATGATTATTATTGTTATATGTGCAGACCATGTCCAATAAAATTAATTTAAAAAGACATCGACTTTTAGGAACAAAACTACACACACATATATATCAAATTCCCGTTCATTATCACAATATCAGAAGAAAATGACTTGTATATCTAGTCATCAAAAGATGATGTGAAGAGTACTGGATATTTGCCACAGAACGTGTGAAGAGAAATTAAAATTATAACCCTACTCTTTTTTTTTACATTATATGTACAAGAAACATCTCAAAATCTCAAAGAGACTCTCTATCTCTCTTTGTCTATCTCTTTATCCCTTTCTCTCTCCCTCTCTGTCTCTCTTTCTTTCTCTCTTTGCCTATATCTCTCTGTCTCTTTTTCTCTCTCTCTTACCCTCTCTCTGTATTTCTCTCTGTCTATCTCTCTTTGTCTCTCTTCCTCTGTCTGTTTCTCTTTTTCTTGCTCTCTCTTTCTTTCTCCCTCTTTCTCTCTGAGAACTTCATTTTTGGTATAGTTGGATTAATTTCGAGCTCCATGAAGAAAGGTTGACAAAGTCTTAATTTCAAAAGAATATTCAAATGACATCTGTAAAAAAGATACTTAAAGCTACAGTGAGCAGACATTTGATTGGTATGATCAGACTACGCACTTGGTACTTAAAGCTACAGTGAGCAGACATTTGATTGGTTGATCAGACATTTGATTGGTTGATCAGACTACGCACTTGTAAATGGTGTTTTTCTTTTAGGATGTTACTAAGTTCTTTACCTAGAAATATCTTTAAAATTTATTTCGTCCATGAGTGGTGTCTCCCATATGGAATATGTCTACTGCATTTATGAAAGAACTTTAAAGTAAAATATGATCAATATTTATGTTAAATTTTAATAGCGGTATGAGTCCTACGGCATTCCATAAACAACGTCATAGAAGGAACGCTATTAAATACCCTATCGTGTTGTGTCAATACTTTTTGCGTATTTCTTGACAAGCCACTAAGTATGGAAGACCAGATCCATATATAAGTGCAATTTTCTTGCAGGCAGAAAAAACATTGATCGCATACGCCATCGTTTTACGAGAAGTACTTGTACAAACTTAATGTGTTCCCTTGTCGCTTCCAGACTGGATTATAGAAATGCGCTGTCCATTGTTTTGAAATCTATACGTTATCCTGACAGAGAATCCAGATTACAGAGGATCCAGATTACAGAGGATCCAGATTACAGAGGATCCAGATTACAGAGGATCCAGATTACAGAGGATCCAGATTACTGGGGATCCAGATTACAGAGGATCCAGATAGAAATTATAATGAGGACACGATCTCTTTCCCTGAGACACGAAGGCCTGACCCACGTGCTTATTTCGTTATATTGGCTATCTGTGGAATTCCGGACCCAGTATAAACTAGCAGTTTTAAAGCACCTGTTATATACCGAAGACATTGTGTTCGTGTCAAGTCGTACGGAAACAAACGCTTTGATGTTGGCAAATGTCTGGAACAGTCTCCCTAAGTTTGAGGAATGAAAATAAGTTTAACCGCTTTAAAAATGTCTTAAGAATCACCTCTTTAAAATTGCTTTTTATTATAAATTTCTTGGTCTTTTTAGGAGGGGGGGGGGTGCTAACGCGATTTTTAAGTGTATTTTTAATCTATCGGTTATCTTATATGCTCTGTATCGGCTAAAACAGTGTAACTAATTATTAATATTATTATAGGAATTCATGTGCATTTACATCACTTATTAAATTTTATTGTGCTGGTGTATTCTTTCATTTAGATGTCAATATAAAGCGATTTAGAGTAATGTAGGGATAGATATTGTACACGATAATGATCATAACTATACATACAAAAATACGGTTGTAGTGTTATAAATAGAATTATTTTCAAAATACTGTGCGACTCGTATTTTGACACACTATCCCCCCTAGACGATCCGACCACTGACCACGTGACCGCCTTATAAGTATACCCATACTATGTCTATTTTGTCATAGAATCTTGAATTTGTGCATCACTAACAACACTTATTTGTTTACTCATGATCTAGCATAATGAATTTAGTCTGGTAGTCCTTGTTCCTATGTACAGTGTGTTTTTGTATATACAAAAGACGAACTCGCCGATGCCATCATTTTCTTTCTGACCACGTGAGACAAAGGCGCACGCAGTGCGTGAATTTAGACAAGAATTAACTTCAATTTCGACCTATGTCTTTCATTTGGGATGAAATCAAATAGTCTGAGTTGTTACATGTGTGTCATTATAGATACACACCAATCACGCTAGTGTTGATACAAACAAATCGTAATTATTAGTACGCTTGTACCTTTTAAAGTTCGTTCTAAATTTGAAAAGAGGAAGATAGGCCTTGTCTGTATTTAAAAAAACACTTCCAACTAACTGCAAGGATTTCTAATGCAGTGAGAGGTGTTATTTACATTTCTCGTCTTTATTTTCAACTTTGAACATGACATGCTCGATGATTATTGAAAACATATGCATTGTCTCCAAGATAAAAGAATGGGTTTCTTGTAAAATATAAAAATGAATATCAAAGCAATGCTGTGTTTGTTATAGGAGAATTCACCATGTTAACTCGTCGATGGGGCATTTTGTTTACCTACCTACAATACGTGGTTACTTTGGGATTTTATATATTAATTTAATCAGAGACAGAATTCATTTTGATGTCAATCTTCATTAAGCTGACGTGTATAAAACCTATGATGAATAAAATATTGGAGTAATGATAAAAGTTCATATTATATTTATCTTATTGAAAAAAAAATTAGTTACTTTTTCTTAGTATCTTCTTAAATCTTATTACCATACCACAAGGACATGACACTACGATTACTTGAGCAAATCACGTGATTGAGTCTACAAATATCATTATACCCAATCGGAACTCCTCGAATGTCTCGCGCACTTGAGAAATTCGAAGAGTTTCGTTTGTATATATACCTTTTTCCTCGATGTGTCTCGGGTCTTGTGTACGGCATCACTCGGAGGACCTCGCCTTCTTTCCATACACTCTACATCAGAGTAGACCGTGATTATTGTGACGTTGCAATACCTTAGCGTCATTTCACGTACATGTAAGTTGATTGAATGATTGTATATTGCTTTACGTCCCGCTCGAGAAGTTTTCAGTCATATGGAGACTGTGGCCATGTTGAGGAACAAATCAAATTCTTACAGCTTCTGATGTTAGTTGCTTGTTTGTTTTACGTCCCATCGAGAATTTTTCACTGATATTGAGACGTCAACAGTTAGGTGAAGTACCATAAATTTAGACCTATACTTAGTGCTTACGGCCATATTAGTGAGAGTTCTTTAATGCGCCAACGCATGCCGACACGGGACCTCCATTTTGATTCTATCTTCAAAAGGCCGAGCATTTGACAAGGGCGCAGTCACTAGTTACTTCGTATGTTTTACGTGGCTATGGCACGAACGGAGCTCGAAATCACGAACCCCCCTCCCCCTTCCCCTGTTACGTATGGAACGCTTTGTTACTGAGCAACCGCGACCAGTTTACAGCTTCTGAAGATCCATCGATATTCATATGACTGACATTAACCTCGGCATATATAGAGCAAGAGGTTATACACGTGATCACATTACAGATCCTGGAGACTGAAGGGGGTGGTAAGTTTTACATTATGACAACTAAGACAACAGATCAGTCCAAGAGTCCCAAGGGGGTCCGGGTTGTTAGAATAGATCCCCAGCATCCCTAGCTTGCCGTAAGAGGCGACTAAATGGGGTGGTCCCTCGGATGAAACCGCAAAAACCGAAGTCCCGTGTCACAGCAGGTGTGGCACAATAAAGAGCCCTCCCTGCTCAAAGACCACAAGCGCCGAGCATAGGTCTAAATTTTGCAGCCCTTCACCGGCAACGGTGACGTCTCCATATGAGTAAAAAATTCTAGAGCGGGACGTTAAACATTACATAATCAATCAGCCAAGAGAGTGGAAGACGATTTACACATTCATTAAGAAGACATCACACTATGCATGGCGCTTTCATCTGGTGATGTTACACGAATCTTTGGTTTTGAATCCGTGAGTTTCGTGCTATACTAAATAGCACAAGTCGTACGGTTTATACATGTTCTATAAGGAATTTATTTGGTACATGATAAACTTGTTTCATTGTCTTTGATGGGTATGATCTAGCAGAGTTTTGTTGTTGTTCTTGTTGTTGTTATTGTTGTTGTTGTTGATGATGATGTTCACTCCATTTAGGAGTTTGACTCCTGTCTCTGGTTTGCATCCCATGAATCTAATTCTGACCACTTTACTATAAAGCAATAATGACCTGAAATATCAAATAATTCTTGGAATAATAGTATTTGTTTGCACGCTGTTTTTGTCACATTTGAGAATTCTTCATTTTCATACCAGGATTTGATGAAGGGACACTTTGTCGTCTTCAGGACGCTCAATACCGTAATACCAGTTAGAGTTATCTACCGTGCTAACACTTTCCGCGATACGTGAAGTCTGCTTTTAAAGTCCGTGATTTTATCTTTCTATGCCGTGACTTGGCGAAGGAACAATCACTACCTATGCGAACATCATAGGTTTGACGCCGATGAAGGGATCGATCGATTGATTGTATATTGTTGAACGTCCAGCTCGAGATGTTTTCACTCACATGAAGACGTCACCATTGATGGTGAAGGGCTGCGATATTTAGATCTCTGCTTGGAGCTTACGGCCTTTGAGCAGGGAGGGATCTTTATCGTGCCACACCTGATATGACACGGGGCCTCTGTTTTTGTGGTCTCATCCGAAGGACCACCCCATTTAGTCGCCTTTTACGACAATCAAGGGGTACTGAGGACCTATTTTAACCCGAATACCCACGGGACTTACCGGGATCGAGAATCAAACCGCAGTCCTAACAGTTGCGAAGTGAGTGCACTAATCACCAGGCCATTTACAAATATAGAAAGTAACGATAAGCTATCAACAGACTTACGGAGGAATAAGATATATGGATGAAAGTGAAGGATATGCACAATAATAGGTTAAAACTGAAAAGATTAATATTTACTTTATTTAGTCAAAAGAGACAGTTTTAGTAGATGATCTGGAAAAAAAACCTGCTGAATCTGAATCCGCGATCTATAGGTCAGCAGTCAACACGTTATCTGACAGAGCTTCCCAGCTAGACCATCAAATTTCAACGGAATATACAAATCTTGTGATATTATGTTTTAAAAAGGAAGTCAGCCATTATGACGACGTAGTATACGGCAGTAACAACTTTTGGATTTGAGGGGGAAATTCCGTTTCTGTGAACCCAAGGATAAAATTGTAATCAATATAAAACAATATTACAATATTACTCATTATGTTATAAACTGATATTGACTTGAAATCGTATAATCCTTGGAAGAACTAAACAGGACTAACATAGTACATGTATCTATGGACCAATTTTAGTGTTTGCAGGGGAAAGTAAAATAAAACCCTGGCTATATTGCAAACCCATACATGGAAACTATAACCACCATTTAGCTGCTTGATCTGCACAACAAGCGCTTTTCATGTAGGGATAAAGTATGGGAAAATGCCAGGGTGCTTTAAGTATTGCAGAGACGGATTACAACTAGGAAGAGGGACCAATTACCAGCACGCGAAACGATTTATTTCAATAAACGACTGGCGTTTATTGATCAATTACCTTTATTTCTCTAAGTCGTTTAATGATAAAATTACAGATCTTCCAATGGGGAGTTTCGTTCTTGGTAATATTTTGATAGGAAATTAACTATTTAATAGCAATCAAATCGTTATTGTAAATGCCAATATGGCCAAACTAACCGTCTTTGAAATTGGTTTTGGGCTGCGGATAAGCTTTCTTCTATGGTCCAGACAATTACAAATTGCCAAAATAAGACTTTGTTATTCTGAACTTGAACGACACAAATTGAGGCTAATTAATTCTATCGTGGATTACGGGTCGCCTGATTTTACACTCTGTAAGATAATAGAGAAAAACGGCCCATCTGAGTCTGCAAACGAGATCCATCATGCAAATGACTGGGAATACAGTATTTCCCGGGCATACAATCGATCTCACACCATACTTACATGCATATAAATGTAGATTTTTGTAAGTCTGAAGACTAAAATTTGCAGATATAAGAATTATATCGAGGATGATCGGGGAATTTTCTTTTTGACAAAATATACTTGTTTGCGATAAATGATTCAAGTTAAAGAAGTATGATTAATATAAAACCAACTTTTCTCCTGACAGCTGATTACATTTTATCATATACTTCTACAATGGACATAAGATATTAATTCTATTCAAAGCAAAAAGAATCAATTTATTCCATATTGAAGACACAAGCGGCTGTTAACAGCTATAGAATGCTGCGCTTGTAGCATGAACTAACATTACAGAAACAAACTGTACTCACTCTTATTCAGACAATCTTATTGTAGAGTCATGTGATTAATACATTTCAGAATTCAGTTCACGTAGCAGAAAAATTCAATATGTGTTTGAAACAAAGACTAGGCGGATCCATAATTGTTCTTCCGTTGGCACGGCTATACCAGTGTTATATTTTGCTTGTTTCTTTTTATTTTGTTTCGTGTGTTTGAGTTTTATAAGATATTTGTTTGATACCCATGTGCAGTGACATAAAAACAGCAAATTTGAATTTATCTTCACATGCTCTGACAACATCGATCATTTTCTTTACTTTTTCATTTCAGTATGAAAGCTACGTGTATTTATGCAGACCCATATAGTATAATTTTACTGAATGTAACTGAATTTTACTGCATTACCCATACACAATATACATTGAATGGCTCTCTCAATAACAGCGTTGCTAAACTGAAAACAAATCTAACGCAACATAACCATTATAATATAATCCATTATGATATAATATAATATATGATATTACCATTTTCATTGTTTTTGCCTTTGGTACCTTTCAAAATCCTAATGATAGGCATTTCAATATGAATTCACTGCAATCATAAACAATGCTACTGATAACAATGAATATAGTGCATCTATTATAAGGACTCGGAATTCCGACAGAAGTGAAGGTAAAATGTTGATATAAAATATAAATGTTATTTTCGAAAATACATGGAGTATGAAATGCAAATTTCACACTGATATACTTTTCATGAAGTATGTTGGACTGGAGCGTCGCAGTTCATATCTACTTGTATTTTGAAAACTGAAAACTTATTTCTTACATATTTCATTTTCGTTCACCAATCGGCCTAACCTCTTGATTATTTTTATTAATATCAAGGAAGTTATAGGAAAAAGTGGTTCGGTTTATGTCATATTATCGTCCTTGAAAATCAAACGCTTTTCGTAAGTTAGATGTACATTTAGAAAGTTGTCCGTTTAGTTTTGATTGCAGTTGTTTAGTTTTGATTGTAGTTGTTGAGTTTTGATTGCAGTTGTTTAGTTTTGATTGCAGTGGTTTAGTTTTGATTGCAGTTGTTGAGTTTTGATTGCAGTTGTTTAGTTTTGATTGCAGTGGTTTAGTTTTGATTGCAGTTGTTTAGTTTTGATTGCAGTTGTTTAGTTTTGATTGCAGTTGTTTAGTTTTGATTGTTGTTGTTTAGTTTTGATTGCAGTTGTTTAGTTTTGATTGCAGTGGTTTAGTTTTGATTGCAGTTGTTTAGTTTTGATTGCAGTTGTTTAGTTTTGATTGTAGTTGTTTAGTTTTGATTGCTGTTGTTTAGTTTTGATTGCAGTGGTTTAGTTTTGATTGCAGTGGTTTAGTTTTGATTGCAGTTGTTTAGTTTTGATTGTAGTTGTTTAGTTTTGATTGCAGTGGTTTAGTTTTACTCATAACACCTTATGCTCCCTCCAGAATACTGCGGTCCAGTGACCAGAGCCTACTACGAGTGCCATTTACCACCTCAACGGTGATTCAAACTCGAGCCTTTAGTGTTGCTGGCCCTAAACTGTGGAACGCTCTTCCGTATGATATCAGAACTGCCACTAGTCTCTGTACCTTCAAATCTAAATTAAAGACTCATCTGTTCACATGCTACAACTAGTCTGGGACCTACTATGATCTGTTTTTATATACCTCATTTCACTCATTTTATTGTTGTTTAAATAGCGTTTAGAGCAGCATGGACTTTACGCTTTACAAAATAAATTTATTATTATTATTATTATTATTATTATTATTTTGATTGCCGTGGTTTAGTTTTGATTGCAGTTGTTTAGTTTTGATTGCAGTTGTTTAGTTTTGATTGCAGTTGTTTAGTTTTGATTGCTGTTGTTTAGTTTTGATTGCTGTTGTTTAGTTTTGATTGCTGTTGTTTAGTTTTGATTGCAGTTGTTTAGTTTTGATTGTAGTTGTTTAGTTTTGATTGCAGTTGTTTAGTTTTGATTGCAGTTGTTTAGTTTTGATTGCAGTTGCTTAGTTTTGATTGCAGTGGTTTAGTTTTGATTGCAGTTGTTTAGTTTTGATTGCTGTTGTTTAGTTTTGATTGCTGTTGTTTAGTTTTGATTGCTGTTGTTTAGTTTTGATTGCAGTTGTTTAGTTTTGATTGTAGTTGTTTAGTTTTGATTGCAGTTGTTTAGTTTTGATTGTAGTTGTTTAGTTTTGATTGCAGTTGTTTAGTTTTGATTGCAGTTGTTTAGTTTTGATTGCAGTTGTTTAGTTTTGATTGTAGTTGTTTAGTTTTGATTGCTGTTGTTTAGTTTTGATTGCTGTTGTTTAGTTTTGATTGTAGTTGTTTAGTTTTGATTGTTCTACAACGTAATGCGCGACTAGGACATTGATGATATTTTTACTGAATCACTCAGACGCTTGTAACTGACAAACTGTATATATTTAGACCTGTACCTGTTACAATATATTTGATCTCATTTTCTATGTTGCATTTGAAAAGTAAAAAAAAAAAATTGTTTATTGTCGAATGTCCCCGGAAAATAATATTATATATATATATATATATATATATATATATATATATATATATATATATATATATTGATTGATTGAATACAATTCGTGAGTCAATATTTATGTTTTTCGCAGAGGTCGATATATAGGGATTAACCTCATCATAATCCTAATACCAAGTTACGAAGCTGAAGCTGAAGAGATTTACGTAACATTCTAACAACAATTGAGAGGTTTCAAACAAACGCTGTATTTTGTCACAGACGGATTTAGTAATGGTTAAATTGTTAAGATTTACACTCACAATACGCCTTCGTTAACCGTTCATTGGGGGTTGAACTATGTACAATTTTCTTTAACTTATCACGCAAACATCGCGCAGTAATTTTGTATAGATTGTGTGGGAATGGTTCTGCGTGGGCTAATTTACTCCTGTGATCATTCTTGATAAACACCCGCCATAAATATTCCATGTAATTATCTGTAGTAATTCAATCTTAAAAATTGAATTGTAAGTTAATGAAATTATATTTATTTTGATCACTCTGAGTTGTGAATTTTGGTCCAATATTAATACCGATAAAAAAAAAAAAACACGTACAATCAACACGGTTTACCCAACCTCTAATTCCAACATTCAAAAACGGACAAAATGATTCAAAACTATTTTGATTCGTACAGCAAGTAGCAAAATGTTTAAAAATCCATTAGTTAAAACAGGGTGATTAGAAATAATCGACATTCTTGTTCGTTTATATCGTCTGACCTCGACGAAGAGAATAAGAGGCCTAAACTAGCCGTAAACTGAACCATCAAAACCAGGCTTCTTCTACACGTTTTTTTTCACGTCGTGGCGCGGATTGTTGTTGTTTTTTTATCATTATTTTGCTGTTGTTTTTGTTGTTCAGAGAAGTGTTGGTATTGCACTGCTCTTCCTGTTCTCTCTCACCACTAACTCAGGGCCTCCGTGGCCGAGTGGTTAGAGCATCGGGCTCAAAATCACAAAGCCTCTCACCTCTGTCGGCGCGTGTTCGAATCTCGGCCGCGGCGTTATGTGAGCAAGTTTGCCAGTTTACTTGCGGAAGGTCGGTGGTCTCTTCCTAGGTACATTGTAACTCCGCCAACAAAAACTGGACGCCACCAGATAACTGAAAAATTGTTGAGTGTGGCGGAAAGCAATAAATAATCAATCAATCACCACTAACTCTGTTCTCTAGATGAAGTACTAACCAATACGTCACGCATATCATTTCATAGTCCAGAAGTGCTCAGTTTTATTTCCTCATATAAACAGTACATTATGTTTTAAAATAAGCGACTGGGTTTTATTTTATTATTATTTCTGTATGTTTGTTTGCTTTTTGTATTATTTTTTGTCGTTAATTTGTTAACTTGCATTTTTTTTTAGAAGTCCCATTATTTGTGCTAGGTAATGAATTCACCATTGTATGAAAAGGCTAACAGTAATCAATCTCGTAATTCTTAAAGAAAATACAAATCAGAGAGACGGGCAAACACGGATCCCTGGACATACCAGAGGTGGTACCAGATGTCCGGGAGGAGTAAGCATCCCCTGTCGACGATCACACTGACAAGCACGACAGCATCGTACATGTATGCTTGATGTTAAAAGAACATGGGAAAAGTGTAATAGTTTCATAAGGCGATGTAACCTTTTCCAATATAACATAATAAGAGAGAGAGAGAGAGAGAGAGAGAGAGAGAGAGAGAGAGAGAGAGAGAGAGAGAGAGAGAGAGAGAGAGAGAGAACGAACGAAAACTGGTCGTCTTGGTATTGTTCTATGTATCTGACAATTTTAACAGAACATGTAAAGTTTTGTTCGTGTTGAATTCTGTTTAATTTTGCCAAAGAATGTTGTTACAGATACTCATCTTATCTCCTTAGAATAATACTCAGTTTTATACAACATTACAAAATTTTAATAAGAAATGCATTGCAATCTACATATACATTTTAATGAGATCTATATAAAAAGTGGGCCAAATTCCCATTCAGAGAGCTTTTATGAATGCCATGTCTCATTCCTGTATATTCATTTGTTTGCTACATGCCATTTATATTATTTTTTATTTAATTATTTTTATGTACTGTCTTGTCTTCATTTAAATACATATACTGTACTACTATTTCCAAAGAAAAAGCCAGGAAAATTTCTATTCTCCCCTCTCATATTGCTTGTTAATTTTCACAATAAATGCATTTCTTAATAACATTATTGGTTTCTTATTTCAGAACCAAAATGAACATGCAAAGAACTTACTTTGATATTCACAATGTAATTTTACCAAACCCGAAATTAATCTGCTTTTTTTGTGTAAATAACATTGTTGCACCACAATTGCTCTATATAACATTAAAAACACCCATGATAAAACATTGAAATGTTAAACGAATTATTTCTGCCATAAGTTGCTGGTTCTGTAGAACAAAGTTCAACTCCCATGAGTACTTTCGGTACTTTGATATCTAGTAAGTAACAGTTGCCACTGTGAACAACACGGCTCTCCAATGAGCGAATGTATTTCGTAGTTCTTTTATTTATCTGCTACGCATATAAATTTTAAGAATGGGTGACGGTAATTCATCAGAGAGTGAACGAAGATTTATCGAACGAAAAGTACATAGAATTTTCTTTTTTCTGTTTAAATCAAAAGCTGCCTTCCTTAGTTTGTCCGTCTGCCTCGTATAAAATTTTTCACGCTATCAATTACAAGCAACAAAGGTCCTACGATAAGCTATGTTCAGTAGTTAAGTATATATATGCACAGTCAACTAATATAGGAACGTGGTCTTACACATACTCCTTTACTGTCTCGTGCAGACTATGGTTATTGTTTGGAGACATGGCTACTATCGCCTCTAAATGCCGATACAAATCGTCTTCAAGATAACCGAACAGCAAATGTGATAAATGTTTTATGTGTTTTTATTTTTATTTATTTATATATTTATTCATTTATTTTTTGTTTGTTTTGAAGATGAGCTCAGCTCAAGGATTTTCAGGATGGTCGCACCTTTGGTAGGGAAAAGAAGACACCTCTCTTAAAACAGAAAGGAAAACCGTAAACCTGTACATATAATATTTTACTAATTGCCATGAAAATGCTGGGCCAACCAGCAAACTTCACACGTGATACATATTGTTTTTTGTATGTATAATAGTTAAATTAACAGAAGAAAAACTATTGTTTAAAAATGGGGGAGGAAGAACGTCTCCTTTTCTCCCACCTGTTACCGGTCTGATTTAACTGTTTGGTTTCCTTGTCTAATGCACGACTTCTTACAGGTTGTCTTTCGTTTTGCTCCATTGCTAATGATGAACTTTGTAGTGACGGTTTAAACTTGACTAAAGTCAATGACTTTATGACAATAGAGTACCGCCAATCAAAGGTTTACGATGTCCTGAAGTTTGTTGGTATCAAACTAGTAACAGCTGTAGATATCCTAACCTATAGTTGAACATTGTGTATGAATGAAATCATTTCATCAATCAAGGGTGATTGTGTAAATTGTATTTGACAGAAGGATATCAAACAAATCGTTCCTGTAGACATTTCTTTGAAAACACTTTGTACATAGTTATTTCATGATAATTTTGTGATTTGGCTTTGTCCTCATAAGTTAGCTAACCAACATAATAAATCATGTAAAAAAAACATTATGGTATATGCTTTGCAAGTTTCAAGTGGGAAAGGGGTCCGGACACCCCTCAAACTCCTTAGATCCGCACGTGGAACAACCGTTGCTTTTAAAAGGTTTTTTTGGGGGTTTTTTTGTATCCAGATGACCAACCTCTGAAAGGCGCGGATCCAGCTTTTTTCATCGAGGGAGATCCCAAAGGTCGGGGATCTGGAACCTGGTTCCAGGGTAAGCGGTACGGTAATTTTCATATTATATTATGACCTTGAATTTTGAAATTGTCCCCAGTGAGCGAATAAAGTCATTCGAGAGAGTTGATGAAGCAATATTAACGCGATACTACGGTGAAAGATGACTATATTTTCTTTCAGTTGGAAATTCCAGAGGGCAGACCCCCTTCATTTTTTTTTAGATCCGCGCTTGTCTTATTTGTAGAGCAAATACATGTATAATACCAATCCCTACAGTAGGAGAGTTCTTGTTAGTCTGGGAGATATCAGGAATACACGGTCTCTCATTGGCTGAGTGATTTTGAATGACTTCCCTAGTATGATTCGCGGCCGGTGAGTCTCTCGCTAGTTATCGTTTTGACACGTGTGTATTATATACCGTGGTATATTGATAGTTAAACTCAGATACGAGGATTCGACCAACAAAGCCCGATTCGGTCTTCCTTCTCTGAATACAATTCAAAACTAGAAATGACAGAAGTGTATATTCACTTTGCCTTTTAAATTTTAATGTAATAAGGTTAAATTACAAAGAAAAATATTTATAGATTTTAGATTTCTTTTATTACTGATTGGCGTCACCGATTTGCTTGAATTCATGAGTCATATCAACAGAAAACTTAGCTGATTAATTCGATCATTAAAAACCCTATTTCTATTTAATGTTTCTGATGGCATGATAACAGACTCGTGAATCAAAAATCTTAACGCTGATGTAGATCATTTATTCAAGAGAAGATATATTTTGGATCACTTTCTCAAAAATTAAAATATCGTTGGCCTCTAATAGCTCGTTTAATGCATTGTCCCGCTGTGAAAATCGACTTCTCGGTAATGAAGATTTTATACCCGCTGTTTCTGAAATGACTTTCTTACAATGTGGATGAATGGAACTAATTCAATAAATCTGTTTGCTACAACGGACCCAGACAAAGCGTCAACAAGAAAATTAGCTGAACACGCCCCTAGAAGGGTTAATCACTCGTAAATGGGAGATTCAAATGTGTTAATATTTTTCGAACGATTTCATGGGTGCGTTTGAGTTGAAAAAATTATAAACATGCCACTCATTTACATGTTTGCAAAGCGAAATATCTCAGAAAAATTAAAACATCTTTTTCACCCCGTTGAAATATTTGTCGAAATGAATGAACTATATTTTTAGAAAACTAATTACTGTTTTTAAAAGTGGTGCTAATGCAAGAGGCATGTTTTATTTATAAGATCCTTTTAATTATCAGGAAAGATATTTAAAGAGCAGAACTATTATGACGTCATTCCGCTGCAATTTAATTGTATACTTAAAACTGAATAAAGCATCATCTTCACATTATTTTATATGCATGGAATACGGCATTTAGAACGGTAATTACGGAATAACGAAACAAAACTAAATGTAACACTGCGCTTCTATGTCTACTTCACATTTGTTAGAAATTTGTTATGGCAAATGTCAAAGGAACATACTTTTTTCACCAGCTTACTCTTTAAACTTCGATAAGAGTTTAACCTAAAACGATAAAAACCCATCATTGATAACAAATGCACATTTTTTTATTTAATATTGTAGATTGTGTACGAACATTTCACGTTGTGCAGAATTCGTTCATAATTTGCTAGACACCAGATCAGTATGCTTCAAATTGGCGCAAATGAAGGATATCAAAAACTCGCGCTCGTGTATCTTTATTCTTGTAGATTGGTAATTTTTAAAGCAATTATTTCTTAAAGACAATATAGATTCCCGGAAATTTGTCGGCAATCCCAGCACCGTTGAAAGAATAAATGTTGCATGACGGCAATGAGCTATAACGTTTTTAGTTTTGATGATTCACCGGGTTTTTTTGGGGTTTTTTTTCACAATGAAATTCATTGTAACGAGCCATGTGTTTGTAGAAGTATGTTATTTTGAGTTCTAGATAAAAGGTACTGGTATTTGGGTGTCTTTCGAATACACTACAAGTTCAATTTTTTTTTTTTTTTAAATGTCTTTGTATTAGGAAATCGGAAAATCTGTCACGAAGATCGATTAAGGTGGAATGTTAGAGATTCTCCATCCACACAAATTGGAATATTCTGATAAGACACCATCACTGAGTATCAACTGTGGACCGGGGTATTACAAAGAACTGTTGTTTCTATGAAGAACAGAATCACTACAAATCAATGCATTTTTTCAGCATTTCACATCAAACTAATGTCACAATAGAAAAAGTACGAAACATATTTCATGTCAACGTTTAGCATCAAATGGGAATGTGTCACTACAGTTTTTATTTCTTTAAGTGTTTCTATTGGTACAAGTTTCTATTAGTTTTATCTAATGACTCCCAGTTTAATAAGTGCATACAATTTGTAATGTCTAGATCTGAAAGTTGGCTTTCGTTCTACATTTGCAAGCAAGTAAAGTTGCGCATTCTTAAGTACTTGGAAACTTTATGTATTAAATCAAAGAAGCTGGCATGCATAACACCCTCAGCACCTTCAATCTACAGCAAACCTTGTGCGCTTTTAAGTGATCAAGGAACGGCAATTTGGCGCAATTTTTTCTCCATCTTCAAATTACATGAGGAGTCCTTTACTTAAAAGACGATTGCGATGGTGCAGAGCTCCCCAGTAATCCAGCTTCCCTGACGCTTTTGAATAGGGTGCTTTAAGAGAAGAGCTTCTGAGCAATTTATCGACCTCTTAAGAAAATTATCCAAATTATGCTTCAGAGAAGACGACGTAAATTATAGTCGTTAGACTGTATGTATAGTGTAGGTACAAACCCTCACGTGTCTTAGTGGTAATTGCCAATATAATCTCATTACTGGCCCTTTTCTCCGGTCTCTTTATTACTGCCATAAACCTGCACGGCAACATTTTCCTTCTTCTGTGAATTCTTTATAATTGCTTGCAGGTGACTAAAGCCCCAGCATGTTGTTTTTGAAAATAAATTCATGTCGGCCATTATATTTGATTGTTATGAATCAGTGCGAAGATTTTAAGTATGCTTTCAACCGTTGGCTTAATTAGTAATTTGGGATCTTGAATTGGAGAGGGTAATGCTCTTTTTGCATAAGAGAATTAAATTTTGTTGGCAATGATAAAGCATTTCAATTCTCAATTAGACATAGCGTTAACTACACTTTCCACTACTAATTACAATGTCGACTCTCTGCATTCTGTTGAGCTGTGCCAATTCCCAAAGGACCAATGATCCTGTATTTCAGAGATGCAACGTTTTCCCACTATTACTAAGGGATTTACATACATTCCTAGAATCAAGAGCTATATTCCAGTAAAACAGCGAGGTCTTCATTGGTTCGCGTCATAAAACTATTTTAGGTCTACGAACTTAGAACGTCATATGAGAAGTGAAAGCTGTTTAGCCCATTCAATGTACAACTGCTATACAAGGGAACTGCCTATCTATCCAGTTTAATTCACGATGGATTTTCTACAGAATTGTTTCCCAAGAAATGTGCACAATGATACTGGGTGCCTCCATCACGTACAAATACTGAACATATACATGTGCAGATATGAAAACACAATAATCTCACCACGTCATATTTACATTTCAAATGTTCTAGCCTTTGATATGTCTACAAATTATAATAATGGCCATTTCCTCATGAACACACTGCAGACTGCTGTTGTTAACATTACGCGCATGAATCTTAATAAATATAGTACGTCTATTTTAACGACTGGGAATTAAGACAGAAATAAGAGGAAAAAAAATTATATACATATATATATATATATATATATATATATATATATATATGAAAAATTGAATGTATGTGGGTATAAACTGCTTCACACCGGCGTGTATTAAGTATACCGGCGTGAAATATCACAGATCATAATACATTCAAATCATAATGCAAGTATACACTAAACTTTAATGTTTATCTTAATAATTTATTTAACTTTTACGTTTATTTTAATATATTTTAACTTTCATGTCTATTTTGATTTAGTCTAACTTTCATGTTTATTCAGTATTTACACTGTAGAAAAGCATATACAATTTACATTTATGTATATATATGCCTAAACGATGTAAAAGAACAAGTGTTTCAAATGTGAAAATATTTTAGTTTTATTGATTTTCATGAATATATATAATTATATAATTACACATTATTTAAAGAGAGTTGTACATTATCACCAAAACAATTTAGATGAATCAAAATTAATCTAAGCTTCATAGATGTAAAACCATGCCTTAAAAGAATTTAATTCATTAAAAAGCAAGGAATTTGTCAACAAAAAAAAAAAAAAAAAAAGCAAACAAACAAACAAACAAACAAACAAAAACAAAATAATAAGATGCAACATGAATAGCATTACGGAAAGTCCGCAGACAAACGTTTCCGACTTACAAATATAAGTCCGCGAGTGACATTTCATTATGTATGTAGTTCTCTGATTTGTGATGCAGTGATGAAATAATTGTCATGTGTAATATATGTCGAAAATTACGTCTAATATATGTCGAAACTTACGTGTAATATATGTCGAAAATTACGTGTAATATATGAAGAAAATTACGTGTAATATATGTCGAAAATGGCGTGCGCAGAAAAGCTTTTGTTTATACGGTGACCACTATAGAAAAAAAAAACACCGAAAGAACCAAACAAAACGTAAATAAATAAAAAAAAAAATTAAAAACATACTTGAAGACTGTCTTCATAGCTATTCACAATGAGCACTATATATGATCAAAAGCTACTACCTATCATATCATAAAGAATATTTCATCAACCTTTTGAGACATACTGTATAAATATCTGGAAAAAAAGTCTCAGTGTTCTAAAATCATAGGAAGTCACGAAATCCTTAATGTAGGGTAGCATGCGACTAGTTACGATACTCATTGATAGATAACATATAATTATGTAAAAACAACTACAGTAACTTATTTACATGTATTTTCGTATATAGAAAATAATAATATTGTAATTCATCAATACGGTAAAAATAGTATTGCTTCTTATAAATGTTCACTCAGCGATTCATCCACGTGTCACTATGACGTCACATTTAAATATCTTTACTCTGAAGAATGAGCGTCATGTTGACCTTCCTTTTGTTGCCAAAGGACATTCTCAGAGCATCGACGGCCACGGCGTGTCTGACTCCAACCATGCTTTGTCCGTCAATGGACTGGATAACCATTCCAGGCTGTGTGAAGTAGGAATATATGATAAAGATATCTGTAAAATCACTCATTTTCATTGAGCTTCATTTTTCGCAGTATTGAACTTCTAGATCCAAAGAAACAATCATAATCTCTGATCACAAACCACCAAAATCGATATTCTGTCCCAGAACAGAAAAGTTAACATCACGTAGTGAATGATTTTGGCGAGAGAGTGTCTGTAGTTACAGAATTTTGTTCGTTTAACTACTTCATCGAAGTTCAATTAAATATGTTCAAATTAGTGAAATTTATTGTTTTGCATTTCTGGACGTAATTTTCTTTAATATGAAATGTGAAATCTCTTATAAGAAATACAAAATTAAAAGCTGGGCAAACACTCTCTCCCTGGATATACCAGAGGTGGGATCAGGTGCCTAGGAGAAGTAAGCATTCCTTGTCGATCGGTCCCAACCTGCCGGGGGCCCTATATATAATATTCCTGAGAGAGAGAGAGAGAGAGAGAGAGAGAGAGAGAGAGAGAGAGAGAGAGAGAGAGAGGGGGGGGGCACCTGTATAGCCGGTTCATCCGCTGCTGCTCCGCCCTCTAACACCTGTTCCACCTTGATTTCCGGCTGAACCTTACTCTCTATCCCTCCTGACACACAAAGACCTTTTTAAAACAAAATAAATTATAATTAATCATAACTTTTACGCCAATTTTGGAATCACCGGAAACGATTTTAAGTTTAAAATTTGGTATTAAGGGATTTCTTCAGGTCGATGAAAATCTCATTTGCTGAGTTCGTAGAGGACAAACCAGCACTACGGCTAACTACCATTACTCTATGACACTATACCTAAGTTTTGTTTGTTCTTAGATATATTGGCAGTTACTGTTTTTCTTGGCGTTATTTCGCTGGACATTAAGGAAGCAGCGTCACTTCTGCAAAAAAAAAAAAAAAAAATATTAGGTACTTTTTTTCATTCATATTCCGTGTTTAAGCACACCGTTGTATAGTGTGTCTCTAAGTAAAAATCCACACACTGAAAAAATTACACTTTCTCCATAAGATTGTTTCAGTATTCGTCGCACTTCGATAATAGACACATACTCAAATTTACAATACAACATTATTATCATGAACACGTCTATAAAATATTTGTAGTTCTAATTAAATAATGATCATTCCAAAGGATAACACATTATAGAGATAAAAAAGGAATTAAACAAAACAAAACAAAAACAAAAAACAAAAACAAATACTCTCTCTCTCTCTCTCTCTCTCTCTCTCTCTCTCTCTCTCTCTCTCTCTTCCTCCGTAGTCGTGTTTTACTCTAGCAAAAAAATTTTGAAAATCCTATAAAGTTATATTTTGCCTTTCAAAAATTTTCAATATTATTTTTACACAAAACACCTTGTATCCTCTTGGACAGATTCTGTTCTGCTGCACATCCCTGAGTCCTGACTGAAGACCCAGCCGTCTCTGTCCCGGGCCCCGGACAACGCCTCTATCACGGTTTTTTTCATGTGTTGTTCGCGGGAAAATTGTTCCACAGACTTTACATAAAAATGTCCGTTTTCATCTGTTGACAAAATTTTGAACATTCATTTCTACATGAATCTATAAATCTGCCTACATATAACGGTTCATTACATGTATATATGAATGTTACATGCGTGGCTATGTTTCTTGTACTTTTCATTTTCACGTTCTGAGCCTTACCTGAAAATATCCCAAATTAAACTGCAGCCAAAAACAAGTTGTATACAGTAATTATGTTGTATACTGGGGTAATTTATTCTGTATGCTGGGGGTAATTTATTCTGTAAACTGGGGTAATTTACACTGTATAATGGGTAAGTTACATTGTATAATATGATAATTTACACTGTATAATGGGTAAGTTACATTGTATAATATGATAATTTACACTGTATAATGGGTAAGTTACATTGTATAATATGATAATTTACACTGTATAATGGGTAAGTTACATTGTATAATATGATAATTTACACTGTATAATGGGTAAGTTACATTGTATAATATGATAATTTACACTGTATAATGGGTAAGTTACATTGTATAATATGATAATTTACACTGTATAATGGGGTAATTTATATTGTATAATATGGTAATTTGTTCTGTATAATGAAGTAATTTATATTGAGAGTGCATTATGGGGTAAATTATACTGCATAAATGGGATAAATTGAACTGATTGATTGTTGTCCTCTGCCACACTCAACAATTTTTCAGTTATCTGGTGGCGTCCAGTTTTTATTGGTGGAGGAGAGAACCCAGTTACAATGCACCTGGGAAGAGACCATCGACCTTCCGAAAGTAAACTGGCAAACATTCTCACATATATTAGCGCGAGTGAGAATCGAAACCGCGCCGACGACAGGTGAGAGGTCTTGTGATTTTGAGCGCGGTGCTCTAACCACTCGGCCATGGAGGCCCCCGTAAATTAGACTGTATAATTGGGGGTAAGTTATATTGTTTTATATGGTAATTTATACTTTATAATGGGTAATTTATACTATTCTATGGGGGTAATTTATACTTTATAATGGAGTTAACTTATAACTTATAACATAATATAAAATATACCTTGTATACGATAGAATATAATGTCTGTAAATATATCTGATATACGATATAACGTTTGTAAATATACCTGGTATACGATGTAATATGATGTCTGTAAATATACCTGGTATACGATATAACGTCTGTCTGGTATACGATATAATATGATCCATAGATATATCGACTTCACAGAAAAGCATATCGACCGAGCACGAAGTGCGAGGTTGATATGCTTTTCTGTGAAGTCGATATATCTATGGATCGACCGATTAAAAGGGCTACATTTGTTATATTATTTTTCAAAGAAAGCTTGACAACATTCTACGTCTGCTGGCTTCGCTTCCATATTGTTTACATGTAGTTAATGACGTGACCCGGAAAGAGAATTTGATTGGTTGAAATGACATACGTCAGCGAATCATATTCATTGTTACACGTAGCAAAATTTCCCCAATTAGAAAGTACAGGTCAATCCGAATTTTTTTAATGTTTATAATTAGAAAGACCTCGTCAGTCCGCATTTCCATACTTTGACACGTGATATCAAACAAGCCAATGGTGAAGTCCATTACAATACATTAAAATAATATAATATAATGTCTGTAAATAATTTATACCTGGTATACGATATAACGTCTGTAAATATACCTGGTATACGATATAATATAATGTCTGTAAATATACCTGGTATACGATGTAATATGATGTCTGTAAATACATTGTGTATCCTGACGTGAAAAGAGATAGGGAAAGGATAAAAAGTGTACTTGCTACTTTTAATGCATTCTTACTTATCATGATATTATCTAAACATCAAAAGATAAAATGTGTACTTTTTGTCATATTGTATCAAATAAAAAATCACGATATAGCAACTTTATATAAACACAGTTTTAGGACTCGTTTACTCTTATGATGAGATACAATTTAAATGTATGTAACATATTTCAAATCAATGGATATTTGAAAGTGATTTTATGGAATTTGCCAATTTCAAATTTTGCAGAATTCATTTTGAATGTAGCTATAATGAAATTAAATCAATGGATATTGTAAACAATTTGAAGAATGTTTGATCTAATTGTAGCAAGATCAACTTTATGGTATTTCTTCGCGTTTCGTCTAGGCATAAATGTGCAGTAGCCGAATAGTCGTATACTCGCCAAATTACTTAGACTTGTGAAGTTATTTTTAATAAAAAAAAAGAGGTACTGTGAGCACTTCTCATTAAGATACCCCCGCTCACCCCAATCTGCCAATCCAAAGGGTGTTTCTTTGACATTTCACCCCAAAACCTGTAGGGGTCATTTTCGTTCCTTGGATAGTCCATATGTGTGATATAGTGACTCTAAGTGAAGAGGATAACACATAAGAGCCCAAAATCATTTTGCTACTTCAATGTCCAGTACACTTGACCATTGACCTTTTGACCTCCAGATCGTTAGGTATCATCTTCGTACCATGGGTAATCCATATGTGTGATATGGTGACTCTACGTGAAGAGGATAACACGTAAGAGCACGGAAAGCATTTTGCTATTCCAATGTCCTGTACACTTGACCTTTGACATTTTGACCTTAAAATAAATAGGGATCACTTCGTTCCATTAGGAGTCTGTATGTATGATATGTTGACTCTAGATCAAAAGGATAAATCTTTATATTGATTGATGGATTGCTTGTTGTTTTCCGCCACACTCAACAATTTTTCAGTTATCTGGTGGCGTCCAGAATTTATTGGTGGAGGAGAGAACCCAGATACAATGTACCCGGGAAGAGACCACCGACCTTCCGAAAGTGTAACTCTTTAGAGCCCGGAAACTACTGCGTTTACAAGCGGGCGGATGGAAGGACAACCTGATTCAAGTATACTTCTCAACAACTCTGTTGAGGGAGGGAATAAAACATTTAATTACAGATTATCCAGAAACAGCAGGCTTTTCTCCATGAATTTGAGATACCACCACAGACTGCATACAGTTGTTTTATCACCATTCAATGGACACAAAGGTAGTTTGTTTTCATGGTTCAGTGACGTGACAAAATATCTCATGTGAGAAACAGAAAAGGTGAAGAAGGGTTAAATCTCCGTGAATATATATACCAAAAATTGTATTTCTAGCAAAACCACAACAGCGCAAAACGGTAAAAAGAAATGTAAAATCCGACATATAACCCACAGAACCTGGAGAGAACCATATAGTTTATTACCACGCAATCCAATGCTCTATTTGTGAGTAGCTGGTGCTAAGGCTAAGACGCAATCTTATGATGACACGATTCCACCATAATGATGACGACGGTATATTTCGTATATTTCAGGAAAGACACGAAGATGTGATGGTGGGTTGCCAGTGCAGTGAGTGTGATGGCCTATCATGTGAATCGGATTATTGTGTCGATCATCGCTCCAACGTATCAACGTCACCACTTTATAACGCAAGAGTGTCCTCAAACGCCGCTACAGTATCTTCATCGCAATATCATCGTATTATCGTGCTGGAGGAATCGCACCATTGTGCCAAAGCGTTATCGCATTATCGTCTTCTTTTAATATGCAAAAAATAAATCCCGTCGGATAATCGGTATATAGTTTACATCACTTTGTTCAGTTCATTATCACTTGTAGCCATCAACCGATTAAGATGAGTAATAAATGTTTCAAAATATCAACTGCACTGAAATCCGATTTTTACTTATTTGATAAATTTACAGGATACGCCATATTAATGTTCTCATATATCAAAGCCGCATGCGTTATCTGGCATGTGTGATAATGATAACGATATCTAACTGTGACGTCATACAACAATTATACAACATATAGAATACCTATTGCGTAATCAATTCGTGGCATGGCATCTGCTATAAGAAAGACAAGCCTTGTGATGAAATATGATTTGTGGGGGAAAAACTTAAATTTTTAAATCAAAAACTCGAATTTGCATTAAAACTTATCAAAAAGTTCTAACAGGAAGTTAACATGTACTTAGGCAATGGCAGGCTTATCAGTTTGCCAAGTGCTCTTACATGCAACGGCAATTGGAGACAACATATTACAAATGTTTCGCATGAATTTCACCTTTTGATGCTATTCAGAAAAGTCTAAAGGGGTGAAAGAACCACAGTGCTCATTCGAATCACCTTGTCCTTGTTGAAAAAGAGATTAAAAATATGAATCTGGTCAACTCTGGGACTCTTGTGGTGGTGTAAGCGAAATTACCAGGGGGCGATGCATACTTTGTATAAACATAAATTCGTCTTACATGAAATAGCTGGAATATCATTAACAGTCGTGTATATGTTTGCGAGGAAATGCGATCATAATTACAAAGAATACTGCTCGTCAAATATTTCCTATGTATGAAGCCCGGACATTGAATCAATAATTTAAAAAGTCTTATTAATATTCTGTTGTCTTGAGTAGTGATTCTAGCTGCAGAGTAAAGTTTTAAATCAATCCACCCGATTTTTATTATTTCTAATTACAGCTGCTTGATAGGGTCGTGATCCAGCACGTGCATTTCTTCTACCTTAGGGTGCAATTTTCCAGTTGTACATCATCATCAGTGTACACACTGTTACATCGTCATCAGTGTACAAACTGTTACATCGTCACCAGTGTACAAACTGTTACATCGTCATCTATGTACAAACTATTACATCGTCACCAGTGTACACACTGTTACATCGTCATCAGTGTACACACTGTTACATCGTCATCTATGTACAAACTATTACATCGTCACCAGTGTACACACTGTTACATCGTCATCAGTGTACACACTGTTACATCGTCACCAGTGTACAAACTGTTACATCGTCATCAGTGTACACACTGTTACATCGTCATCTATGTACAAACTGTTACATCGTCATCAGTGTACACACTGTTACATCGTCATCAGTGTACAAACTGTTACATCGTTATCAGTGTACGAACTATTACATCGTCACCAGTGTACACACTGTTACAACGTCATCACTGTACACACTGTTACATCGTCATCAGTGTACACACTGTTACATCGTCACCAGTGTACAAACTGTTACATCGTCATCTGTGTACACACTGTTACATCGTCATCAGTGTACAAACTGTTACATCGTCATCTATGTACAAACTGTTACATCGTCATCTATGTACAAACTGTTACATCGTCATCAGTGTACACACTGTTACATCGTCATCTATGTACAAACTGTTACATCGTCATCTATGTACAAACTGTTACATCGTCATCAGTGTACAAACTGTTACATCATCATCTGTGTACACACTGTTACATCGTCATCTGTGTACGAACTGTTACAACGTCATCTGTGTACGAACTGTTACATCATCATCAATGTACAAACTGTACATCGTCATCTGTGTACGAACTGTTATTTCGTCATCAGTGTACACACTGTTACATCGTCATCAGTGTACAAACTGTTACATCGTCATCAGTGTACAAACTGTTACATCGTCATCAGTGTACACACTGTTACATCGTCATCTGTGTACGAACTGTTACATCGTCATCAGTGTACAAACTGTTACATCGTCATCAGTGTACACACTGTTACATCGTCATCAGTGTACGAACTGTTACATCGTCATCTATGTACAAATTGTTACATCGTCATCAGTGTACACACTGTTACATCGTCATCAGTGTACAAACTGTTACAACGTCATCAGTGTACAAACTGTTACATCGTCATCAGTGTACAAACTGTTACATCGTCATCAGTGTACAAACTGTTACATCGTCATCTGTGTACGAACTGTTACATCGTCATCTATGTACAAACTATTACATCGTCATCAGTGTACAAACTGTTACATCATCATCAATGTACAAAATGTACATCGTCATCTATGTACAAACTGTTACATCGTCATCAGTGTACGAACTGTTACATCGTTATCAGTGTACACACTGTTACATCGTCATCAGTGTACAAACTGTTACATCGTCATCAGTGTACAAACTGTTACATCGTCAACAGTGTACAAACTGTTACATCGTCATCAGTGTACAAACTGTTACAACGTCATCAGTGTACAAACTGTTACATCGTCATCAGTGTACAAACTGTTACATCGTCATCAGTGTACAAACTGTTACATCGTCATCAGTGTACAAACTGTTACATCGTCACCAGTGTACAAACTGTTACATCGTCATCAATGTACACACTGTAAAATCATCATCAGTGTAAAAACTGTACATCGTCATCAGTGTACAAAATGTACATCGTCATCAATGTAGTAACAGCTTATCGTCAACAACTGAGGGCCACGATTTTTACAAACTTCAATCTGCTTTATGTCAGGAAGCTTCAATATACACTGGGACTTTGTTGATCAAGTGGATCTTGAGGTGAAGTTTATAAATTATCCCACCCTACTTTTCTATTGTATTGATAATCTCCCCTTTGAAGGGACATGACCCTACTTTTGCATTTTTGTGAGTATTTTGCTTTCGAAGCACAGTGGTCCTAGAGTGGTTCTAGAGAAGACGATGAAAATGTGAAAAGATTACGATGATGCCGCCGCCAACACCGACGACGAGGTTTTGATGAGAAAATGTCACTTGAGCCTTCAGGTTAGGTGATCAAAACCGATGAAAATTTCGATGAAAACGTTTTGTAGCTTTTTGTGTAATGTCGTCAACTCTCTTTACCAACCTTTGTATTTAGCAGCAAAGTTCTCTGGGGCTTTCCGGAATAGACCAGAAATATGAATTTTAGTTACAGGTCTACAAATCTACTTTGTTTTGATTTTTAAAAAGATGACAAATTTATGACAAAGTTCACAGACCGGTTTCTGTATGCAGTAAGTGTTTCTTCGGTTTCCGGTCCTTTTCGTGATTCAGGTACAAATGGAGCTTAGTGGACAGCTTTTCATATGCCTCTTTCTCGTACCTACTGACGGACAGCTCAAACCTGTAGATGTCCACTGGGTATATGGCTCTTCTACAAGTCATAAGACAAAGCAGAGTTTCAAGCATTTATAGCACAGCACTTATAAATGTAGTTCGTAGTTAATTCGACAATATTTATATTCACTATTTCAATCAAAATTTCTATATACTATATAAATTGTAATTCGTCATCTCTGTCTCCCTATTTTGTGGTTATGATTTTGCTTATTATTATTGTTGAATTGTTTCCGGTCACAGTATGAACTGTTTCATGTAAATGATTTAAACGTCTTAATGATATCTAAGTGTTCAAGTGATGAAGACGTTATTTATCAAACGATAATTTCACTTTTATATGGCTACGATAAGTAACGACACTAAGGACGATTTGCTAAAAAATTGTAGAGGAAACCAAGAACAAAAATGGTTTTCATATTCTTGATTTGATTTATGTACTTTCGTTTGTACTGAATTATAGATTGATTGTTGTTTTCCGCCACCCTCAACATTTTGTCTGAATTAAAGAAGTATATAGCAGGTTAGATAATAAACACTTATTGCACGGTTCGAGGGAAACACTCAGCCTTGTGAAATAGTTTCCCAGGTCTTCTCCCCTACCGCGAAAGAAACAGACTGACTGGTACCCAAGAGGCCCTACAATAAATGTCTACGAATTTGCTGGTCATAACCTTGCAGTATTTCAATGCATTATATTTTGTGGAAGACAGCACCAACCATTCAAACTTATACACAAACGTGAAATTACAAAAAAGAAATGCGTATAGGGAATAAATGTGTAGATTGTTTGTGCCATGAACGATATAAAACGGTGGAAGTATTGGGGCGACTCCTGCATAATCGCCAATTATACAAATCACCCCATGCCTCCATTGTTTTATATTCCTATAATACTAGATAAGTTGTTGTTCGTGACTAAAATTTGGGAGCTTTGTAATTTCCTCTTCATTCATAACAATGACTATTTTTGTCCGCAATCAGCAAAACCGCGTTTTATTGTCATTCTAATATAAATTTTATAATCAATTACAACAAAATGGATTAAATTGTTACGAAGGATTAAATATAATCCTGTGAAAGTATTATCGATACCGTAGAATAATTATCTAATTAAGATTAATTACAGCATGGTACCAGAAATACACATGCTGATTTTTTTCCTAACAATTAGTATTATCATTTGACTAGCCACAAGATCTATGATAAAAGAATAACTGTAACGTTTAATTTTGCTTATGTTTGCTAGAGGAGAGAATATATCTACTTATAGTCATCGGAGTGTTTGTCTGAGGGACGGTAGTGCTTTATCATCGCAGCCATCAGATTGTAAGCAACAAGGATCACATCACTTTACTATCGTACTCATCAGACTGTATGTGACAAAATATCACATGATTTACTATCGTACTCATCAGACTGTATGTGACAAAACATCACATGACTTTACTATCGTACTCATCAGACTGTATGTGACAAAAGATCACATGACTTTACTATCGTAGTCATCAGACTGTATGTGACAAAAGATCACATGACTTTACTACCGTACTCATCAGACTGTATGTGACAAAAGATCACATGACTGTACTATCGTACTCATCAGACTGTATGTGACAAAAGATCACATGACTTTACTACCGTACTCATCAGACTGTATGTGACAAAACATCACATGGCTGTACTATCGTACTCATCAGACTGTATGTGACAAAAGATCACATGACTTTACTACCGTACTCATCAGACTGTATGTGACAAAACATCACATGACTTTACTATCGTACTCATCAGACTGTATGTGACAAAACATCACATGACTTTACTATCGTAGTCATCAGACTGTATGTGACAAAACATCACATGATTTACTATCGTAGTCATCAGACTGTATGTTACAAAAGATCACATGATTTACTATCGTAGTCATCAGACTGTATGTGACAAGGATCACATGACTTTACTATCGTACTCATCAGACTGTATGTAACAAGGATCACATGACTTTACTATCGTACTCATCAGACTGTATGTAACAAGGCTCACATGACTTTACTATCGTACTCATCAGACTGTATGTAACAAGGATCACATGACTTTACTATCGTACTCATCAGACTGTATGTAACAAGGATCACATGACTTTACTATCGTACTCATCAGACTGTATGTAACAAGGATCACATGACTTTACTATCGTACTCATCAGACTGTATGTAACAAGGATCACAGTACCTGATTTCTCTCAGGAGGAGTACCTTCTCAGGTGTGTCTAACATCGCCAATAAAACTTCTAACAATCTGTCCAAGTCGTGGCGTTCATGGTACTAAAATAAGAAACAGGATTAATTATAAAATAGTTCGACAGTGCAGGGCATTTCATATTTATATTTGAGAGTATATGTCTGCACTTAGTACCTGGTTAGCTGATATTATACTCTTTGCTCTTTGTGACTGTACATAAATGGTTAATCATATATAACCGATAGATATAAGCATTGTTTTGTAATCTCGTAATCACGATATACGTAAAATAAACAACGCAATGATTCTGTTAGAACGTGGGAATTGGGGAGGGGATGTGTACAATTATAGATCCCTCTTAATGACTTCTTTTTCATCTGTAGATTCCACGCAATATAATCAGCATAGTAACTTTCACTTAGCACTAATTAGAAGGATCATACGGATTAGTTTCCCTTGCCTTTTTCTTTTTAATACTCCATTATACAGCCATCGAGAACCATCTTCTCATTAAGACCATGTCTTTAATCTGATATTAATTCTTTTGTAGACTCATTCCGTCGACATGAGAAGGCAAGACATAGCATTAATTCTTACATAACTAAAACAGCTGTCGGAAGTCAAAGGGTAACAAACAGCTTTTGATTCTAGATGAGACAAACAAATTAAAGTGCGGGTTTGCTATATATTTATCAATAGTTAAACTACGAAGGAAGATCCAGCTTCATGTATGCTTGTCAAAATAAGATAAAAGTGCGTTAATGCACTTGTAACAATTCTTACATTCAATGAGATCGTTTAAATTTTGTAAAAACCTTTGAAGATTAGAAAAGTGTTCATTAACTTTTTTAATTTATTTTCAACGATTTTCAATCTTCAACTTTTTAATCTCTAGAAATTATGTCTTTTCCAATTAAGCATCTGCAGATTCACAACAATGTTGTTTCATCTCCTAGAGATGCCTAAGATAAATGTGGCATTTTCACAAGTTATGATGTGAAAGTAGAAAAAGTAGTAGGTAGTTTTATAATTAACCACTGTGATCGTCCACACTATTTGTATCTTTTTCAATTAAGGTCGGTGATAATTAGAGACTCATAGAGAAAGTACAGATATTCATCTGTGATCCCTAATGGTTGAAAAATATTAATATTGACAGATATATCAATCGTATACATCCCTTGTGCAATATTACATTTTAATGTTCAACAGGTTGGATACCAATGTTTTGACTTTCACAATATCTCAATTTTGACTTACTCTTATAAAAACATATTGCAACGAATCTAATGACAAGCGCGACAACTCAATTTTTGATCTGTGTCAGGTCAACTTACTGAATTATTCTTAACTTACCGACTCATTCTGATATGTGTTAGATTAAATTACTGAATAATTCAGATATGTGTTACGTTAATTTACTGAATTATTCTGATCTCTGTTACGTTAACTCACTGAATTATTCTGATATGTGTTAGATTAACTCAATGAATTATTCTGATCTCTGTTAGGTTAACTTACTGAATTATTATGATCTCTGTTAGGTTAACTCACTGAATTATTATGATATGTGTTAGGTTAACTCAATGAATTATTCTGATCTCTGTTAGGTTAACTCACTGACTTATTCTGATCTCTGTTAGGTTAACTCACTGAATTATTCTGATATGTGTCAGGTTAACTTACTGAATTATTCTGATATGTGTTAGGTTAACTCACTGAATTATTCTGATATGTGTTAGGTTAACTCACTGAATTATTCTGATATCTGTTAGGTTAACTCACTGAATTATTCTGTTCTCTGTTAGGTTAACTCACTGAATTATTCTGATATGTGTTAGATTAACTCAATGAATTATTCTGATCTCTGTTAGGTTAACTCACTGAATTATTCTGATCTCTGTTAGGTTAACTCACTGAATTATTCTGATCTCTGTTAGATTAATTCACTGAATTATTCTGATATCTGTTAGGTTAACTCACTGAATTATTCCGATGTCTATTAGGTTAACTCAATGAATTATTCTGATCTCTGTTAGGTTAACTCACTGAATTATTCTAATATGTGTCAGGTTAACTTACTGAATTATTCTGATCTCTGTTACGTTAACTCACTGAATAATTCTGATCTCTGTTAGGTTAACTCCCTGAATTATTCTGATCTCTGTTAGATTAACTCACTGAATTATTCTGATATGTGTTAGGTTAACTCACTGAATTATTCTGATCTCTGTTAGGTTAACTCACTGAATTATTATGATATGTGTTAGGTTAACTCACAGAATTATTATGATATGTGTTAGGTTAACTCACTGAATTATTCTGATCTCTGTTAGGTTAACTCACTGAATTATTCTGATATGTGTCAGGTTAACTCTCTGAATTATTCTGATATGTGTTATATTAATTCACTAAATTATTCTGATCTCTGTTAGGTTAACTCACTGAATTATTCTAATCTCTGTTAGGTTAACTCACTGAATTATTCTGATGTCTGTTAGGTTAACTTACTGAATTATTCTGATCTCTTTTAGGTTAACTCACTGAATTATTCTGATCTCTGTTAGGTTAACTCACTGAATTATTCTGATCTCTGTTAGGTTAACTCGCTGAATTATTCTGATATGTGTTATATTAACTCAATGAATTATTCTGACCTCTGTTAGGTTAACTCACTGACTTATTCTGATCTCTGTTAGGTTAACTCACTGAATTATTCTGATATGTGTCAGGTTAACTTACTGAATTATTCTGATCTCTGTTACGTTAACTCACTGAATAATTCTGATCTCTGTTAGGTTAACTCAATGAATTATTCTGATCTCTGTTAGGTTAACTCGCTGAATTATTCTGATATGTGTTAAATTAATGCACTGAATTATTCTTAACTTATCGAATCATTCTGATATGTGTTAGATTAAATTACTGAATAATTCAGATATGTGTTACGTTAATTTACTGAATTATTCTGATATGTGTTAGGTTAACTCCCTGAATTATTCTGATCTCTGTTAGGTTAACTCACTGAATTATTCTGATCTCTGTTAGGTTAACTCACTGAATTATTCTGATGTCTGTTAGAGTAACTCACTGAATTATTCTGATATGTGTTAGATTAACTCAATGAATTATTCTGATCTCTGTTAGGTTAACTCACTGACTTTTTCTGATCTCTGTTAGGTTAACTCACTGAATTATTCTGATATGTGTCAGGTTAACTTAATGAATTATTATGATATGTGTTAGGTTAACTCACTGAATTATTCTGATATCTGTTAGGTTAACTCACTGAATTATTCTGATCTCTGTTAGGTTAACTCAATGAATTATTCTGATCTCTGTTACGTTAACTCACTGAATTATTCTGATATGTGTCAGGTTAACTTACTGAATTATTCTGATATGTGTTAGGTTAACTCACTGAATTAATCTGATATCTGTTAGGTTAACTCACTGAATTATTCTGATCTCTGTTAGGTTAACTCAATGAATTATTCTGATCTCTGTTAGGTTAACTCGCTGAATTATTCTGATATGTGTTAAATTAATGCACTGAATTATTCTTAACTTATCGAATCATTCTGATATGTGTTAGATTAAATTACTGAATAATTCAGATATGTGTTACGTTAATTTACTGAATTATTCTGATATGTGTTAGGTTAACTCCCTAAATTATTCTGATCTCTGTTAGGTTAACTCACTGAATTATTCTGATCTCTGTTAGATTAACTCACTGAATTATTCTGATATGTGTTAGATTAAATTACTGAATAATTCAGATATGTGTTACGTTAATTTACTGAATTATTCTGATATGTGTTAGGTTAACTCACTGAATTATTCTGATATGTGTTAGGTTAACTCACTGAATTATTCTGATCTCTGTTAGGTTAACTCACTGAATTATTCTGATCTCTGTTAGGTTAACTCACTGAATTATTATGATATGTGTTAGATTAACTCAATGAATTATTCTGATCTCTGTTAGGTTAACTCACTGACTTATTCTGATCTCTGTTAGGTTAACTCACTGAATTATTCTGATTTCTATTAGGTTAACTCAATGAATTATTCTTATCTCTGTTAGGTTAACTCACTGAATTATTCTGATATGTGTTAGATTAATTCACTGAATTATTCTGATCTCTGTTAGGTTAACTCAATGAATTATTCTGATCTCTGTTAGGTTAACTCACTGAATTATTCTGATATGTGTCAGGTTAACTCACTGAATTATTCTGATCTCTGTTAGGTTAACTCACTGAATTATTCTGATCTCTGTTAGATTAACTCACTGAATTATTCTGATATGTGTTAGATTAACTCAATGAATTATTCTGATCTCTGTTAGGTTAACTTACTGAATTATTCTGATCTCTGTTAGGTTAACTCACTGAATTATTCTGATCTCTGTTAGGTTAACTCACTGAATTATTCTGATCTGTGTTAGGTTAACTCAATGAATTATTCTGATATGTGTTAGGTTAACTGACTGAATTATTCTGATCTCTGTTAGGTTAACTCGCTGAATTATTCTGATCTCTGTTAGTTTAACTCGCTGAATTATTCTGATATGTGTTAAATTAATGCACTGAATTATTCTTAAATTATCGAATCATTCTGATATGTGTTAGATTAAATTACTGAATAATTCAGATATGTGTTACGTTAATTTACTGAATTATTCTGATATGTGTTAGGTTAACTCCCTGAATTATTCTGATCTCTGTTAGGTTAACTCACTGAATTATTCTGATCTCTGTTAGGTTAACTCACTGAATTATTCTGATCTCTGTTAGATTAACTCACTGAATTATTCTGATATGTGTTAGATTAACTCAATGAATTATTCTGATCTCTGTTAGGTTAACTCACTGACTTTTTCTGATCTCTGTTAGGTTAACTCACTGAATTATTCTGATATGTGTCAGGTTAACTTAATGAATTATTATGATATGTGTTAGGTTAACTCACTGAATTATTCTGATATCTGTTAGGTTAACTCACTGAATTATTCTGATCTCTGTTAGGTTAACTCAATGAATTATTCTGATCTCTGTTACGTTAACTCACTGAATTATTCTGATATGTGTCAGGTTAACTTACTGAATTATTCTGATATGTGTTAGGTTCACTCACTGAATTATTCTGATATCTGTTAGGTTAACTCACTGAATTATTCTGATCTCTGTTAGGTTAACTCAATGAATTATTCTGATCTCTGTTAGGTTAACTCGCTGAATTATTCTGATATGTGTTAAATTAATGCACTGAATTATTCTTAACTTATCGAATCATTCTGATATGTGTTAGATTAAATTACTGAATAATTCAGATATGTGTTACGTTAATTTACTGAATTATTCTGATATGTGTTAGGTTAACTCCCTGAATTATTCTGATCTCTATTAGGTTAACTCACTGAATTATTCTGATCTCTGTTAGGTTAACTCACTGAATTATCCTGATCTCTGTTAGATTAACTCACTGAATTATTCTGATATGTGTTAGATTAAATTACTGAATAATTCAGATATGTGTTACGTTAATTTACTGAATTATTCTGATATGTGTTAGGTTAACTCACTGAATTATTCTGATATGTGTTAGGTTAACTCACTGAATTATTCTGATCTCTGTTAGGTTAACTCACTGAATTATTCTGATCTCTGTTAGGTTAACTCACTGAATTATTATGATATGTGTTAGATTAACTCAATGAATTATTCTGATCTCTGTTAGGTTAACTCACTGACTTATTCTGATCTCTGTTAGGTTAACTCACTGAATTATTCTGATATGTGTCAGGTTAACTTAATGAATTATTATGATATGTGTTAGGTTAACTCACTGAATTATTCTGATATCTGTTAGGTTAACTCACTGAATTATTCTGATCTCTGTTAGGTTAACTCAATGAATTATTCTGATCTCTGTTACGTTAACTCACTGAATTATTCTGATATGTGTCAGGTTAACTTACTGAATTATTCTGATATGTGTTAGGTTAACTCACTGAATTAATCTGATATCTGTTAGGTTAACTCACTGAATTATTCTGATCTCTGTTAGGTTAACTCAATGAATTATTCTGATCTCTGTTAGGTTAACTCGCTGAATTATTCTGATATGTGTTAAATTAATGCACTGAATTATTCTTAACTTATCGAATCATTCTGATATGTGTTAGATTAAATTACTGAATAATTCAGATATGTGTTACGTTAATTTACTGAATTATTCTGATATGTGTTAGGTTAACTCCCTAAATTATTCTGATCTCTGTTAGGTTAACTCACTGAATTATTCTGATCTCTGTTAGATTAACTCACTGAATTATTCTGATATGTGTTAGATTAAATTACTGAATAATTCAGATATGTGTTACGTTAATTTACTGAATTATTCTGATATGTGTTAGGTTAACTCACTGAATTATTCTGATATGTGTTAGGTTAACTCACTGAATTATTCTGATCTCTGTTAGGTTAACTCACTGAATTATTCTGATCTCTGTTAGGTTAACTCACTGAATTATTATGATATGTGTTAGATTAACTCAATGAATTATTCTGATCTCTGTTAGGTTAACTCACTGACTTATTCTGATCTCTGTTAGGTTAACTCACTGAATTATTCTGATTTCTATTAGGTTAACTCAATGAATTATTCTTATCTCTGTTAGGTTAACTCACTGAATTATTCTGATATGTGTTAGATTAATTCACTGAATTATTCTGATCTCTGTTAGGTTAACTCAATGAATTATTCTGATCTCTGTTAGGTTAACTCACTGAATTATTCTGATATGTGTCAGGTTAACTCACTGAATTATTCTGATCTCTGTTAGGTTAACTCACTGAATTATTCTGATCTCTGTTAGATTAACTCACTGAATTATTCTGATATGTGTTAGATTAACTCAATGAATTATTCTGATCTCTGTTAGGTTAACTTACTGAATTATTCTGATCTCTGTTAGGTTAACTCACTGAATTATTCTGATCTCTGTTAGGTTAACTCACTGAATTATTCTGATCTGTGTTAGGTTAACTCAATGAATTATTCTGATATGTGTTAGGTTAACTGACTGAATTATTCTGATCTCTGTTAGGTTAACTCGCTGAATTATTCTGATCTCTGTTAGTTTAACTCGCTGAATTATTCTGATATGTGTTAAATTAATGCACTGAATTATTCTTAAATTATCGAATCATTCTGATATGTGTTAGATTAAATTACTGAATAATTCAGATATGTGTTACGTTAATTTACTGAATTATTCTGATATGTGTTAGGTTAACTCCCTGAATTATTCTGATCTCTGTTAGGTTAACTCACTGAATTATTCTGATCTCTGTTAGGTTAACTCACTGAATTATTCTGATCTCTGTTAGATTAACTCACTGAATTATTCTGATATGTGTTAGATTAACTCAATGAATTATTCTGATCTCTGTTAGGTTAACTCACTGACTTTTTCTGATCTCTGTTAGGTTAACTCACTGAATTATTCTGATATGTGTCAGGTTAACTTAATGAATTATTATGATATGTGTTAGGTTAACTCACTGAATTATTCTGATATCTGTTAGGTTAACTCACTGAATTATTCTGATCTCTGTTAGGTTAACTCAATGAATTATTCTGATCTCTGTTACGTTAACTCACTGAATTATTCTGATATGTGTCAGGTTAACTTACTGAATTATTCTGATATGTGTTAGGTTCACTCACTGAATTATTCTGATATCTGTTAGGTTAACTC
Source organism: Ostrea denselamellosa (assembly GCA_024699665.1). Classification (NCBI taxonomy): domain Eukaryota; kingdom Metazoa; phylum Mollusca; class Bivalvia; order Ostreida; family Ostreidae; genus Ostrea; species Ostrea denselamellosa. The sequence continues at coordinate 939,726 of JAMZEH010000091.1, forward strand.
ACTGAATTATTCTGATCTCTGTTAGGTTAACTCAATGAATTATTCTGATCTCTGTTAGGTTAACTCGCTGAATTATTCTGATATGTGTTAAATTAATGCACTGAATTATTCTTAACTTATCGAATCATTCTGATATGTGTTAGATTAAATTACTGAATAATTCAGATATGTGTTACGTTAATTTACTGAATTATTCTGATATGTGTTAGGTTAACTCCCTGAATTATTCTGATCTCTATTAGGTTAACTCACTGAATTATTCTGATCTCTGTTAGGTTAACTCACTGAATTATCCTGATCTCTGTTAGATTAACTCACTGAATTATTCTGATATGTGTTAGATTAAATTACTGAATAATTCAGATATGTGTTACGTTAATTTACTGAATTATTCTGATATGTGTTAGGTTAACTCACTGAATTATTCTGATATGTGTTAGGTTAACTCACTGAATTATTCTGATCTCTGTTAGGTTAACTCACTGAATTATTCTGATCTCTGTTAGGTTAACTCACTGAATTATTATGATATGTGTTAGATTAACTCAATGAATTATTCTGATCTCTGTTAGGTTAACTCACTGACTTATTCTGATCTCTGTTAGGTTAACTCACTGAATTATTCTGATTTCTATTAGGTTAACTCAATGAATTATTCTGATCTCTGTTAGGTTAACTCACTGAATTATTCTGATATGTGTTAGATTAATTCACTGAATTATTCTGATCTCTGTTAGGTTAACTCAATGAATTATTCTGATCTCTGTTAGGTTAACTCACTGAATTATTCTGATATGTGTCAGGTTAACTCACTGAATTATTCTGATCTCTGTTAGGTTAACTCACTGAATTATTCTGATCTCTGTTAGATTAACTCACTGAATTATTCTGATATGTGTTAGATTAACTCAATGAATTATTCTGATCTCTGTTAGGTTAACTCACTGAATTATTCTGATCTCTGTTAGGTTAACTCACTGAATTATTCTGATCTGTGTTAGGTTAATTCAATGAATTATTCTGATATGTGTTAGGTTAACTGACTGAATTATTCTGATCTCTGTTAGGTTAACTCACTGAATTATTCTAATATGTGTTAGGTTAACTCACTGAATTATTCTTATCTCTGTCAGGTTAGCTAAATTATTCTGATCTCTCTTAGGTTAACTCACTGAAGTATTCTGATCTCTGTTAGGTTAATTTACTGAATCATTTCTATATCAAGTTAACTCACCAGCCTGATCTGTGTCAGGTTACACTCACCAGCCTGATCTGTGTCAGGTTACACTCACCAGCCTAATCTATGTCAGGTTACTCTCACCAGCCTGATCTGTGTCAGGTTACTCTCACCAGCCTGATCTGTGTCAGGTTACTCTCACCAGCCTGATCTGTGTCAGGTTACACTCACCAGCCTGATCTGTGTCAACATGTCTGATAATTCCTGTGTATCCAGGAACTTCCTCGCTACTTCCTCCAGGTTCCTTATGCTGTTGGACGATATTGTGGCTTTGTGGTACTTTGTGGATGACACCACACTCCTCCCTGATTGTTCAAGTTCCCTTGATATTTCTATGATAGACAAGAGTGCAATATTTACGACATAACGATTTTTTTTACAAATGATTCTGCAATAGAAAAACCATAAAATTTCCAAATATCTCTTAACAGTATAAATCAATCAAATTACAATAAATATAATTAAGCTGAGGGTATTTCAATTTTTTCATATGAGATCTATAATTTTATTTACCTGTTAATCTTTCCTCTAGACCTTTACCTGAAATAATTGATCAACAGGTATCAGAGGTATGAAGATTTGTAGCTGTACGGTTTGTGAAAAACGGCATATTATGCAACTGACCGTGGTTGTTACAATTTTGACTTTTGATCAACATTTGCTGCCAAAGTTCCTAAGCAATGTTATGGATATTTCAACATAATCACAGCACTGAACATCACCTAACCTACCTTAACAATCGAAATCATTGACATCGTCGATGACCGGTGCAGTAGCGCATATTTTGTGATCGGGAGGTCGTAGGTTACTGTCTGAGTCACGAAAGTCTTGAATCCTTAAACTCGATAGCGACTGCTCTTTTACCGAAGAAGTGAGAGATGCGGGTCTTTTAGAAGGCATATTATTTAACATCTAGGTCGTGCGCTAAAGCAGGCGTTGGTATGACACAATGTAGACTACTAAATGATACAGAATACCTAGCATGTGCCAGAATATGTCGCATTGAAATGGCAACGCCTGGTAGCTTAGTGGTTAGTTGCTCCTTCGCCAAACGCTCGGCATTTAGAAGTGAGAATCACGGGTCTTTCGGATATACCTTAAAAACGGAGGTCCCGTGTCACGGTAGGCGTTGGCACGTTAACGAACCCTCACTGTTACGGCCCTGAGCGCTAAGCATAGGTGTAAATTTGTGGTACTTCACCTACAGCTGGTGACGTCTCAATACGAGTGAAAAATTCTCGACGGGACGTAAAACAAACGTACAAACAAACGCCTTAATAAAACTAACTTTGATATCTAGCAGGAATTGTAAAACTTGTAAAACTTTAGTCAATATAATCATATCGCTAATGTCACAGAGTTATAAATGTCATATTGACCCTGTGTCTCCCTTGTAACAATTGATAATGTGGTACCCTTCACCGTGTGGATACTTTCGATGTCGCAGATATCGACACCATATCTTCTACCATAATATTATCCTTCACACGGCCAGCATTGCAATGTTGATACTATAGAGTCGACATTACCGACCTTACAGTGTCAACATCTTTATACAATGACTCCCATTATTGATGTGGAAATAGTGACATTGAAAAGTTTAAGATAACGAACAGCCATCAGTCTCTTAATTTCCACAAGGAATACAAAATAAAGATTTGAACAAACAAGAAGCCCTGTATATACTGGAGGTGAGATCAGGTGTCAAGGAGGAGTAAGCATTGCCAGCCGACCGTCCACATCCACTGTGAGCCCTATATCAGGTAAACTGAATAATCCGTAATCAAAATCAGTATATAGAGAACGTCCAAACAACTGATATTAAACACGTCAGACAGCATTTGACCCAGTGCCAGGTTGTACTGGAATACTTGATCATTATAATTACCAATATTACGCTGGCGTTCTACATCTGTTTTTATCGTGACTTCTAACGTTTTGACATTGGCAACATACCTTTAGTTTATCAATTCTAAAACATAATCTCATCTTCACCTTGACAGGACTTAAAGGGACAGGTTCATGTTTTTGAAAAACAAAATTGACGGTAAGCATTACAAATATAATATACATGTATTTAAAGTTGACAAACAAAACTTGAACTTTCATTATGCACGGATAAAAGCATATTATATTTTAGCCTTGTTGCGTGAACAGACTCGAGTCTTGTATATATTAACATACAAACTAGTGAAATTTTGTAATTCAAACAATCTTAATTGTACACAGACACAAATCGTAACTTTTAATGGACACCTTTTATCTAAAACTACTTTAAATGTGATATATAATCATACACCATACATTAAAAAATTACATATCCCAATCTTTGCTATCACAACAAATACTTCTGTATAATGAGCTGCTATCATAATGAATGACTTTGATTTTCTGTGTGAAACATTTTAAACACATTAGACAGTACATTTTGATAATAAAAGGAAAACAAAATTGGGGGGAATCGAGAATTCATCCCTTTAAATTATACTATAATCCTCACACTACCCTAATCATATCATTGATATTCAATATATATTTTTGCTGACCAGTAGCAATACCTTACTTAAGCATTGTAAACATTTAAAATGGGAAAATAAATTTAGAACATTTTCAGTTTAAGTCATGTCCATGTCCCTTTGACCTTTCATGTAGCTTGGCCTTGACCTTTCATTTCATCAATGTGAAGCCTATAGTTTCAAAATGATGACACGCTTAAAGTTGCTGACAGACATACATTGCACCATATACAATTCGCCCAATCTTAGGTGTCGTGATATAAGAATGTGTGTTAAGCTTACGCGAGAGAGGCTTAATCCGTAGACTTCCTTTCACTTTATCTCTCAGTATTTTCCAATTTCCAAGAGCTCTGTTTCTTGATAGAGAATCTACAAAGAACATTCTAATGCTCATTTCTAACATACGCATAGCAAAACAGAAAATACGACATTGCATATTTTCACATGTTAGGGAGATTTACCTTTAGGTTTAGCCTTCGTTAAGGTTTTCGATAATCTAGGACTTCCGGAAATTTCTGTCATAGGTGAAGAAGCACCGTCTATATCATCCTTGTTTTGTTGCACTTGTTTTCCATCATCTTCTTCCATCTGATAAGAAAGGAACAAAGCAGGTGGTCCTTGTGAATCCGTCATTGATGGTCGATGTTGGGTACTTCTCAAAACGTTTGATTTATCTGTTAGAGAGTTTCGTTTGGAAGAAAATCGTTTTTCACCGAATTTGAACTCTTCTGATGACGACAAGGAACCTGATTCATTTTGTGTTGAATAACCTCCTTCTCTTACAGTCAAATCTTTTCCCTCAAAATCATCAATTTGTGTATCGAAACTTCTCATAACCACCACCTCTTCATCAGTTATGTCAAATCCTGTACTTCCGTGTCTTTCTGTAGACACAGAAGGATTTACATGATTAACTTGGGATATATTAATCTTCTCCATTGACTCCTGGAATTCAATGTCATCTCCAGAAAGTTCATCATCTTTTCTAGAATCAGAGAGAATATTTGGTGCTGGAGAAGGTGATCGGTGACCAAGTTGATATTCATTCAAGTCGGGAGTGCTCATTCTTGATTCCGATCCCGGTTCAGAGTCTCCTATCCTGCTTCGACGTGATGACACTGGACTGATACTATCGCCTTCTCCATAGTTGTTAAATATCTCATCATCGGACCAGGCCGTGTATCGCCTGGTCTCCGGGGAACAGCTCAAATTTATGGAACAACTGTCTGAAGCATATGACTTTTCCGACAAATCCGTCTTTTCTGTAGTCACAATGATGTACTGTTGTGGTGATGCCCTGGCAATGTAAACCGCCTCATCATGTGGTGCATTCAATGTATTTGTCAACCCCGTTTCTTTTTCTATACACATGGACGTATCTCTGTTTTGGTTCATATCGGTAAGTTCAAATTCTTCCACTCTCTTTGGATCCATTTTCATCATACTGTATTCTCCTTTTAATCCAGATTCATTATCACTGTCAGATTCTTCGTTACACGTACTGGAATCGTACTTACTCTTTTGGATTTCTGTGCCGTATGCAGGATTTTGGAAACCCTCAGAATCTGTCCATATTTTCAAGTTAACAGACTCCAACTCATCCTCGTCACTGTCATTGTCTATCGCTTTCTCTTTCTCTGATCTACTACTTGCGCTAGGAAGATAAATTTCAGATTGCAAAGGAAGTCCATCATTGTATGTTCCGTCAGACAAAGGATCATGTGACCGCTGGGAAAAAACTTCCACCGGTACTTTCACATGCAGAGCTTTGTTTTTACGTGCTACATAGCATAGAAAAAAAGCATATACCATGATAGTAAAAGAAGAAAAAAATCAGAAGGCTGTGATTCAGTTTTATTATTGTTCACTGAAAGTATATTTAACATTTACTATTCAGTTGATATAGTGCCATGATATAATGTGTAAACGTACTTCCGGGTTTCGGGGGTCCTTTAGTCCAGGAATATTTTCCATACACCTCTTTAAATGCTGGATATCGGCCGACGTCCTGTATAGAAATTCAAATAGTGACCTTTAAAGTGAATATCCTTTCACTACTTGCCTCTTCTGCTTGAATCATTATTCAAAACTACGCTCATGGAATTTGATATAATAAATGAAGTGGAGGTGAAATAATATGCATAAACAGAATTGTATTTTGAATTTCAACATGCATAGTCACTTAAGTTTTTCTAACAAAAAGAAATATTCATTTATTGACGTATTCATGGTTTGGATATCATGTCCAAATTTTCTACTGACCAAATGTAAAGGCAAATGGAATCTTGAGGATGCAGGAACACAATGAGAGATATTTGAAGTGTAATACCTCAATTAGAAATTACAGTTAGAAATTTTTGAATGGAGGACGTACCCGCAGCGTGACAATGATGTGCTCCTGGCTTTTGAAAACGTCTACTGCCTCGGCATGTGTTACAGCATCAAATTTAATGTCATTCACCTCTACAATCTGATCTCCAACCTTCACCCCCTGGCGCTCTGCTTGTCCTCCTGGGTCAAGGCTAAAATTAGTAACACAAGAATGGAAGAAGTCCAATCATCCTTTTATAGTAATTGCTTCTAAATTAGCGTTGGGTCCACTTGGATATCCTTTTCTAAAACCACTCAATCATAAATACACTTGTCTCTAAAGGATGCACAAATTGTTTATTTTTCGAACATCAGCGAAATGATTACAAACTAACGAAGAAGATCACAAATACACATTGATTGCACTAATTAACATAGTAGGTTGTTACAGGTGATTACACGCAGAGGCTGTTGTAATAACCTATCATGTCGCCTTCCATCCCTGTTTGCAACGCTGCAGGAAGTCATCCGTTTCATCGACCGAAAGTAACCGATTTTCCACCCTTTCACGGGGAACCGCTTCACAGTGATTGGTTGGTGATACCAATGATTATGATTGACTGCTGGAAACGTTCTGATTGGTCGAAAATGCTTATCTCTGTTTTATCACACGCTTCATATCAGTCCAATCCATAACAGAAAATTGTACATCGCGCAATTGTCATGTGCATAACACAATTTTTATACAACTTAATTTTTTGTTCATGCATACATTTTTTTCTACGTTTTCCTTACTGACCACTCTATCGTACTGTTCTAACCTTGATACGTAGATTCCAAGGCCGAATTCTGACCCTCCCCGGATGTTGAGCCCCAGAAAACCGTCGTTGACCAGAGTCACCCTGCGTTCTGGGACGTCTGTGTCTAGACCCTTTATGTAGTGAACAGCGCCACATTTCTCAAATTCACCACATACCACAGTCTTCTCCTCATAATCAAACCTGAAATACAAATTATTGGTTTTGTTAACATTCAAATGAGGACAGTCTTTTTCTGACAGTTATTTCAGGAGTGTTCAAGATGCTCTCATGAACGTTTTTCCTTGAAAATGAAATTAACCAGACATCCTCATTCTTTATTAATTATAATTTTACCATGCTGTCTTCTCCTTGACCAGTCTCCACTTTGGCAGGTGCCCCGTCCACTCTAGTGTCATGTTGACCTCTAAGTCGCGGGTCAACAGACTGCCTACGATACTACTGGATTTGTCCTGTAGACTGACGCCATTCACTATAAGGATTTTGTCTCCAATCACCACCCCTCCTTGATCTGTTGACGACAGAAATTAGAAACTAGTATGAACTTACGAGTACCCCATTCATTTCAACTTTAACTGGCTATTCATAAAAAACACATTAGAATGATTAGGGTGCGCTGCAGTGTAAATATTCATTATATCCCACACGATACCAATCACCATTACGTCAAGAAAGGTCATTTATTATAGTATTTCACTATTCTTTTATTTCTCCTAAAATTAATAACCTAGATCATAGTACTTTATTAGTGATTTAGTTATGCCACAGGAACTTAGAGTAAAAGATGTTTGAGTCAACTTATCCTAAACTATACAATTATTGGCGTCATCACCAGTGGTGCTGGCAATTCAACTAGCTTCAAATGTATGGAAAGTCAGCTGGTTTAAAATTCTGTTCCTGTACCTGTGTATCTGTAACAAGGTAATGCACCATTTGTTCAACGTAAATGTAAAAATGTTAAATGCAAATGTAGAAATATAAAAACGTAAATGTAAAAATTTTAAATGCAAATGTAGAAATATAAAAACGTAAATGTAAAAATGTTAAGCGTAAATTAGAAATGTTAAATGTAACTGACAATTGCAGTATATACCATATTAGTACAATGTCAATTCAGTGGGTTGGGATGATAGTAATTTTACAATACATCGTTCATCCAATGTTTAGACAGAAATACGTATTCGAAATTTTTAAGTTGTCAGTGTGTAATTGGTCTTTGATAAGTAGAAATGCAGACCTTGTTTTGAGATATAGCTAAATCCATCATTTGTTCAAATAACTTTAGAAAATGAAATTTCTTGGTTGGAAATTAATTTTTACATAATTCGAAAGTGTGACGTGCAACATGTCAATTCATCATTCGTTCAATTAAGAAATAAGATATAAAATTTTGAGTGTTATTGGATTATGACATGGAGTTGCTCACGTGATCAAATCCTATAACGCCCGAAGGGCTTTATAGTACATTTCATCACGTGACTAACTTCATGTCACATCCCAGTAACACACAAACTAACAACTTGAAAGTTTCCAATACGCATTTCTGTCTTAAAATGGAAAGGATGAAGCAGTGCATAACAACATTTACACAGTCATTCATTCCAACCCAATTGACTGACATTGCACTAATCTAATATAATTCGTACTGCAATTGTCAGTCACAGTTAACATTTCTACATTTACGTTTAGCATTTCTACATTTACATCTAGCATTTCTACATTTACGTTTAACATTTCTACATTTAACATTGAACATTTAAACATCTACATTTACGTTTAACATTACGTTTAACTTTTCTACATTTGCATTTAAAATTTCTACATCTAAGTTTAACATTTCTACATTTACATTGAACATTTCTACATTTACGATTTTATAGTTCTGCATCTACATTTAACATTTCTACATTTTAATTTTACATTACTACATTTTAATTTTACATTTCTACATTAGCATTGAACATTTTAACATTTATGCTTAACATTTCGACATTTACGTTTACCCTTTCTACATTTACATTCAACATTTCTACATTTACGTTTAACCTTTCTACATTTAAATTTAACAGTTCTACATTTAAGTTTAACCTTTCTACATTTAACTTTCTATATTTACGTTTAACCTTTCTACATTTACATTTAACCTTTTTACATTTAACGTTTCTACATTTAGTTAACATTTCTACATTTACGTTTAACATTTCTACATTACATTTAACATTTCTACATTTAGTTTAACATTTCTACATTACATTTAACATTTCTACATTTAGTTTAACATTTCTACCTTACATTTAACATTTCTACATTCACGTTTAACATTTGAACATTGACATTGGAGGAATTGTGCATTGCACAGTTACATATACACAGTTACATATACATAGTTACATATACACAGTTACATATACACAGTTACATATACACAGTTACAGGGATAGAAATTTAAAGCGTTGTCTTTCCATACAAATGCATGTCATGCACTCTCTTATAATACAATGGCGAGGAAATTTCTCGACCTAACACAACTACTCTGCTCCCTGTGCCACTGATCACGCTTATGACTTTTTATCTCTCTTTTGATATGGAAAATTTTTGGACCAAGATCAAGCTTGATCTCGCTTCAAATATTTACATCCAAGAGTCTGGAAAATATTGAAACTTACCAGCTAGAGAATCAGGAGTGACGTCACTGACATACACGCCCACCCCATGCTCCGATCCACCCCTAATACTAAAGCCTAGACTCTGTGAAGGAGTATCTCTCTGTAACGTTACTTCATGTATATTTTCGTCATTTTCAATATCAGAATCCGACTCTGTAGAAACACAAAAGCACACTACAATATACATTGTATCACACCACTGTTATGTTTGTATATACTTAGTAAAACATAATGGTCAAAGGTCATACTCAGTGCTACATGTATCGTAATTTCGATTCTTATGTACAAGCCAGTGTTTATCTGTAGGAGATTGAGTATTGAATAATTGTAATTGCAATTCAATAGATTTAAATAGTGCTCTATTAATCTGCGTCTCCCGAAGCGCTTTACAGATACTCTAATAAAATATATGTGAACTTACGTTATAATGTGAATAGAATAAAATTTAGCGCCTTATGTAATGAAATGATTACCATGTATAATAACAAATAAAACAATTTAAAACAACCCTCAGGAATAATTAAATACATATAAAGGATATAATCATAAAACTAAACTACAATTTGTTTTAAGCCAAAAGATATTGACATTACTTTTACGACACTGATGACATAAAACAAATCGTATTGGATTGCTAATCAGATTGATATCTGAATTCCAATTTATACGCCTCCACAAATTATTTTTAAGAACACTAAATAAAGTTTCGCATTCAATTAGCAATTATCATAATTAGAAGAATAGTAACGTAGAAATAATCATTTATAAAGATGTTTTTCTCACACACTGTTTGAATCGTATATATGTATGTATGTATATATGTTTGTATATATGTTTGTATATATGTATGTATATATGTTTGTATATATGTATGTATATATGTTTGTATATATGTTTGTATGTTTATATATATATATATATATATATGAATGAGATTTTATCCATATATTACAGATTTAACACTGAATTTGAAGAATCCTAGAACTATATGAAGGGAAAAATGAAGTTGCGTATAGCACGTATAGTAATCCCAATGCTCAGTATGTGTACGTAACTCTAATACTCAGTACCTGTACGTAATGCTAGTACTCAGTACGTGTATGTGATCCTAATACTCAGTACGTAATGCTAACACTCAGTACGTAATCCTAATACTCAGTACGTGTATGCAATCCTAAAACTCAGTACGTACGTAATCCTAATACTCAGTACGTAATCCTAATAGTCAATACTTAATCCTAATACTCAGAACGTGTACGTAATCCTAATACTCAGTACGTAATCCTAATAGTCAGTACGTCATCCTAATACTCAGTACGTAATCCTAATACTCAGTGTGTAAACCTAATACTCAGTACGTAATCCTAATACTCAGTACGTGTACGTAATCCTAATACTCAGTACGTAATCCTAATACTCAGTACGTAATCCTAATACTCAGTACGTAATCCTAATACTCAGTACGTAATCCTAATACTCAGTACGTACGTAATCCTAATACTCAGTACATAATCCTAATATTTAGTACGTAATCCTAATACTCAGTACGTAATCCTAATATTTAGTACGTAATCCTAACACTCAGTATGTAATCCTAATACTCAGTACGTGTACGTAATCCTAATACTCAGTACGTAATCCTTATACTCAGTACGTGTATGGAATCCTAATACTCAGTACGTACGTAATCCTAATACTCAGTACGTGTATGTAATCCTAATACTCAGTACATAATCGTAATAGTCAGTACGTCATCCTAATACTCAGTACGTAATCCCAATACTCAGTACATAATCGTAATACTCAGTACGTAATCCTAATACTCAGTACGTAATCCTAATACTCAGTACGTAATCCTAATACTCAGTACATAATCGTAATACTCAGTACGTAATCCTAATACTCAGTACGTAATCCTAATACTCAGTGCGTAATGCTAACACTCAGTACGTAATCCTAATACTCAGTACGTAATCCTAATACTCAGTACTTAATCCTAATACTCAGTACGTATATGTAATCCTAATACTCAGTACGTAATCCTAATACTCAGTACTTAATCCTAATACTCAGTACGTAATCCTAATACTCAGTACGTGTACGTAATCCTAATACTAAGTAAGTAATCCTAATACTCAGTACGTGTACGTAATCCTAATACTCAGTAAGTAATCCTAATACTCAGTACGCAATCCTAATACTCAGTACATAATCCTAACACTCAGTACGTGTACGTAATCCTAATACTCAGTATGTACGTAATCCTAATACTCAGTACGTAATCCTAATAGTCAATACTTAATCCTAATACTCAGAACGTGTACGTAATCCTAATACTCAGTAAGTAATCCTAATACTCAGTACGTGTACGTAATCCTAATACTCAGTACATAATCCTAACACTCAGTACGTGTACGTAATCCTAATACTCAGTATGTACGTAATCCTAATACTCAGTACGTAATCCTAATAGTCAATACTTAATCCTAATACTCAGTACGTAATCCTAATACTCAGAACGTGTACGTAATCCTCATACTCAGTACAATGTCCGTGACTACTGACTGATATTGCAGTCATTTTACTAAATGTCTCAAGACTTATGACTAACATAATTTTATAATCTATATAATGCTGCACATCTAATAGTACATGTAAATTCAAATGAAGAATATCTGTACATAAAACTATATCTTTGGGAATATATTTGACCGATTAAAAACACTGTTCTTGGTCATTAGACCTTTTGTAAAATGGACCCCGAGTAATCCGGAGCTTGCGAAGATCAAGGTGCATGTGATTCTCCTCCAAGATACAATCAGTAGTTACTCTATGTCCGGTGTATTGGCATTCAGTTGATGTGGACGCCATGTAATATATATGTAAATTCTACTACTCGGTAATTACATGACATAATTCACTGTGACTTTACAGTGTATCACGCTGTCCGTGTGAAGCAGTTCACTCCACAATGAGCCTCATTACAAACAAAATTAGAAATTGCTTGTACCAAATATCAACATAAGGCTAGACGGTAATTTTATTAGAGAACGAATATAAACGGGTCGGTCTCCCTGAATTATTTATTTTCTATGTGTAGACTACGAAACAAAAGATGGGTAGCTCTGTACGGCAGTCAGGTGCATTAACGACGAACCTCTCCTCCCCCCCCCCCCCCCCCTCCCATCCATATTCATCCCCCCCACGCCTACCCCAGGTAAACCACTGTTTAGGAACATATATTTTCGTCAAATTTCCATCTATCAATTTCAATTTAGTCAAGAAGGCTTGAAACCAGCTTTCGTTATAACTATTCGATTTTAAGAGGACACTGATCAATAGAATATTTGCATTCCGATTATTCTGTGTAAATATATGTAATATTTTTGGAAGAAAAACAAATAGATGAAATATGAAACAGCTGATATAATATCACTCATGTTTCCGACAGTTTATCAAACGATATGGTCCACGTATCCATAAAAACTCATCAGATACACGTACAAATTTAGATACAAGGTGTCGCGGTCTACAGTTGACATACGGTTGTTTATAGACCACGCTCGTATGTCACCTACCTGAAGTGTGGCCTGATGGCCCAGGTGATTCTCTTCCTCCGTGTCTTACCTGGTCCAAGGCAGGGAATCAATAATCAAGATATCACTGGAGCATCCGGCTACATAAACTCACCAAAATCAATGACGTTACTGGGCAGAAATGCAATGAATTATTCAGAAAAAAAAATCCTTCTAAATTCGAGCAGAATAAGTATTTAAAAAAAAGAAAGGTCTTTTATTTCTCTAAAACAATAAATGCAGAACGCAGCTATTTTATAGGTACCGTCGGAATTATTTTGTAGCTGTATTAGTTACTTAAAACCAATTAATATTAATCGTTTCGGGGTTTTTTTCTGTAACATCATTAGAAGTACATGAATTAAGCCTAGTTCTTATCGAGTGTTGATGAAATATTTGGTTGCCATCAATGATATAAAAGTCTGCCTTACGATTCAATTTAATAATGATAATAATGAAGAAAAATCGATTCAAGAACACAAATGACCGGGTTGCTTTGAAATATGTTATATATAATGAAGACAATAGAATCATTCATTTGCTAGCATTCTGAATTTTGAGGAATGTCTATTGGGACACCTGTGAGAGGTGTTGAATACACAAAGTAGGTACCATCCATCTACCGTATGCAGAGGAAATGACAACGTTCAAGTATTTGTAATTAAACAAAAAGTCTGAGCAAATTCAAAACGTTATTTACACATCTTCAATGTGTGTATAACAACTGTACTAGGTCTGAAGGATGCCAAAGATGTAAGAGGAGTGTACACAGATTGGTATCGTCTATTTAAAAGATGCTGAAAAAAAATGGCCAAGTTCAGCTAAATGTAAATTTCTTGAAAAAAAGGAGCACTTCCAAAAAGTCGCATGCACATTTTCAATGTGCCCATAATAACTGTACAAAGTTTGGAGAATGTCAGCCTAAATGAATGAGAGGAGTTGATTACACAAAGTAGATACCCTATATGAGGACGTCCGTCCGGCATTATTTCAGCATACTATAAGCCGGATACCCGTAGTGCCAAAGATATTGATAATCTCTTAACTTGATTAGTCCCCATACAATATTGAATTTTGCTCATTATCTTAACGGTTTAAAAAAAAAAAAAAAAGTGTATAAAATATTCCTATAAATTTTTCCATGAGATGGTTTTGAAAAATATTTTATGAAGTGTTTAACTAAACCTCCATTTTAAAATTTCTTTTTGATTTTTTTTTTTTTTTTTTTTTTTTTTTTTTTTTAACAAATCATAAATGCCTTTTTTTCAACTATAAAATATCATAGATTTGTATTTTATCTATTTTGACTCTGCATGCCTTGTAACTAAGAACGCTGTCCTCCAACCTTGAGAACTCATTATTTTCTGGTCATGTGCGTTTGTGTCACACTTAAATTAAGAAAGACACAGCTAATCATAGCTGCACATGACCAAATATATCTATAGTAAACAAGTACCATACGATATATTTTTTTCGATATATTTAGCAGTTTGTTGATGCTGCCTATGAAATATCTCTGCTATATGTTGATTTTAACTAGATCATAATACACACCAGAGTTAAAGCTCATTGTGGTTCCTATGCCATCATCAGCGTCCTCCCAAAAGAAGGTTTTGAGCTGACCCCTGACCTTCCGCTGATGGATCAATCTGTCGAACTCTGGCAGGTGCGCGTACGGAATCAATTGACGGAGAAGATGGACGACTTCCATCCTGTTCTCCTCCTGAATGACTTTGAAGAGACCCGTGACCAGACGCTCCACCCTTCGTCTCCTGTGATAGTCACTGAGCAGCTTATGCAGACCCAGGCGCTCCGCCTCCGACAAGACTTCCCGGCACACCTCTCCGAACTTCTCCACCGCGTGTCGACGTGAAAAACCATGGTCCGTGTCAAGTTTTCTGTAAAGAAATACGCTATGGAATACGAAGGGCAATTTCAAATCAGAAGAAGAAGACGATGATTAAGATGATGAAGTAGACTTTGAAATACTTTTTAATATATCATGCATTCCGTCTTTGAATTTTTTTAATTGTAAACATGTCATAGTGTTTAATTAGAGAAAAAGAAATTCCGTCACATGCTCTATATATATATATATATCAGATATCTATCATGATTGAGATGTTATGTCCCCTGCAAACCAAGTTGGGTGG